>OY744527.1:103683209-103690709 GCA_963556195.1 Sepiola atlantica
CGTCATGAAGTGTAGAATCGGAGGAACAAAATAACACGCGAACAAGCTTGTATAATAAATCACGCGTGCCCCGTTGGGTCGTAGCAACTAAAACTGTTATCACAATTTTGATGTTATTTATAATTCATTGATAGTGATGTGTCTAGGGGAGGACAATGGAAGTAAACGAACTTCGTTTGCTAGACAAAAAATAAGTAACCTTGGTAAAGACTTCTGAAGACAGCTAGTGTTTAAATTCTAGTTGTTTTGTTTTTTACAGGGAAATTTCTGATCTTTGAATGTCATTTTCTAGGGAGAGCAGCCTAAATTATTTATATATTTCAGACGGTTATACAAGCTACTTTCGTAGATTAAATAAATTGTTTGGTTCAAAACTCTGAACGGATTCTCGAGTTCGACAGAAAGATTCTCGAGTTTGACAAGATGCATTTGAAGAAAGTTAGAAGTAACATCAGCTAAAACGTTCTGAGAATAACATATAAGATAAATGCAATGGTCGTGTGTGTTATCAAAACGTCCTTTTGTACTTTCCGTATCTCTGTCTTGCTATTGCCGCGATCATCAAAATGTTTTACATGAATATTTATTATATTTGCTGAGGTCTATTTTTCCTGCTCTACATACCTTCTGATATGTTATATCAACTGATATTTTATACAGTAAGATAGACAATCTAGAGTGAATTATTCGGTCTTAAAAAGATGTGTGTAGTTTTGATTGTTTGTCTTTACCTATGTTGTAGTTTTCTGTCTTATATAGGAATTGTTTACCTGGCACATATTTTATTTCTTTATCATCATTCATTAGTTGATGCATTGTTACGATAACTGTTTTAATTCAGTTCTCCATCCGCCCATCAAATTATAGCATATACCTGTAAATAAGTTGCTTATTGTGGCTGTTACTTTTGTTTAACACAACCCTACTCTAATTTTATAGCGGATTTCTTACGCTACGTGTCATTTGATTTGTTGCGTATCATATATTTTGACTGTTATGTGTACGTTGTATTCTGTTATGTGAAATAAAAAAGGCCAATATGTTTTCTGATCTACACATGTTTTAGTTTGTTGTCAGTGTGATGTTGTCATGGTTTAGATGTATATGTAGCAACACGAGGCACATAGAGACTGTACTTATGATCCTGTCATGGGAATAGTTTTTATCTATCCAATATGTCGAAATAACGGTTAACTATCACGCACCCTGTGTGTGTTAGATATTTACAAGGAATAATAGTATATGGTCTAATAGTTTATTACTCGACGTTCATATACCTATATACACATGTATACCATACCAATCATGATGTATATATATATATATATATATATATATATATATATACATATATATATATATATATATATATACATATATATATATATATATAGAGAGAGAGAGATATATATATATGTATATATATATATATATATATATATGAAGACTAATACTTTAAAACAAATTGACTTAATGTAGAAGATAATTAGAAAATTTAAATTCACAACGCTGTTCAATCAAGTAAGTTCAGCTAGCGAGTTAATATTGTATCATTATTAATGTAACTTCATCAATTTATACTTTGAAATAATTACAAACGTTAAGAACTAATTGATTCGAGGCCGAACTGAAGTAACGATCACTTGAGTAAACTTCGCCACTCTGCAGTGATTTAACGACGTATCCTTAGATTCCCTAGGCTGCGCCATTACTCAGTATAGCATGCATACTAGATATTTCTTTTTTTCATCGGAATAAATAACGAATCTGAGTAGCTATTTATCAGTGTTCGGCAAATCCTGAAAACGATTCTTAAATGGAAGTGAACAGTAATTAGCTTTGAACTCTGGTATCATAAAAGATAAATATGCTACGAAATGTATCTCATTGATGTACATCTTATCGAGTGGCGCACATCATTTTGACTAAATCACCTAACGTAAATAAGGTGACATAAAGGTCGATTTAAATAAGATATACTTGTATTAGTGTCATTTGTGGGCAAACAATTAGGGACGCGTTAATTATTAGAATCGATATAAAATAATTGAATTCCGTCTAATAACAGTTCCTGGAAAAAGGTAATATTTTAATCATCAAATGAGAAGAGGCTCCTATATTATGCCAGAAAAAATTGTGGAATATTTCTTAGTACCTCTTATTGACTTTTCATTAAAATCAGGTTGAAACTCCTAAACCACTTCCTTTACTCTGTTTGTATAAACATTAAGAAAAGTAAGTATGACCCGCAGTATCCCGGCGTGATCTTCGATAGTGTTTTCCAAAATAATGATCGCTTAATTAAAACACAGACACTTATACATATACATTGTCATAAACAATAAATAATAAAACAATAAATAATAAAACAATAAATATATACAGAATTCGAAGCAAATCGAACAGTTTGGAGTGTCTCACATCTGAAAATCCGCAACATGAAAACCATGATTTACAAGTTAAATTTGATGGTCAAAAAAGTAGTCTACCTCCTAAACCATGATTAAGTGGCTGACAGAGGCATTGGTACAGAGTTGTCCCTATAAAACTAAGAAATGGTTTAAATGCGATCGCATAGTCGATAGAAGTACGCATTGCATAACAAAAATAAAACAAGAAAGAGTTTTATCTGAATCACTAAATGCCGCGAAATTGAAAATGTTAGAACATTTTCACAATTTTAAATATTAAATAGGAAAACAAAAATACAATTAGACTCTGGGATTTACCGATAAATTCTTTTTACCAGAATGTTAAAAAGTAAAGATTCTGCAAATAAATGTTTTAAAAAATAAGAGATATATTTGCACAATGTTTTTAGTGGGCTTAGTGGATTCAATAAATGAATTACTAAGTTTTAGTTGAAACCGCGTTACACTAAACTTTTAAAAAGAAGCGACATGTTCGGTTCTCACCAGAAGACAACCACCAACGTTAGATTCGATATTCTTCAAAAACATGGGGTGCTATCGACAGTTAAATATAATGAATTGGCTTAACCGACAGTGTACCTAAAGAAAAAGGAACGGTTATTTATAGTTTTAAAAGAGCGTAAAAGCTATATCGGCTTGTCTACAAATGTATAGAATAACGCTTAAGGATAACGTTATATGTTGCAGCTTACCAGCGGTGGTTAGATTCGCAAGAAATATCAAGACAAGTTTCAATAAACTGTTACCGAATCATCAGAAAGTGAAGCGGATGATAAATGTTTACAAAGTACGTTTGCACATAGGAGACATTCTTTTTCTTTTTTCCAAAATGATTTAAGAAGAATGAGTCATTTTGAGAAATCAGAATTGTAAACAGAAGCATCAAGAATATGCTCTATGTGGTGGAAGGACCACAATTTACCAATAGGAAACATTAAAACCAAATCAGGAACAGATATTCAGATACTGTAAAACGCAACACTACAAACTAATTAAGGGAGGTCGTGCTTGACACGATCGAGTAACCAGTCCTACAAATAATATCTCAAATGTGAACGTTGAAGAGGAAAAGAGAAAAAAATACAGACTCGATGAATGTCAACTCTAAAAGTATAACATATTGAAATATTGGGGTAAGCTGATCTACCTATTTCAGGAATAAATGGACGTACCCAGACACAATAAATAGAGTAACATATAAGGGTAATCGGTAAGAGGTGTTAGCAGTTATTGCCCCTAAACTAATGGCGCGTACTTCTGTAACCTACTTTTGTTAATTATACCACTGTGTTTGTCTTCATAATTACCGGACTGAAAGGCCACACCAATATCTATATATTCAAGTATATGTATATGGTTATGAATATATATATATATATATATATATATATATATATATATGTATATACATATATGTATATATATGTATATATATATATATATATGTATATACATATATGTATATATATGTATATACATATATGTATATATATGTATATATATATGTATATATATAGTACAATAAATATGTATACATACATAAATTATATATATATTATAATAAATATGTATATATATATAGTATAATAAATATGTATACATATATAGTATAATTAATAAATGTATATACATATATAAATATATATATATAGTATAATAAATATATGTATATACATATATTATATATATACATATATAGTATAATAAATATATGTATATACATATATTATATTATATATATGCATATATAGTATAATAAATATATGTATATACATATATTATATATATAGTATAATAAATATGTGTGTATATATATATATATATATATATATATATATATATACATAATGTTGCTGTTAAAAAAGACAATAGGAAAAACAATAAACGCAGGTATAAATCATAATTGTTTTCTTTAATATATGTCATGATACGATTTATAATATCTCCTTTTTTCTTATATATATATATATAAGAAAAAAGGAGATATTATAAATCGTATCTTGACATATATTAAAGAAAACAATTATATATTAATACAGATGACTTTAAAAACAACATAATCTTCTGTTTTGTTAGTCCTATTTTTATTTTTTTAATTCGTCAAATGAGTTTTTGTTATGTTGACATAGAATGAATTAATAAATAAACCGTATGTTACACGGACGTTTTCGACTACTTCTAGAATCATCATCAGGTGTTTGATGGTATAACATTGTAAAAAAATGACTAAAAGCGGGTGAAAGAAAGGAAGTTTTTAAAATACTACGGCAAACCGTGAACGCAAAAACTAACATCTACATTGTTTAAATAAAAACAAATACATGAAAACATAAATTTATAAAAATTCAATTCATCTGTCTCATTTCAAGAATGTAGACGTTCGTTTTTCCTATTACGTTTACAATCAATGACTGACGACCGGTGAATCCATTTGAAATCACGGCTAGTATTTGTAGTAGTAGTACTGTAAGAAAAAAAAAGAAAGTGCTACATACCGTGGCTGTTGCCGACCTTCAAGTGGGGTGGGGAAAAGCCAACAAGAGCAGGAAATAAGAGGTGATACTTATATGTGTTAAGATGGGGGTGGCAGGTTGTTAGAAACCTATAAAAAGAGGTTCTACCTCTCAGTTGTGTAAGTGGTGCTCAGTTGTGGTGTTCAGTTGATGAGAACTGTTAGAAGTGTTATTGTGTTCCAGAGCTTGGAGGAGACTAGAATTAGTACAGAATTCGACTCACTATAGACCAGACACTGGATCGTTACTCCTGCAGAGAAATCCGTTCTCTGCCCCATTACATATTGTTACCGGACCTATTGGTTGGGTCGCTAAGGGAGCAATTCCTTTTGCAACCCACCCCCAACTGCTGCCTCGGCCCCTTTCAGGGTATTGACTTTGAAGTGGATCTTTTCTTACATAGGGATTATATCCCGACACATTGCAAAAGGAAATTGATTTGACTAAGAAAGTTTTGGATTTGCAACCAACGGAAAAGAACGTTGCTGTGATACGAACTTGCCTTTCCCTTTAACAACCAAATGGCGGACCCAGTCAGCATGAGGGAGATAGAGAAACGAAGGACTCATCTTCAACGGAAGATAAGATCGACCATAAGGTGTCTAGAAAAGGAACAAATGTCGATGAAAGTGTTTTTGTCCTTTGAAAAGGATATCGAAGGATGGCTAGAAGATCTAGAGGCAGTGTCCTGGACAATGGAAGAACAACTGGCTGCCGAGGAGGAGTCTAAAGAGTTAGCCGAATTGTTTCAGACATCTTTCAAATTTAAGATAGATGTGCGTCAGCAAATAAATAATTTGAGGGAAACAAGAGAAGGAAAAACTCCAGTGGTCCCTTCTAAAAATCAACAATCCGCCAATGTAGACCAGCCATTAAACCCTCAAAGTCAGGAGGCAGCTGGTACCCCTGAACCAGGTAGATCCTTCCACTTCAACCCAACAGCCCATTCGTCTTTTGTGGTGGAACCTTTTAAAATAAGGTTGAATGGGCCACGTTTCAGTGGAAAGGAAATTGAAACAAATAAGAGAAGTTTCAAAGACTTTCTTACCAAGTTTGAAAACTGTGCAGCATCGATACCATCTGCCACTAGTAAGTTATATTTTTAAGGTGTTCCCTAGAAGGTAGAGCCCTTCAACTTATCGACCATCTTTCGGTTTCTGAAAGCAGCTACCCAGTGGCTCTAAAATTATTGAAGGACCAGTACCTGGATGAGGAAGAAATAAGGGGAGAAATTATCCAAGAAATGCTGGATTTTCGCCTCAAGAGTCCGAAAGATGTGGAGCAAGTGAAGGACTTTATAATAAAAACCCAGGCAGATGTGTGGGAACTCAGGGCTTCATACAACTGTGACCTGTATGACGATACATCTGCGGGAGCAATCATAATATCACAGGTATTGTTCGCCAAACTACCATCCGAGATAAAGGGCGAGCTAATCAGAATTTCTGGAAGAACCTACCCGACATTATCAGCCATCTTGTCAGAAACTCCAGAAATAGTGAAGAGGTTTTTGATAATTAGAAAACCTGAAAGGACCCAAATGGAAAAGCTATGGCGCCCTCCAAGGTTTAGGGTAGAAGAGGAAGATAAACCCTATTCTTCCCTGAAAACCTTTAACACAAAGGTTGAATCAAAACCACAGAGTTGTGGATTTTGTAGGCGGAATGGGCATTCTCCTGAATATTGCCCCTATTACACTTCACATGAAGCCAGCTTTACAAGGTGCAAAGAACTCTGGTTGTGTTTTAGATGCCTAAAAAGAACCCACATGGGAAATATGTGTCCACTAAAAACGAAGAATAGCTGTAGTGGCTGCGAAGCTAAAGGCCATATAACAGCAATGTGCCCAACAGTCGGAAGTGGAGTGAGTGTGGACACCTGCCTTCACGTTAGTGATTACCAATACAGTTACATGTCTCCCGTAATCAGCGTGGTGGTAGGAACGAGAGAGAAAAGTATTGAAATAAACTGCCTGCTGGATACGGGAAGCCAAAGAACCTACATGGACACCTCGGTTCTAGCAAGATTGAATTGCCTTTCTTCAGCAAAGGAAAAGGTGTTGGAAGTTAAAACTTTTTGGGGCTCGGCAACAAGGTCTTTTCAAGAAACCTCTTTGGATTTGAGGCTGGTTCCTGAAAGGGTTCACACCCTCCCTATTCTTTCCAGCAAATTGAACCTTTCTTATAGATTGCAAGAGCTTCCTCAGATACTCAAAAATCTAAAGAGACACAAACTGGCAACCCAACACAGTCCCCACGACAATTATATCAACATTGAGGGGCTATTGGGAATTGATGCCATTCAATTCCTGGAACCGTTTAAAATAGTACCGTGCATGTACGGAGCGGCTTTTGCAACGCCGAAAGGACTAGTCCCCTTTGGTAACAGCCGGCAGTTCTTGTATGAAAATCAAATTAAAACAAGAAACAAACAAAGAGGGGTTCAATTCCGGAGAGGGAGCATGCGAAACGGCTACCACATCCAAGGAAGGCAGCAGGCGCGCAAATTACCCACTCCAGGCACGGAGAGGAGAGCACAGATAGCTGAAGAAAAGA
>OY744527.1:103700709-103730709 GCA_963556195.1 Sepiola atlantica
ATTACATAAATATTATATTTGTTTCTTACTATGTATCTTCTATTCTATTGTTTCCATATGTAATGAAGTAATTATCTTCGGCAAGACATATGACCTGCCTTGTATATTTAATTGCATTGGCTTAGTGTATATTTTAATAAAAAAACGCAAAGATTACTACAGCTTAAGTGTCTATAGTTTTCTAAATAAATCATTATGGGGTATTATTATATAATTAACAATATGATATTTGACTCTTACTTATAAATTAAAAAAATGATTGATACATGGAATTCTTTCTTTATATTTAATATTTGGGGTTACAAATTTAATGCACTTAGAAATACCCTGATTTGAAAGTTAAAACACCCCTTCTCCACCTGCGATATTCAATTGAATAAAAGTGTTTTTATTCACTGAAAAAAATAATTTTATCAGTAAAAGTTGTGTTTACATCATGATTATGAAATAAAATCACTATATAAGCTTTTTCTCAACTATATCAAAACACCATGAAAATGCATTTGCATATTCAAATAACTGGGGTTTCTTTACGTATACCCACGTATCACCGAACTATTCGTGTACTACAGTAACATCTTCAACCAGATTATTGTAAAAACGTAACTACGAACTTAATTATGTATCAAAATAATAATTTTATAGATTTCTTTGGTAATATTAAATTAATACAACTTATATGGTGCTAGTATCACATGAAAATAAACAAAAAAATATTTCAAAAACGAATGTAATATAAATAGTATGGGCTATAAAATGTGGCATATCTTACAGTTTTTGCATGTGTTCTCACATCTCGGTGAGAGAATGTGTCCGCTATTTGGCCTGTCCCTTTATGCTTGCCTTTTCTGAGGGTGGATTTTACAAAAAGTTGGTTTATTAATGTCGGTAAAATCTAGATTGCCCCCCCCCCCAAAATTCTCTGGGTATGGAAAAAACTGAAAATTGCATACTTCTAAAAAGATTTTACTTTCACTGACCGAGGAAACCGTCAGCTTGTCATCCATGTTTTAGGTTTGAATACACTTTTAAATAAATAATCGGGGCATCTTAAAAAGTTATATAAACGCAACTAAATTAAGCGTATCTGTCCGTCAGTCTTCCGCTCATCAGTTTTTAAAAAATGCCGTTTGTGTGTCACGCTTACGTTTAAAATACAATTGTATTGCAAAACTCGAAGATTCACCTGAAGAATGTCCGTTTTTGTCAACATATATAATGAGTGGTTTGTGTTAATAATTGTGCTGTTACAAACAGTTAATATCCAGTACAATTTATTTAACCCGTGTTTCTGTTTAATTTATCATGACATTGTTTAGCTGTCTGCTATTTGGATTTCGTTGCATATTCAAAGTGCAATACGTTAATTTCCGCACATTTGTGTTTCTCTAATGAGGGAACATTCACCAAGAAACATATTAGGAGAAATCGATAATTGATTGGCTGAAAAGTACGAAAGTGTTGATGTAAATAAACGCTAAAAGAAAAACATGAATCACACAACGATCGGCTTAATTACAAATGAGGAACACATGTGTGCATGCTGGACCTGCTTATGTATAATATTTGCATGTGCGGCAATGTGAGTTATAGAACGCGAGGACTGAAGAAACAAAACACATGTAAAATAAACGCTACTGACAAACATATAGGCAACATCAACCAGCAAGATGTCAATTAGACGTCAATGTCTGCCCACAGCGAGACGACAACTTTGGCCTAATTTATTGCAAACGCCTTAATTATAATCAAGCATTTTTCTCACTTGTGTTCTCTTCTTAGATTTTTGGAGTCTTTTTAGAATGGATTTGATTCTATTTGGATGACACAACCCGACTACGTGCGCATGTATGTAACGCCTTATGAAAACAACAAAAATGTATAATGTATTCCCTACTAGAAACAAGTAAGTCGATTGAATTATTCGCTTCCTGTGTGTGGTATTCAATACGCAGAGGTTTTTTAAGCGTTACGTGTGAAACATATAGGCACCCACCATTTACTATAAATCAGAGGTGTGAGTAGATCCACATAAAATATACACTTACTTAATATACTTAAAACAAAGCTGCTTGAATTATAAGATGTTTTGATTATCGTAGAAAACTTTTCACCATATGCTCTTTTATGAAGTAATTGATAATTATTATTGCCTCATCACGGCGGTTCTATTTTTAAAGAAAATTGCATGTTTAATGAGTAAATTTGAAATAAAATTACAAAAATACTATTATTATCGACATTAAGTGTGTGTGAAAAGTAACAGGACTGATAACAATTCATGTCAATTTCAAGAGAACAATTGTGAATCCAGGTCAATTTCTCGTTCTTTGACCTCCGATCCAGTTAAATGCTGGTAAGATTTGAAAATTGCTTTACCTCATTCGCTATGGCTATATAAGTGTTGCCGTACCTTTAAGACGGGTTTCCATGATACTTTTGAGCTTGGGGAAACAAAATAAATCACACACAGAAAGACTACGTGAATAAGGAGGCTGCTTAAATACTAGAATGTGCTTTTCTGCTTCGAATTACTCAAGACCTGCTTGCACATGGATATTGTTTTGAGTCATTGATAGATCAGCAATTACATTAAACTGAGATTAACACATGACTGTTTTGAAAATGGTGACCATTTTAGTAATTACACAGAAGCTAGAGAACACCACAGTAAGTGTAATTGTATCAGTATGTTTACTATTTTCAAAAAATATATATGATGAATATATATATATATATATATATATATATATATATAGAGAGAGAGAGAGAGAGAGAGAGGGGGGGAGAGATAAGTTATATATATGGTATATAGCTTTTATATATATATATATATATATTATTTAAAATATATATATGTATTACATATTCTAGACACGAACCGCGGTTTACTCTAGATGGACTGAACATTTATCCTAAAACGCTGTAATAGTCCATTCAAATCAGCAGCAATTACTGGAATAAATACACCAAATATATGTATATATATATATATATATATATATATATATATATATATATATATATATATATATATGTATATATATATATATATATATATATATGTATATATATATATGTATATATATATGTATATATATATATATATATATATATATATATGTATATATATATATGTATATATATATGTATATATATATGTATATATATATATGTATATATATGTATATATGTGTATATATATATGTATATATATGTATATATATGTATATATATATGTATATATATGTATATGTATATATATATATATATATATATAACTTTAGTTGTATCACACTAATCAGCAATTTCTAGGTTTTATGAGCAACAATTAATTCTATAAATTCATAGGATACAAATAAGCACTGCCGATGAAGTTAAGCTCAATGGTTAACTCTGCACTTCCAATAGAGTTGATATATTATAACTGAACAGAACGTAAATGTATTAATTATTAATTATAATTTAGTGAAAAAGTAACCATCAATATGTGTCTTTGCATCTATATGTTACCGATATGTTCATTTTATTATCATTTACCTTGAGTAACAGATTAACACTTATATCAATCTCTTCATCAACGCAATTAGTCTTGATAAATATTATGCAGAAAATATATAATTGAATTGTACAATAATGATGAACATAAATCAAACAAACCAAAGTAATAACTATTCTTTTTCACTATGCTAACCTAAATAGGTTTTTTACTTCTTTTAATTTAGTATAATTATTGAAGAATTAAAATGTATATTGCCTGCATAGTATTGATAAAGAAATATTGTTCTGAGAGGGGATTTATATAGTTGAGTATTTTCTACCCTGATGTAGATGATAATACAATTGATATTATAGGAGCATGCCTAAGCAAGGGCATACATTGTTAGAGGTGATTTTTTGGGAGCTCGATCATAGCAAAATAATGAATATGTCGTAAATGTGTATTCTACTTAGTTAATATATATATATATATATATATATATATATATCTTTATATATATATATATATTATATGTATATATATATTTATATGTATATATATATATATATATATATATATATGTATATATATATATGTATATATATACACTATTTTAGAAACAGTTTTTGAACGCTATAGTTCTTTTTGTATTAAAGATGCATCCTCGTTTTCCAACTTTATACAAAATTATTCTTAAACTGACACATTTATGGTCCCATCTTATTGAGCCGATTGGTATATTCGGAGACACATTTCATTCTACTAAATAACCCACTCTTTTAATTCCTGAAAATATTTTCGTGGAGTTATTAATTCTCAACTATGTCGGTTTAATTCAGTTCTAAAGATATAATGCACAGACAAATTAATGGGGTCTCTATGGGTTGTCGTTTGGGACCGGTATTGGTAAACATCTTTATTGGTTTTCATGAAGAAGGCTGCTATCCTTTTCTGAAAGACCAGACAGACGTATTGTTTGTTCAACAATGAGACGGAAGCGGACGTTTTTCCAAGGCCCTCGAGAATATGTATCCACTTCTCAAGTATACTTTAGATAGGGAAGCCAATTTTTTAATCCATATCTTGATGTGTTAGTTGGTAAAGCTTTCTCCGGTTTTTAACTACAGTATACCGGAAACCAATATTCACTAGTCTCTACGCGCGTTGGGACTCATTTTGACTCACAAAACAAAGGTTTAATTTAATTAAGACCCCCTACTCATAGGTTCATAACGATTTGTTCTCGGACCAAACTGGATGATGTAATCAAATTCATTATTAAGCCCCTCTGTTACAATAGCTATCCATTAGACAATGTTGAATACACTATCCAACATACCATTTAGAGTTTTCTATCAAGCTAACAAATTTCTGTCGATATATGTTCTATTTACCTACAATGGCTAGGTCACATAAGTGATAGATTCGCCTAACAAATCTGTCTGTCTGTACAAAACTGTTACTTTGCCGTTAATTTAAGTGTTGTTTTCTTTCTACCAGACCCATCTTGTCGTCGATTTGAAAAGATGGTCTTCCCCCACCATAATAATTATATTATTTATTATTTAATTGAAGTTGCAGTTCGCAGTACGTTTGGCGTACATCGCGAATATAAGACATCCGGATAAAACAACACGTGCCCACAATAATTTTTATGACACTGATGTTTTGCATAATATATATAGTTCTTCCATCGAGATCATCTCATAAATAACCGTTTCTGTGCCTCAAATTTCAGTGTAGACTTATTCTCCATTCTCAGTAAGTCTCCCGTTTACCTGAAGATTCTAGAAAATATTACCATAAAGTATATGTGACCTTTTTGTCAGTAAAAATAAAATATTCTCGGACTTAATCTAGTGTCTATTTGATTTAATATTTTCTCCCCATTTCATTCGCTATAATACGAATAAAATATTTTTCTTTATCTTAATATTGGTCTAGGTCAGTTTACGTGTCATTCTGTTATCGTTTAATTTTATCATGTTTAAAAATTAATATGGTCTGCCTATAGCAATAATAAAGTGTTTTACTACAAAGAATATATATTCTGTTAGCATAAATAATATATATATATACATATATATACATATATATATATACATATATATACATATATATATATGGTAAAATGAAAAAGGAAAACCAAAAACTGGATGTTTTTTTATGTGTACATCAACGTTTCGTCTTTATTTATAAGACTTCATCAGGATGATGATATAGGGAAAAGATATCATGCAAGCACGGATACATGTAGGGTAGACATGTTGGGAAGAAAAATAAAATAAAATGAAAAATAATGGCAGCGTCTAGCTGGACGTCCGTACTTGTTAGAGAATGAAAAATGAGTGGGAGAAAAAGGGGAAGGGTGGAGGGAGCAAGGACTACTGTGGCTGGCGATGAGAGAAAGAGGTGGGGGATGAGCAGGGGTAAAATGGATGGCAGAGAGAGATTGGAGGAAAAGGGGGAGGGGGTGTTTGACCAGATGGCTGTGGTCGAGATTGAAGGGGAAGAGTGAGTTGGAATGTTTGTGTGTGTGGGGTGTATGCAGGGAAATGGGGATGGGTAGAGAGGGAGGGGGGGGGCTGTGATTTTGGTGGATGGGCGAAAGTTATAGTCTTAGAGAGCGTTTGAAGAAAATGAGGGAATTTAAGAAAAGGTATGGGAGAAAATGGATGAGAGGGGGAAGAGGGAGGATTTGTCGTGATGGGGTGTGAAATATTTGAAATATTTGGAAAATGATAGCAATGAGTGAGGGATTGGAGTGGGTGGGGGAGGGGGGTGATTGAAAGGGTGGGTGAGGAATATATTTGAAATATTTGGAACATGAGAAAGTTTATTTGGACTGTAGTATAAAAAATGTGAGGGAAAAAAATGAGGAAAAATAAGAGAAGATTCAGGGAGAAAAGGGAAGGGTGTGGGTGAATGGAAGAGTGTCATAAGGTTAGAGATGAAAATAAAAGTTAGCCATGATCAGGCAAAAGACTTTGTTCTGTGAGGATGATCTTGCTTATTAAGGGTGATAGGTTAAAGAAACCATTTCGCTGCTTGATAGTAGTGGAGGATGTGATGAGTGCAGTTTCCAATAATCTTCCCCTTCAATCTCGACCACAGCCATCTGGTCAAACACCCCCTCCCCCTTTTCCTCCAATCTCTCTCTGCCATCCATTTTACCCCTGCTCATCCCCCACCTCTTTCTCTCATCGCCAGCCACAGTAGTCCTTGCTCCCTCCACCCTTCCCCTTTTTCTCCCACTCATTTTTCATTCTCTAACAAGTACGGACGTCCAGCTAGACGCTGCCATTATTTTTCATTTTATTTTATTTTTCTTCCCAACATGTCTACCCTATATGTATCCGTGCTTGCATGATATCTTTTCCCTATATCATCATCCTGATGAAGTCTTATAAATAAAGACGAAACGTTGATGTACACATAAAAAAACATCCAGTTTTTGGTTTTCCTTTTTCATTTTACCATCACGTCGGATTACCTTCATCCTTCTATTCCCATATATATATATATATATATATATATATATATATATATATATATATATATATATATATATATATATATATTATTTATGTTAGAAGAATATATGTCGCAGCAGAGTTTGCAACGATTGGGGTCCCTTTCTTAAGATGTCATACTGTATTTCTTTATTTACAAACAATTATGTATTTTAAATTTTGCTGACAATTGGAATACTTCTAGTCCCATATTTGATTCTGATAAGAATCTTTCCATGGGTTCGCTTAAATCGTTTTATGTTTGAAAGGTTTTTATATGACAGAACATTTAAAGTTTGCGATACTTTCAGGAAGTTTGCGAACCGTTGAAGCTTTGGGTATTTCTCGGACTCAGTCTTTTCCATTTTTTGTCGAATTCATACGGATGGCATAGCTGTTTGCAATTCATTAAAATTCATGTTTGCCGGTTAGAATACGTTGGCAAATTCTGGTTAACTATTGAAAGGTACTTCGGTCTTGTGTAAGTTCAGATAAAAAAAATAAGACATAGGAGTTGCCGGACAGAAACATTTTAGCACCATTGTTTTCTATTTCTGTTGGTTTCGAATCACTAATATAAGTGTCGTGTTTGTTTAAGGAATATTGAAATAAAATCGTCTCAGTTATCACTTACCACATCAAAATTTTGTCTTGTATTATTAGACAACTATTCTAGATATGTTTTTATTGTTCGTAATCTCAGATTGTAGTTTAGCCATCGTTATTATAGATTCGGCAAGCAGATATAAATCTCGTTTTTAAAATTATTTTGACTTTTTATATAGCGTGAACATTCAATCTGTCAGAACTCTAACGGGTTAATCATTAGTCAATATCGTAGGTAAAAAACCTTTTTAATATCTGTATCAGTTACTGGATCTGATTTCATGGGCATGCTGATAAAAAGAACAATAATAACAGATTATTAAACCCCATAATATATTGATATTACCAGTAAGTCTTCAGTTATAACGATAAGACTCCCTCTTTCAATAAGGGTTGAGAAGCACCGGCATCCCTTAACGTGTGAATCTGCCTGGATCACTGTGTTATCATAAACTGACCTCTTAGAATGAAAGAATTGTAAGTGTTCCACAAAAAGAAGTTTCTCAAATCGTCTTATCTGTTTTAAATATTTGTTAAGACATAAAGTTTAAGAAAATGATCAGCTTCAAGTATATATGTATATTCAATATGTGCACACATACACACACACACACATATATATATATATATATATATATATATATATATATATATATATATATGTTTATATAAATATATATATTATTTATCTTCCTCCCACAAGGTAAGATGTGACACAAGGTCGGGAAAGTGGGATTTGAAAAGCCAGCGCCCGAGAAGGTGAGCACTCTGGCCTACAAAAAAATGCCTGGGCAACTCCGTCGGCATTCCCCGGTAGCGGCGTATCAGGCAGTAAGCAATAAACTTACTCCTCGCCAAAAGGGAAGGCAAAGCCTGAGAGGGTGGACCTCTTAAAACTGCACAAGACAGACCCATAGACCGGCGTAAATCAAGCCCCGAAGGTTAAGACAATACCAGTATATATATATATATATATATATATATATATATATATATATATATATATATATATATATATACAAATAATTATTGCTGCATATTTTTTTAACTAACTAAAATCAATAATAACACAAAATAAAAATATTATTTTACATAATATAAATAAGGTATTGTATGTAGATATGTTTACGCTGGAATTACCTCTTAATTGCAATATAATTTTGAGCAAAATCAAGTGTTCTATTTACTTTTTCTCCAGGAGGTTAGACACAAGGTCATGTCTGGGTTTGTATAAAAGTGTTTATGTGGAACATTCAGGTCCTCAGTCAGCAACACTTAAAAACACATGACTGTTCCCCTTCAAAATATCGACATATACTAGTTAACAATACTAAAATAATACACCACGATACTAACACTAAAGATTAAAAATTCTTGAAGCCCTCTACATAAAAAACTAACCATCCCACAATCAATAATGTGAATTCTGAAACTAGTCATAATATTTTAAAGTGTCTAGCATAGTAATAAACGTTACCAAATTATTAGCCATCAAGCAATTATACATTTGAATCGTGAACGCGCTCAGGACGTAATCAAATTCTTAACGGTGAAGCAATCAAAGTTTTGAATATTGCACGCTCTAACAACGTAATCACGCTCACATGTTACATCTCTATATTATAGACGCTCATTTTAAGTTGTAGATTACTGGTCGTTATGATAATAAAAAAAACTCAACAGTAAAGACATATTTTTTAAGAAACCAAAATTAATACCGTTGGAAGATGATTTGACGAATCAAATCGAAAGTACTCGCAAAAAAGGAAACATCAATTTGACCGAAACACTAAATGGACTATTCGGAAAATTGAAAAAAAAAAGAAAAAAGTCTTATGAAGCAAAAACACTCCGTGTTATTTAATAATGTTTACCTAAATGAAAATATACTGCCTAAATATACACAATGTATATATATATATATATATTTCTTCTATTAGGTAGTATATATATTTAGAAATAATGTGTTCTCGTTTAAATAGTGTTCTTTTTATATTCCGTCTATTTGAATTATTTAAGATTATAAACCGTTTGGAAAAGCATGGAATGGAAGCATCCTATTTGGTGAGGGTGTATATCGTGGAAAATTCAAAACTAAATAAAAGTACTTAGTCTTGTATATATATATATATATATATATATATATATATATATATATATATATATATATATATATAACCTGAGATAAACATCACCAGATGTATATACATACATGATATGACTTTGAAGTATATAGCAATTTCTGGAAATCCTTATTTCTTAACGATTTTCTACTTCCAGGAATAATTAAACATTTTTGTCATTTTTTTTTTCAGCCTTTCATGATTTTATTATTTTTCTGTCTTTGTTTTTCTTAATTTTACGCAATCTCATTGCTTCATTGAAACCTACTTTTCTTCATCAAGTTATTGTATTTTTCTCCTAGTTTAACATATACATCAGAATACGTATTTACTTCCTTCGCATATATATATATATATATATATATATATATATATACATATATATATACATATATACATATATATATACATATATACATATATATATACATATATACATATATACATATATAAATATACATATATACATATATATATATATATATATATATATATACATATATATATATATATATATATATATATATATATATATATAAATATATATATATATATATATATAATGATTCCTGGGTTATTCCACTTTTTTATCTTTTCTCTTTAAAAGTTGGTTCCTATTTATTGGTTCTTTCCAGTTCGCGCTTCGAACAATTTAATGACGACGGCTTTGCCGTATTCAACGCTTCAAGCCGTTCACCATTTCTTTCGCATAAACCTGAGCGTGTCGTCTTCAATTTGATCAATGACTTGATCAGTCGACCGGAAGATTTACATTTCTAAATTGCCCGTTTAGAATAGAGAGATCATGCGGCTATCACGAAATTACCTTTCGGGGATTAGGAGAAAAAACTGCTGACAGAGAAAAAAAAACGAATCCATGCACTGTATTTCGTAGGTTTACTGGTATATAAATACATCTTAAATGATAGATTTTTATATCTATCTAACTAGATAAATATTCAAGAATGTGTATCCTTTTTTAAGACCGAAAGTGCTCGTTTAATTTTGTTATGGAGGTGATAACGGCATTGTAATCTTCAATTCATAATAGAGGCATTCAGTTTAAAATGCATCCATTTAAAGTTTATATTTTAAATGCACAATTTCTGAATAGAGATATACTATTAACTTTCGGAATATTGTGTTTGTTATATGTATATCATCTTAGTATTGTGCACACTTCATCAGTACTGTGCACATCATGACAGGATAAGCAACATAACGTAAATAAAGAGCTAATAAAAGAAGTGTTCAGATTAATTGAATTAACACAGTCGAGGGAGGGCCTATGGACGAGTGGTTATAGCACTTTTCTTTGAGCTGGACGACCCGGGTTCACCCAGCAGTAAATGGGTACCTGACTAAAACTCAGGGAAGGTTCAAGGCAGCGAGCACTTTCGGTCTTAAAAAAAGATACACATTCTTGAATATTTATCTAGTTAGATAGATATAAAAATCTATCATTTAAGATGTATTTATATACAAGTAAACCTGCGAAATATAGTGCATGGATTCGTTTTTTTTTTTTTGTTGTTTTTTTTAATTAAATAGTATTTACAATTTATGCATTTATTCATTTCGTACAAATCATTGGCATTAGTTTCTCCGTTATCTTTCTAGCCAAAATTATTTGGAGAAATACATCGGGTACTCACAGTACGGGTCACGTGAAGGTTGCCAACATCCTAAGTGAAGGTGTTTCTGTTTACCGAACTCGATTTGAAATGTGCACACCCAAATTGTCAGAATCTGATGTTAATCACTTAGCCACCGTCACCTGAAGAAGCAAAAAAAGGAGACGAAGCAAGAAAAATATGGCATCACATTATATATGACAATGGACGATATATAATATGACAGCATATTATATTTGACTATATAAAAAGGGAAGAAATAAATAAAAGGGAGACATAGTAATAGAATATAAGAACACGTTTAAGAATTGAATGAAAACGGAATAGAAAAATGAGGATATATGATGACATTTAATATATTCTTAACTTGTTTGACTTCAGGAAATTGGACGTGAGGAATTTTTTTACAAACATTCATACTGTTTAATATGACAAACCGTTAACTTTTTTTATCTATCCTTTTTTACTTTATTAATCTGATAATTTATTGTTTTGATGTTGCTCATTTTCATTGCTTATATTTTAATATTATTTATTATTGATTATATCGTTATATTTCTATTACACACAACTATTGTGAAAATATGTTCTTTTATACATATACACCTTTAATATAGAATAAGTATTATTGTTTGTTTTGTCTTCTGATTTTTATTCACCCCAAAAAACATATTGCGACTTGCCACTGGGACTACTCTGGTTATGGTAAGTAATAGGATACATGCTAAGTGGCGAGATGTTTGTTTCGTATTTTAATTTAAAGTATAGCATGTCGACACGGCCGGGGAAACAGGATGCAAGGACAGAATTCCAAGAGGTCCGGAAAAGAGACTATTTTATTAGAAAGTTTTCCGACATCTCTACATTAGTTTCGTTAAGTGTTATATCTGGAAAGTTAATAAGTAGAAAGGATTCTACATGATTGACATTAGCTCTAAGTCATTTGTTATTTGTGAAGGAGAGTCTCAGGGAACGAGTCGAACGTATACTAAGATCATATGAACGAAACAAAATTGTGTTTTGTATACTTAGCAAAGAAACACTTGCAAATAATATCATAGATATAGACGATATATATTTACGTATAATTGAATAAAAAATCAATTATATATATATAAGTATGATTTAAATAAAAATTAATTTTACGATATAATGTAAGATACAGGGTGACTCAGAAATCGCTGGGGAGTACAATCTTATGTTCACTAATCAAATATATTGATATTAAAGCAATACATTTTTAAATATGCATGTATACATGAAATAGATAAATGTGCTTCATGAAACATAAAACACTCATGACAAAAAGTTTTTAAGGCAGAGATGGAGTAAGTACTCGATATGCCGACCGCTTTCTCCAATGCATTTAAAAGTTATATGAAAGTCATATTTGCAGTAAACGTTTTTTACTATAAAGATACGTAGGTGCCATGAAATTTATTTTGAACAAAATTTGTTCTGAATAGAACTGCTTCCGCTAAAACAAATCTGGTATCGAGCACACACAAGAGGAAGAGTCCGAATAGACGTCCGTTAACGTCCAATAAAATGGCATTGGCTACCCCGTAACTTTTAACTCAGCATGTACTTTATATCAAAAGTTGAATTTAAATGAAATATCGGAAATATGTTTTAAACATGTTACTTAATTACTGCCGTTAGCAGCCGCTTTAAATATTAATGCTTCATTAAATATTCAATGCGAGGATATATAAATGGTTTGCTACATACATTTCGTATCGGGGTTTGAACCGTGGTGCAGGCGGGGATTGTCTCATCTTATACTGACGATCCCAGCTGTGGCATGAAAGACTAGTGTATATGCATTTATTTTGAAAATGATATTTATTCATAAATAATTATATATATATATATATATATATGTGTATATATATAATATATATATTATATATATATGTACATATATGATATATATATAATGTATTATATATATATATGATATATATATAAGTATATATATGTTATATATAATATATATATATATATATATTATATATATGTATATATAAATTATGTATACGTATATATATATAATATATATAATATATATATATAATATATATTTATATATATATGTATATATATATATATATATATGAGTATATATTATATATATATATATGTTAATATATATGGGTATATATTATATATATATGTTAATATATATATATGGGTATATATTATATAAATATATATATATATATATGTTAATATATATATATATATATATAATACATATTTATATATATATGTATATATATGGGTATATATTATATATATATGTTAATATATTTATATATATATATATATATGTATATATATATGGGTATATATTATATATATATGTTAATATGTTTATATATATATATGTATATATATGGATATATATTATATATATATGTTAATATATATAATATATAAGATATATATATATTTATATATATATGTATATATATATAAAATATATATATATAACATATATTTATATATATATGTATATAAATATATAATGTATATATATATAATGTATATATATATATAATGTATATATATATCTATATATATATATATATATATATATTTATGCATACATTGTTTAAAATAACTGAGTTTGTCTGTTTAATTATGCCTTTTTATTTTTTCAATTTTTCTAATGGTCATTTTCTATTTAAAATAAAAAAAAATGTTTCACCAACGTTTTCGATTCTTCATTGAATCATCCTAAGGTATCAAAACCAAATTAACAAAAAACTGGAGAAAGAAGAGAATTTTAAAAGACTGCAAAGAACCTGTTCCGCTTTTTTCTTGGAAGTCGTTGGCGATTAAAAATTCGGCAACGCTGGATGGCATCACAGTACATTCATTTTTTTGAAAATTTATTATAATACAAAAAAGACCATCAGAAAAATTTTTTAAAAATAAAAAAGGTATAATTAAACAGAGGAATTCTGTTTTTTTTATCAATGGTTGCATAAATAAATAGATTATGTCGGAATACACACAATTCATATATATATATATATATACATTTATATATATATATATATATATATATATATATATATATATATATATATATATATATATATATATATATGTATATACGGATATGCATTTGTATAAATATATATGAACATGTGTTTTATTCTTTAAATTGATATAATAATAAGACACTCTGATTGTATACGTTGTATATAATTAATTGGAGTGACATTATGAGTTCATCTCTGAGTTGATTTATTGATTGAAAAATTACTTTTTCGAACGAAATTAAACAAAAATTCTGCCGTTCTTATAACATGATTATTCGAAAAAAATTAGTTTCGCTTATCTAAGTTGTGAAGTTTCATCATCTAATTTAATTAGCCATTGTAAAAGATAACCAAAAGTAAACACTCATTTAGTAAACAATACTAAAAATGGAATGTGTTATCTGAACTCTTTAGTGTTATTTACTGGTGAAATCGAGTAATTGTTCTACACGGTACATTCAATACATTCATCTTTTCTACGCACACCGGAGAAGAAATTGCGGGTTTTAAACAACCAATTATATTGAACATAATGAGCATCTCTGATTTGAAATGCACTTTTCGATGGCCACAGCTCTCATCGTTAACCAATGGTAATCCTGCGTTTCACTATTCATCTATTCATGAAGATCTGATGGTTGCGAAAAAATAAATAGTCAATGTTTTCATGCATATATATATACAGGTTGACCAAAATAAAACGGACCCCCATGTACACTTTATGTGATATCTCCTTTATTTATTCAGCGATTGCACTTATTTTACAGGACGTGGCAAAATCAACGACCGTGAGTACACCAATACTTCAGTGGGAGCTGGCACTAAAAATACACTGTGTTAATTTTTACTACAAGACAGGCTCGTTTAAGAAAACCCAGGACAGTTTCATGCATCTATTTGAATGTGAAAAGGCTCCATCCAAAAGCAGAATTCAGAACTGGGTAGACCACTTCGAGAAGTATGGGACCGTGGAGAACCTCAACGCTGCCAGTGAAAACCGTCCAAGCCACTCGGGACGTCCCAAGAAGCGGACAGCCGAGCTGGTCGAAAGTGTGAGAGAGTCTCTCCAGGAGAGTCCGAAACACTCTGTACGTAAGCGAAGTCAGTCCCTCAGTATCTCCCGTGAGACTTGCAGGAGAGTGCTGGTGAACGATATCAGGCCTTACCCATACAGAATATAGACGCTGCAGACCCTTACAGCCTCAGACAAGAAGCAGAGGAGCGCTATGGCAGTCAAGATGCTCGATAAGATGAAGGAGACACCAGGTTTCCTTAACCTCCTTTGGACCTCAGATGAAGCCCACTTCCATCTTGACAGAAAGGTTAACTTCAAGACAAATGTCTTCTGGGAGTCCTCTGGACCCAATGAAGTAGCCACCGAGCCCCTGCACTCTCCTAAGTGCACGGTGTGGGCTGCAATCTCGGTCAGGGGCATCATCGGACCAATCTTCATCGAAGAATCTGGCGCAGCAGTGACAGTCATTAAGGAGCGGTATGTGGAGGTCCTCAAAACCTTCAAGAGTGAGCTCAAGGCCCTCTACTCGTCGCTCATGAGCAAGTGCTGGTTCCAGCAATACGGAGCAAGTCTCACACCTCAAACCTGTCCCGGAGTCGGCTGAAAGAGAACTTCGGAGGCCGAGTTATCAGTCTCAAGACTAATGTTGAGTGGCCACCCCATAGCCCGGACCTAAGCCCCCCCCCCCAGATTTTTACCTTTAGGGCTATCTTAAGGACAGAGTGTACGCAGGGAAACCGAGAACCATCACGGAACTCAGAAAAGCCATCAGGAAGGAGATGAGATCCATTCCCAATTCAGTCTGTAAGAACGTCATGGACAACTTCGTTCTGCGCCTGAACAAATGCACGGAGCTAAATGGAGGCCATCTAGAACACATGCTGTAGAACGGAGAAAAAATAGCCAAATACCCTAGTGTTTTGATGTGATGTTTTGAATATAATAAACTAGTTAAAATTCATTTCATTCGGACGAAACACTAAGAAACGGGGCCTAATTAGAGTTGGGGCAGGTTTTTTTGGGGTCACCCTGTATATATACATTATATATATATATATATATATATATATATATATATATATATATATATATATATATATATAATTATCATATTCAATCTTCATATAATAAGACTTATAATCAAAGTCCATCACTAAGTATTACAATCAAGACCATTAACATTATTACCAATTGCACACATATTATTATCATTATTTTCATTATTATTGTAATTATTATTATTTTTCAATATATTTTTATCATTATTATTAAACTTATTTTATTCATTTATTATCATTACTACTTTGGTTACCATTATTCTTATTATTACAATGACAACCTCTACTATTATTATTATTATTATTATTTTTACAAATATTATCATTATTATTATTTACTCACTAGGAGTTATCATACTCGCCATCGTCAGTGATCGCCCACTCCCAACAACCTGTGGTATTCCCTGGAGTCTGAGTGACAACAAGTCTCCTCAGACTTTTAGTATGCTCCACCTCTTTTCGTTCATCACCGCTGATGACCTTGCAGTATCGCAACAGCCACCTACCACCGATTTCACGGTGATAAGGGCCATTGGTCCCCTCTGGGGCCCGGGTGGCAGCTAGCCTCTCCAAGGTCCCAGAGCTGTCCGCGCTCTTCCAGTGGAGCTCTCGTTTGCGCTTTCCCTCCTCGACCCTCTGTCCATAATGTTCGTGGTGTCAGCCTATTCTTGCGCCTCTCTCGTGCGGTTGTATTTTCCTCGGTTCTGTTTTCTTGTGCTTCCATGTGTTTGTTCTCTATTCGTTGCTTATGTGGGTAGGTTTCCGCATTCGAGGACATTTCTCAGGATTGTAGCTGTTTTTATCATTACTGTCCTTTGTATGGTCTCAGTTATCCCTTTGACTCCTATTTCTCCTAGTCTTTTCTCCATGTTTTGGGGACTGTTCCTAGTGCTCCTATGATTATTGGTGTTATACTGACTTTCTTCATGTTCAATATTCCTTTCAGTTCTTTGGCAAGTTCAGTATATTTGCTTCTTTTTTCCGTCTCTTTGATCTTCACTCTGTGGACCGCTGGAACGGCAAAGTCTACGATTTTGCAGGATTTTTGTTTCTTGTTGATTATTATCATATCCGGTCTCCTTGCTGTTATGGGTTTGTCTGTTTGTACATTCATATCCCATATGATTTTGTGTTTTTCGTTTTCTAGTACAGTTTCTGGTTTGTGTTTGTACCGTTTTTTTACATATTCGAAATTCAGTTGTTTGCACATTTCCCGGTGTACTCCTTTCCCCACGCTGTCATGTCTGTTCTTGTATTCCTTTTGGGCTAGCTTGCTGCATTCACTTATTATATGATTTATCGTTTCGTCTCTTGGTCCACACACTCATCATCATCATCATCATCATCATCATCATCATCATCACCATCGCCATCATCATCATCAGTATGATAATTATTAAGATTATTATGGTTACCATTGTTATCATGATTATTATTATTATTATTATTCCTATCGTTATGTTATTACTATTATTAATAGTATTAGTATTATTGCAACCACTAATTTTATTGCTATCAATGAAATTATTTTATCATCATGTTTACAACTACTAGGATTTTATATTATTGCAATTTTCTTTATTATCATTATTACAATTATTTTTATTATCTTCTAATATTTCTGTATTATAAATTTTTTTTTATCTCACTATTGCTAATTATTGTATATTATTATTATTATTATTATTATTATTATTATTATTATTATTATTATTATTATTATTATTATTATTATCATTATTATTATTAATATTTATCAACATCATTACTTGTAATTTCTGCAATATTGCCGCTATTATTTTTATTATTTTTAGTTATTTCAACTATTATTATTGTTATAATTAGTATTGTTTGCAGCAGCAGCAATGACAATACAACCATTTTTTATTATTATTATTAACATTATTACTATGACCATTGTTATCGTCATCTAGTTTTTACTACTATTGTAATTATTATTGGTTAGGTAGCAGTGGCATTATTGGCATTAGTGCTGTTGACATTATTATTATTATCTATATATTAATACGATAGCGTGTGTGTTCGTGTGTCACGCTTCCGGAAAAAGCTCTGCGCATGCGTGCCGCACGTAAATTTTGAAAAAACAGTCAACTAACCTGCGTTTATCTCTCTAGCGCAATGGTTAGCGAGATGGTATTTTTTACTTCGCCCGACTGGTTTATAGTTCGATCCCAACCAACCTCTAAGATTGTTATTCTACATTTCGAGGGGAAGGGTTAGAAATAATACATTTTTTTATTACCTGGTTAAAAACTACTTTTTTGTGTTGCTTAACACTTAAAACTATTTTTTGTTTTATGTTGGCGTTTTTAATGGCATTGTCTATTTAATTACGTTGACTGCTTAAACAGTAGGGTATCGGTCAGTATTATTTTGTTGTTTTTTTTTTTTTGAACGGATAGCATATCAACCTTTTTTAGTAGATATGCGCAGTGTCCATCGTACACGAGTTACTATTTCAAACAATTATTTCACTCTTATCCAGAAGGTGGGTGGCTCATAATAAAGCAAGCGTAACTTACTAACAAATAGAGGGTGCTTTGTTACATTAGGACCCGTATTGAAAACATCATTTCGTGTAATTTACACGGGTTCCACTAGTTATTATTATTATTATAATTATTATTTACATTTTTATTATTATTATTGTTATTGTTATTATTATTACCACTTATTGTGTGCACTAAATCAATTTGTTAGTGAATTTGTTGATAAATTTATTAATTAATGATAATTAGATAAGTTTTATAAAAAACCTAAGAAAACAGTAAAAACTAAGAATTAAAAAACAAAATCAGTAGTCCAATGTATTTACGACCCCCCCCAACACACACTACCACAATTATCATCACCGACTCAAACTCATAGCTAGATGTTAAATCATGTCACTTGCCTTACAATGACCCTGATTTTGACACGTCCCATCGCATGTGTCTTCCATTACTATTTCCCCCGTCCCCATTTACTTACCCTTTTCCCCGGTCTATATCACTCACTTCCTTCTCACCTCCATCCATCCATCTATCTATCTATCTATCTATCTATCTCTCTCTCTCTCTCTCTCTCTCTCTATCTATCTATCTATCTATCTATCTATCTATCTCTCTCTCTATCTATCTATCTATCTATCTATCTATCTATCTATCTCTCTCTCTCTCTCTCTCTCTCTATCTATCTATCTATCTATCTCTCTCTCTCTATCTATCTCTCTCTCTCTATCTATCTATCTATCTATCTATCTCTCTCTATCTATCTATCTATCTATTTCTCTCTCTCTCTCTCTCTCTCTCTCTATATATATATATATATATATATATATATTGATATTATTTACGTAAGTAAATCTTAGTAACAGCGTGAAAATATGGTTATGACAAGTAAAATAAACAGACACTTCCCTGTTTTTTTTCGAAGGTAATTCTTACTTGCAATAAGCATATGTTATACTAGCGTATATATATATATATATATATATATATATATATAACTACTATTTTTTGTTGGTAACTTTTGTTTGTTTATGTGTGGATATGTCTGTGGTTATATAGTGCTTGGAATATTTGTGGTTGCACGGATGTGCTACTTCTAAATAAGCTTCTCCCCAAAGATTCATCGACGAATGTCATCATAGGAAACCTACTCCGAATTGTAATCTCTGCGCTTCACCAAATTGCGTCTTCGCGCCGTCTAATCATTTCTCTCGAGCAAGTCAAGTGTTGAAAGCGGACGCATACCAAACTAATCGTTCCATTTCTAACTTATTTATCGGCCATATTAAACTCCTCAAAGTAAATACAGCCAAGTCCGAAAATGTGTTGATCTCGGGCGCCGTATTGATTCAGAGATGGGCGGAAGGTGTAGTTGCGATGGAAACCTAGGTGTGTACATAGAACGACGGTTCGATTAAGGAGAGCCAGAAGAGGTAGATGGGATTAAAAAGGAAAAAAAAATGATGATACGCTAGTTGAGATGAAGCTGACATATAGAAGTTAGAAGTTAACGTAGAATACTTTTATAAAGAACAGACGTGCCGAACTAAGAATATATTAAGCGGAAGTCAATATTCTCGGTGGAGTTTTCCGGTATTTTCAAAGTGAATCATCAATATAACAGAACACAAAATTAAATAGGTGGCTGGGATTTTCTTTTTTATCTCTAACATGTTTTTTATAAACTGCCTAATTGGCGTCGGTCAAGGTAAAACAAGATAAATATAGCAAGACGTATTCTAAAGATGCGCTCATTCATTGTACGCATTTAGTGAAGCAAATGGTATTTGAAACATAAACATAACATATTTATAGACGAAACCTGGGATTGAGATGATGGGACGTATTTGTAACCAAGTGCATCCATTCAATATGTTTACTTAGTGATGCCAATTCTATTTAAAAATCACTTGTGATTTACGGACAAAAGTGTATTTCAAGCGTAAAGGTAACAGACCGATAAACATCATATTTTAAACTAAAGCCTTACAGATGGCAAATATACTATTTATAACTTAAGCGTGTTTGCAGTTTTAACTTTAGGCTGACGTTCGGTGATAAATTATAATTAAAACTAAAGCGTGACAGACTGACGTACATGAAAATGAAACTTACTCATCGCCTGATTTCGAAGTTATTAGTATCAAACCGATGAACATGATAGTTAAATCTTAAGCCTTACACACTGACGGAAATGTTATTTCAAACTTAAGCGAAACGTACATTTAACACAATAGTTCGTTAAACCTAAAACATAGCAGACAGACGAAAATGTGTTTATACTGAAGTATAACTGACCTATAAACGTGACATTAAAAAATAAAACGTGACAAAATGACACAAATGTTTGTTTTTTTATAAAGTGAATCCCGATTAATCAGAGAGATGGAAAGTTTCCTATAGAGTTCCTTCGACGCATTCAAAATAAGTTGGTACGATTATTTATCCTCGTTTAGTTCTAAATATTCTATTTTAAACTGAAATGGGATTGACCAACGACCGATGGACATAGACTCTCAGAGAGATGCGAGGACGTATCTTGAAAACCGATCGGATAAATCACGTGGCAGTGATGGAGAGGATATATGAGGTGAGAATAAAGTTGAAGAGTAAAGATGAGGACAAGAAAACTGTTTATAACGTGGGAAGAAAAAGGAGAAAGAGTGTAAATGGTAAAATAGATTTTACGGAACAAAAACGCAAATGGGGTGGAATAAATTGAAATCAATGGGAAATAAGTAGAAGGGAGGAAAATGGGTAACATATACAAAAATCTGTGTTGGTAGACAACATATATTGGAAGGAAAAGGAATCGATGAATAAGGGTAGATTGGAAAAAGAGAAGTAATAAACAAAATACACTCCCATTATATATATATATATATATATATATATATATATATATATATATATGTATTATCAGTCTCAGACTAAATAAAAAACAAAAAAAAGTCAGTCGACATCATGGATGTAGGACTTACTGTCAATCTTTTAGTGGTTATCCAGTAACCCATATATTGCTTTAACCACTCAGCTAGTTTGGCAGCGGTGCCCGCTCTTAAAATACTACGTCCCCCTTTTTCGGCAACTTTAAATAACGTGTCGTCAAGTTCAACACATTTCCAACAGCAATTTCAAATAAGTGTCCATTTAATTGCCTTTTCGACTGCTAGATAAAAAAAAAACAATTTTTGGCTACAGCAAAATGTAGTACGCTTCAGGAGTGTGCGTATTCTTTTCTGTAAAGCGCTGTATATCTATCTATCTATCTATCTATCTATCTATCTATCTATCTATCTATCTAACTATATATATATATATATATATATATATATATATATATATATATAACATTCTAGAAATTTTAAAATTAGTATATAAATGTTATTTTAAATATAGTAATGTATTTATATTAAAACCTTTACTCCCAATGAAATTATCTCTTTTTAAAGCAAAAGTTGTTCAAGTTTTTTTTTACTTGTCTTTCCTGTTAGTGTCTTATCTGCTACTGTTTGTAAACATAACTCTTTTTATTGAATACAATAGCGGTTAGTTATAATATATATCTGAATATGGCTTCGTGGTTAAGTGTTTTAAATAAGAAAGGAGTAATTTGATGAATTGAAGTTAAATTTATACAGCAAACAATCCTGAGAATAACGAAATATGTGTTGCATTGCTATGGTATTTAATCGAGACCCTATTTCCAATATTAAAAAAACATACTATATACAAAATACCAATATGTATTAATTTGTATATAAATTAAATATAAATCCGTCTCGTCACACCAAATTGCGTATAAAACCGTGCCTTTCACACGGGCCTGGACAAAATAATTTCAAGTAGGTTGGCGAAGCGATAAATCAAATAGTAATCAGATAACACTCGCTTCCAGAAATGAATTCGCAAAGAAATCATCGAGCATTAATAAAAAAAAAATATCGGTGGATGTTCTTTTTCTTTTATATCATCAGAAATAAAAATCATAATTTTAATATGAAAAAAAAAATCATGACGTGATTGTACAATTTTATATAAGTATAAGTGCAAACACTGGAGAAGCATAATTTAATTTCATCTTATTTGACAGAGGGTGTACACTAATAATAATGAGTAATATGTGAATTTCATGGGGGCTATTTAGCATTTATGTTTAAAAATACACGCTTATTATCTGAAAAGTGGACGCTTAGTCACTTTCAAAAAGTTAAATAATAATGTTTTTTCATTGGATGATGCGCGCGCGTCTATATCCGCCATAATTTTCTTTCAAAATTGATTGATATTGATGTAAAGATTATCAATTGAGGAAAGTATCTGTTATTTAACGGAAAAGTGTAGTTCTGCCTTTTTGGCTTTATACTCCGCTTATAGTCAAAAACTACAGAAAATATACTTACAAAAAGCACATAGAAAGATTTAGTGTGACATCGACCTGGTATTGTAAGAACTATTGGCATAATTATTCGCCTAAGATCACTAGGTCAAATATTCTAAGAGTACTAGGTCAAATATTTAGTCAGTTTTGTTTTTCTAGCTTGCTTTCTTAATTCCTAATATATTAAACCAGTTGCCAGGAAAAGATAGGGCCAATCAAAGTGGGTTGAAAGAGAGAGAGAAAGAGTGATTGACGATTGAGCAAATATGTAAAGAGTAAGAAAAAGAGAGGGAACAGAATTTCTAAAGAAAGAGTTTACACATTATTTTTGAACTTTTCTATGTTTATAGATGCACCAAGGCAACACCGGGTAGGCATACCCATGTAAAATAAAACACCGGTATGCCCCGAAAGAAACTTGGAGAAAACAACGTTAATTTTGACGACAGCGTTTACAGTGTGGATTTAAAGAAAGCATCTACTATAGACCAGACACTGTAGAGGAACACACAGTCTATCGTCCAATATTGAAGTTATCCGTAAACTACCATTGCTCACATTGAAGCAAATGTTTCTGCATTACGTGTTATGTCGGCTTTCTAGAAACATTTAACCAATATTTGCTTTTAGAGAACAATGTGGATTTTAGCTTCTTAATACTCGCCATTGGCGATTGTCAGTCTGAAGATATTTTTAACTTCCACTCAGCCGCACGAAATACGAACCGGGTTTTCGTTTATCTACTCAGTCAAACGAGTATTTGTTTATTACGTCCGGAGAACGCCAACATTGTCCACTTTTAGAGAAACATTTTATGATCTTCGTTCACATTTTCAATTCCCTTTATTAGGTATTAGCGTTCAATTCTTACAGATGTTCAGTTTCCTGTTTGTTTTGTAACTTAAGGTTATTTAGATGCATCAAATTCTCGTGGATCTGTCACGCTAAAGTCTGAAATGAAATTCTCTCAAGTCAGTCGCCCTTAATTTTTAAAACGACTACCCGTGGCCCGTTCGGACAGCATTTGTTATATTATTATTAAAGTTTGAATATGTTTCCCGGCTATCAGACTCCATCCATCTATAACGAAATCATATGAAGGAGATTTCACTGAAGAAATATGTTCAGTGCCACCACCACAGAGATGGACCGACAGTAGAAGGGTTGAGACTGACATGTCGACATTAGCAGTTGTAAAAACCGTGATAAGTGGTGAAGTGTTGTTTTTAAACATTTACCGTAGCTTTATATAGTATGCACATTAGTTAAATAAGTACACTTATATGTACGTATATATAATTTATAATATTTGGCATTAATTAATAAAACCACAGCTAGCATTTTCAACTGCTACTGTATTCCCAGAAACATGAGTAATCTGGCTTCTGCTGATCTCAAACAAACATACACATCAACAGCTTTTGCCAGAGTCCACTCATATTTTTTCCAATATCTATGCTTTGGAGAACTACCATTTATCTAATACTACCTAATTCATTTCCAATAGGATTTGCCTTTCTTGATAATTGCACGGCGATAATCTATCAAGTGCCACACAATTTCAATAGTACATAGATATCGAGACAGTGTGTCTAGTAAGAAAACGGTTGCCCTGAGTCTAGATATAAAACGTAATAAAAGGGTTATTATCTTTGTGTCTCCGATTTAATAGATACCACCATCATTTCACTATGCCATGCACTTCCCGCTTTCTCCTCATTGTTTTATAACGCCACATACTTATACATTGTTACCAAACAATGATCACATTCTATCGAAATCAGGAAGGTATATAGTAACATATATATATGACATATATTCATCGGATATATATATATATATATATATATATATATATGAAATGTAAAGTCAGAATTTATGTTCATTAATTTGCCAAATAAAGTTCACTAAATGCGTATATAATTGTGCTTCGTGTGAGTATTTGTCAAATTATTCATGTGTGATTCAAAAATTACAACTTTGTTTCCTACGAATTTTGCTATATATTTATTTATTTTATTGAGTTATACTTCTTTTTCTGTTATTACTAATCCCTGTATAGGTTTAGGAGTCATTGCACAAACACTTATAAGTCATGTCCAAATACGGAATAATTCTAAAGTCAATTTTTGTATTACACTGTGTGATATGTTGATTTACATTGCTTAATACTCCGACGACCGGATAGACAGAAATCATTTAGTTTCGTTATACTATTACAAAATACACACAACCAAAGAAACCTAACATTTAAAGTGTAATTCAAGAGTCTGCACTACTTTTCAGTTTAGATTATATCGGCTTAGTGATTCGGCTTAGCGTATTCAGTTCAGTGATTTTGGTTTTCTATATTTCATTCGGAACTATGTAGCAGACCGAACCGGTATGTCGTCAGAGAAGCGGAGATGACCGTGATTCGTCAGAAAAAAAACACACAAATAATCATCGACTATAACACGATATTAATACATCTTTTTTTCCATTTTCTAAATGTTTTTCATTGAAATCAAATTTAAGTCTGCGATTCATTAATAACATTCAGAGCTAGTTTATATATATATATATATATATATATATATATATATATATATATATATATATATATATATATATATATATATATATATATATATGGCTTTTCTTCATTTATAGCCGGCTTTCTCAACTGGGCATGCTTTAAATATTCTCGCTGCCTCTTTTTCCCACTTTAAAACACTTTCCTTTGTCATCTCTGCCCGGGAAGTATCTTTAATGGCGAATATTTTCCACCTTAATCTTCTCTAAGCCTGCTTGCATCATCGAACGTACCTCTTATTGGACTTTTTACCCTTTTTGGATTTTCTATTTTCGCCATACCTGAAGTTGTGGCTTCTTGGAATTTAACTTTGAAACCTCTCTCATTACTATATATGAATATATATATATATATAATATATAGAGATAGAAGAAAAAAAAGTGATAAATATGCGACGATTGTCAAAATTTATTTCAAATTTCAATTGTTCAATGCAAGGTGCATTCAGTAAGAAACTAGTGTGTATTATTCTTTCCTTAAGCCAAGGCTTTTCAAAGATCGAAATCTTATCATCAGAGGAGAAATACAGATGGATAAGTTTGCTTTCGAAAAAAACAAAGTTCAAATATTTGAAAAATATGAAAATTATTATCAAGAATTATTAAAATAATTTTTGATAAAAAACGTATTGAATGAAAATAAAAATTTCCGTGAAAAAGATATGCAAATTGGAAAGAATAATAAACACTAGTTTATTACTGAATGCACCTTGCATTGAACAATTGAAATTTGAAATAAATTTGGACAATCGTCGCATATTTATCACACTTTTTTCTTCTATCTCTACTATTGCTCTATCTCGTATATTGAGCTAATCCTTTTCACAATAGGTTCCATCAACTAAAAGTTTTCACTTTGGTTTATTTTGATCCTACTATATAATATATATATATATATATATATATATATATATATATATAAAAATATATATATTGATACACACATTATATATATATATATATATGTGGATATATTTATATATATATATATATATATATATATATGAATATATATATGTGGATATATATATATATATATATGAATATATATATGTGGATATATATATATATATGAATATATATATATATAGATACACACATGTATATATATATGAATATATATAGATACATATATATATGTGTGTGTGTGTGTGTGTTGGTATGTGTGTGTATTTATGCAAACATTGTTTAATATAACAACATTATGCTGCGTGTTTATGCTTCTTTTAACGTTTTTAAAAATTGTATGATGAACGTTTTCGACTCTTCGTTTAATAATTGTAAGGTGTCAAAATCAAATGAAAAAAGAGAAGGGAATTTTCAGAGAGCAAGCGATAACGTGCACATGAAGCAAGTTAGAAATCAAAAGAACGAACCAGTACAGATTTATGAGGAACATAAACAATTTGTATTCCGTGTTGTCAGAGAAAGTATCACAAACTGAATTGTATTACGTTTCGGATTTTAAAATGTAGTTAGTTTCCATACGTAATGTTATTATGTAGCGGTCGCTGGGTTTTATTAAAAGTTTCTGTCGAATATTTTTAATTTAGTTTAATAGATTTGAATACTGTATTACTTTTGTGTTATGATCTCAAAGTTATCTTCTATCATGTACAGGAACTATGTTTTTAAATGCTGATAAATTGAGTAGGCAACTCCTATAATAATACACTGAATAGCTGCATTGGTTTTACAACCATTACCTTATACTGCAGCCTCGTCATGCAGCTTGTAAACCATAGCTCAATGTATCAGCCTCACGCTTATTTAAGTCAATAGTTAGTTAATAACACATAAATAATACATAATGAATTAAATTTAAAGAAATTAAAAATACTCGCGGCTATCTATGTTAAAACGGAGCAACCTACAATCTATATTATTACGTATTAAACCAGTAACACCAGTTTTCTATGCTTAACGTAATACAATTTATTTTGTGGCGTTAATTCGTTCGTCTCGGAATTTAAATTGTTAACATCTCACGTGTTTTTTTTTTATTTATGTCTAACATACTTCACGTACGCGTTCTCGGCTGCTTTCTGATAAGTATTTACTTTCTCTCAGCCTATTTTGTATATTTTGTTTTGTCACCTAATTAAGATTTGACAAAGAATCGGAAACGTTCGTGATACATATGAAACATGAATTATCATTTTAACTTTTGAAACTTAAAATAACTGTAGAAAAACTGAATTATAAAAGCATAATAAAGAAGATGGATTATCTTGTATTCAACAATTTTTGTATCAATTTAAAAAATGCAGCCTAAATACACATAATATAAGTTATATATATATATATATATATATATATATATATATATATATATGTGTGTGTATATATATATATAATATTTATAAATAAATATTAATTATTTATTACCTACAGACATCGATGTGTCATGCTTAAGCAATCTACAGTGCAAGAAAGCTGGTTCCCGACGGTCGACGGGCGCGAACTCCGACTACAAATCAGCACTGATTCGCAAGTCTATAAGTATATGTGTGTGTATATGTATATATATATATATATATATATATATATATATATATATATATATATATATATGTATGTATGTATGTATGAATCTATAAATATAGATATGCATATATATATATTTATATATATATATATTTCTCTCTTTTTTTAGTTTTCTGATCTTTTCGTTTTGGGCTGGAGATGGGGCATTCTACCGGATGCCAGACATTCACCCGCTATTTCAGACACTCTAACCTTGAGATGTTTATAAGATTCTAACCGTCCATTTAAGTGCAATTGTTAGTATTTCTCTTGCACTCGGTACACCGGGTATACACGTTAGATAGATTTTGAAATTATTTTTCGTTAGTCCTGTTGCTCCTATAATTACTGGTACGATAGAGATTTTCCTAAGATTCCAGTTTCTTTTCATGTCGTACATAAGAGCTTGTTATTTCGTAATATTTTCCCTTTCAGCTCTGTTTAATCCTGCATCATTAGGGAAACTGAATTCAACTAGGGTTGCTACTTTCTCTATTGTGTCGCATATTACAATGATTGGTTTTACAACTTTTCTATATATGTAGCTTTAGTCATAGTGGATGGTGTATAAATTATTTCCAAGTGTTCTTTCTGGTATATTCTCCCAGGACCTGCTGCTACACTGGATATGCAACTTTTTACAAATACTGCAGTGAAGATATTTACACACTGTGTACATGCATATATCTGTAAATATAGATATAAATAAGAATATCCATATATATATATATATATATATATATATATATATATGTACATATTTATAAATATAGACATGCGTATATATATATATACATATATATATATATACATATATAGATATGCATAACTACATGTGTATATATACTATATTCTCATGTATATATATATATACATATATATATATATATCTGTATGCATATGTATACATATAGATATGCATAACTTCATATGTATATATACTATATTCGTATGTATATATATATATATATATATTAGTGGGGGTGAGAGGGGGTTGCAGTACATACTTACGCACAATATTGCATACGAGTAGAAGACAGATTCGTGGTCCTTACCTATTTCGCACGGAAGATGACGCTATCTAATCATGCAGCTGGACAGTGTGAAAGGCGAAGAGGCAATGGCGTCCATTACTCAAAAAAGGTTAGCGACGTAGAAATACGCCACTCACTGTACAGATTATCTCATCCTTTTTCATTTCGCTTACTTTCTCTTTTGTATCCCAGTTAGCCATATTCCCTCTGATATGAGTGTTGTCTTGAAAAGCATTGCGGGAAAAGAAGACACAGATAGGTTCAGGGTTATCTAGAGCCTTCGGCAAAGGCTAGCAGAGCAGTTAACATTTTTTTCCCACAAACCGGAGGAAATTGAAACAAGTTGAGTATAAAGGAAAGTTCTTTGTTCACCGACTCAAATAGGAGGCGAATTATGTACGGAGTGCTGGTTAGAAACGCGAACCGGAAGTGTTGGAAGCGTCCCTCTCCCTCTCTCTATGTGTCTATTTCTCTCTCTCTCACTCTGTCTCTC
>OY744527.1:103735709-103743209 GCA_963556195.1 Sepiola atlantica
TTCCGCTGTCAGGTCAGTTCCTATTATGCACAACACCTCTCAGCAATTTCACGGCTTATAAAAACATTTTTGAAAGTTCCATTTCTAGATTACAATTAATACACACATATCCACAATCTTTTCCCATGTCGTTCTTAGAGCTTATGAAAAAGCGCGCTAAGCTTCCTCGTTTTAGACTACAACGTAAGACACAAGTAATCGCAATTGATGCTATCATTAACATGGATGCATGTATAGTTTTTGTTTACTTAATGAAAGTGGAAGGGTACACATTAACCGTGGTAGCAATTATGTTATATTTATCTACCTCCTAAAGGCAAGATGTGACACAAGGTCGGGAAAGTGGGATTAGATAAGCCAGGGCTCGAGGTGAGTATTCTGGCCATTTAAAAATTGCCTGGGCAGCCCCGTCGGCATTCCCGGTAGGGCGCCTCAGACAGTAAGCAATAAACTTACTCCTCCCCAAAGAGGGGAGGCGAAGCCTGGGAGGGTGCACCTCCTAGAACTGCACAGGACCAGACAACCTCCCAATAGACCGGCGTAAATCCAGACCCAAAGGTCAGGACAATACCAGTTTATTAGGTGGGGTAAAAATACCCCTGGTTGAATTATGTCTCACAGAATTGTTCGCGCTAACAAAATAACAGTCGTCACCGACCAGAGTTACGCTGTTTTAGAAATAAGGAAGGTTACATAGAAAACACAGGTGCTCGTGTCTTAGACTGCAATGTCTTTTTTCATGAATACTGCTTGGAAAAAATATATTCTTTGAGAAATAAATCTAATCAGATAAAATAGTCCCTTCCAGCCTGCGTTTAGTCTTATTTCTCTATATGTTGATTTATATTTCCGCTTAAATTTACATTTAATTTTAATTCCATACATCCCTGAAATGAAGAGCTTATTTTCCCACAAATATCACTTGATTGACAAATATTCGTATTCCTCTTTAATAGGCTAATCCTCAAATTGCTTTGTATATTGAATTTTATTCATCCCCTCCCCCATTATGTACACTCCTCGCACTTATGTAAGTACTTGGCCGAGTGAATGCCCTTTCGTAGTTATGATAATATACCAAGGTAAAACAGTTCATTGGTATTAATAATGTAAACATACATAGAACACTATGATACATAGTAATATTTATATAGAGCCCGCGTTTCTTGCATTCTTCAATTTTTCTACGACAAAGTCATACTCTAATCCCGCTATTAATTAACAATAAGTTAGTGTATTTGAAATATTTATAGCAATTCCATTTCATGCACACTCACGAACACACACACATACACACACACACACACACACACACATATATATATATATATATATATATATATATATATATATATGTGTATATACATATATATTATTTTAGACGTACATAAAAGTAATCCATAGACACATGTTTCTGGCTCACAGCCGTAATCAGCATGGACAACATTCGATATTGATGTCAATGGTCCAGGGCTTTACCATCGGACCAAGACGCCCTGTTTAGACATATGTATGATTTTAATCACCTACATATTTAATGTATGTTTATGCAATTATTTTTATTGTTGATTGCAGTGTTCGTTGTTTACTACTACTTCGATTGTCTCACTTCTTAAGTAATTAAGATACAGAAAATGGCATAATTAGTCGTCCTTTACTTTATAAGACGTATTTTTCGTAAATATATATGTTTTTATTTATTTTATACGTACATAAAAGTAATCCCACAGGCGCCACATAATACCAATTAACACTCGAGAACCGCAAAATTGCTCGTCGCGTCGAGAGTTTTACGAGAAAGATTGCAAAACGAGAAAGCTATGTGATATTTAACAGAAACGTGTATAAATAAGACTTGCTGCCTTTTTATACACACACACACATATATATATATATATATATATATATATATATATATATATATATATATATATATATATGAGTACGTTACCTCCACCAGCTTATAAGGTTTAGAGTATTAGATATGTCATATTTTATTTGTCAGGAATTTAGGAACGAACACTTTGAGCTTCGAAAATAAACTGAATATTTATAGTAAACAAACATGTCTTGCTTAAAGAATATTTTAAGTAAAAACATCTGGAAAGTTCAAATGCTAGTTTGTTTTTAATTCAATCAAAGGGAGAATGTTATGTCTGTCAATTTACGCAGTTGTTCGAATGATGCCATTGTTTGTTTAAAGTCGTTGGTATCTGTATGTTTGATCATGCAACTCCGAAGTCGAAAATATGTCAAACGCCGACATTTGAAATACGAATCACGAATGACAGTTTATGTATTACAAAATAAATGCGGTTTAACTTTGAATTAAATACATGAATAATGTAATAATTTCGCTTTTGTATAATTGATCTTAATTTATAGATTAATCCTCAACATATTTTAATATCTATATAAAAAAGTCTATTATCAATTCTCATGTGTCTATGTATATCTGTTTCTCATATCTACTTGACTAACCGATTATTATTTTTTATTAGTTACTATGAGTCGATTATTTATTTAAATAAAAAATCCGATATCTCTAAATAAAGCATTTTTAAAGATAACATTTTAAAATATTTTGTCAGATAGCATTTTGGGTACGCTGTAAATAATTCAGTGATTTTAATATGTTATTAAGCGTTAAATACTAGTTTTAATTGTTCTAATAAGGCGCCATTTTACTTCACTCTTTCTTAGATTTCTATATATTTTGTTTGACCCATATGCTTGTTCAAACACGATTTAATATTCGTCTCTGTGAACATATAGAGTAGAACTGCGGTGTTAACATTGCTACCTGATTGAGGTATATGTGTTTGAACACATCACAAGCATTTTATGAATATTAGATGGAAACTAATAAGTATTTTGATTTTTATATAAAAATAATAAATAATAACACCTCTACATAATAATACTTATACTACTACTACTACTACTACTACTACTACTACTACTAATAATAATAATAATAATAAAAATGATATTATTATCATTATTATTATTTATTTACTTACTAGGATTTCTCACACAGGCTATCATCATTGATTACTGACTGATAATAACCGGGTGTGTTCCCTTCAGTCTGAGTGACCACAAGTCTCCCCAGATTTACAGTACCTTCTACCTCTATTGATAACAACTGCAAATTAATTCGCATTATCTCAACAGCGTATTGTCATTGATTCCTCGCTAACAACGACCATTGCTGTTTTCTTGGATTTGGGTGGCAATAAGCATCCACAAGATTCTCAGTATTCTCCGAACTCTTTTAGTGGAGTTCTGGTTAGTTATCTCCTTCCTCGGTCTTTCCATCCTACTTTACCATTTACGAGTATGTTGTGTAGTATCAACGGAGGTGGGTGTGATCGTCTTGTTTTCGGAGCAGGGGCACAGTTTAAAGTTTTTCTTGCAGTTTCAATTCCCACGGATTTACGTGGTCTTCCTTTCATGTATCTTTGTTTATTGAAATTTCCATCCGACTTGTTAGTGTGTATAGTTCATGTCGGTCTGTTACCACATTCGTGGATTATTCATTAAGATTTCAGCTGTGTGCATCATTGCGGTCCGTTGTATGATTTCAGTCTTCCTTTTAATTCCAATTTCGTCTAGTCTTTTTCCTAGGTATTTCGGGACTGTTCCTAGTGATACTACTATGAGTTATATCATGTTGAGTTTCATTCATGTTATTTTTATTATTATTCATGTTATTATTATTATTATTATTATTATTATTATTATTATTATTATTATTAATTAACATAGCTTTTTACTATAGAAAAATAATATTTTGAAATTATGCACTGCAGTTTATGACGGTTCGAATGAAATCAAACTAGAATAAATAATGACAGTTGGTGTGGGCAATGGTTACAGCTACGTCGAATATATATATTATATATATACATATATACATATATATATATATATATATATATATATATATATATATATATAGTAAGCTATGAAAATATATTCATAGTTATTCAGCTACACAGAGGCTCCCGTGTTCCATCCCAGGGGGAAATCTTCAGGCTAAAATAGATGGAGTTATTTTTGCTGGGTGTTTTTATATACACGGCTTGCTAGTTAACCAATCAGATTCTGTGTTGTTCTCTCAGACAATCGTTGGGCTTCCCGCGAACAAAGGTGTGGTTAGTGTTACTTTCTTTCCTATATCCTGTTCTATTGTTCTGTTTTCTATAGAATGTCATATATCCTGTTTCATTTGCTGTGTCAATATATTGGGCGAGTTTATGTTTACACGTGGTTCCTTGTATTTCTATTTTAGGTTTTTATTTTTGAATTGTTAAGTTGTTGTGTAGTTTAGTTTTGTTTCATTTATTTATTTATTTATCGTTAGCCTAAGGTAAATGTATTTCTGTGTAAGCAACTGTTTGCTATCTCACTTCTACAGTTTAAAAGATTTCGGGGGACTTTAACGTTTAGGATTTCAAATTTCTCATTCAGGCATAATCTACATGGGTCGTCTAAATTTCTACATGTACTGGCCTGTGATATTATTTTCCATTCAATTATTGGCGAGTGCCAATTTTCTTTCAGCTCCAAATAGTGGTTTGCTAGTGGTGTTTTAATTCGACGTTCTCTGTTTTTAAATGTGATTTTGTGGTCATAATATCTAGTTTTAACATCGAGGGAGGTCATACCCACGTAGAACTTTTTGTTATTCGGTCTTTCCTTGGCAACTATTGTGGCTTGGTATACAATAATTTTGGTTAGGCATTTATTTTGTAGTGGACAAAGTGTACGATTTATGCAGTTACATATTTTCTCTTCATTGCTAACTTTTTCATTTCTATTCGGGTGATTACTATTAGTGTTTTGTTTATTTCTATTTGTATTGTTTATATTTGTGTTCTTCCTAGTGTTATTTTTGCCATATTTTTCACTTTTTTATGTAATCTGTCATTTTTGTTCTTCGTCTCTGCTGTTCTCTTTTAGTATTTTGTTATTGTGTGCCTGAATTATCATTTCTAGGTTATCTCAGCAGCTGTAGGATCGTTTTATTTTATTTTTATTGAATATTTTATGCAGGGGATTTGTTACGGGGAAGAGTTTTTCAATCAGTTTTAGGAATTTTTTACACAGTTTAGTTTTTAGCATCTGGTTGTAGGGAGGTGTATTGTAGATTATATTCCTTTTTTTTATTTTTTATTTTGTTGTAATTATTAGTGTCCTGTTTTTCATATTTAATTTATGTATTATGGTAACCACTATATTGTAAATGTTGATTGATTTTTAAAAACAGTTTCGTAGCTTGATTATTGATAAGCCTACGTTCGATCGAATTCGGAATATGTTTTATGATTGATGGCGGTGATTAGACTTTGGGTTTACGTAACCTCTTCAGAAATCACCCCACAATCGAAATGAGATTCTACTTTATCAGGCGCTTACGTGTAACCAGTAAACTCTCTGAAAAGCTTGGCGGAAAAATGAAAATTATCAAAGAAAAGACAAATATTGGGGGGTCATCTTCGCGCATTAATTTTAGGAAAAATGTTTGCCTATTTCCGACCCATTCTAAATCAATTAACCCATTTTAGATCAATTAACCAAAAGTATTACTTTTATGTTTTTCTTTTATGGGAGATATGTTCAGTGTTGTTTGGTGTGGATCGGGGGGGGGGGCGATTGTGTATGGTTTTATAACACTGTCACTTGAATTTACGACGAATGGTAACAAATATTTAGTTTAAAGCCCTAAAAGTCAGAATGGCCCGTAAATGGGGCATCATTTTACGTTAAATGTATATACAGAATTGATGCCACACTATAAGATCGAAAATTATTGTTTTTTTTTTGTTTTTTTTGCTTTTCCACCAAATTATTTAGGGTGTTTACATGTAATTGTCAAAAAAAAGTAGAATATCATTGGGGGGATGAGGGTGTTAATCTACAAATTTGCCGTTTTTCAGGGCCTTATAACGATTTTGGAATTGCAAAATACTCTATTATACCTACCCGTATCACTAGTCGAAATGCGCCCCATATAATCTAGCTTGAATGAAACTTTAACAGTTATTAGAGTTCATTTGAGCAGTTAAACAAAATAAATACATTATTTTTCGAACGCATCTATATTGTACCAAAGAAATGAATATTCCTTTTGTGATAATATTTTATAACAATCTCAACGCGACTTAGATTTTTTTTATTATTTCGTATTATTAATCGAATATTGATTGACATAAGAAACGCAATAGCATGTAAAATAACACGACATTTTAAACATTCTATTGAAAATATTTGAATTCCAAAATAAAATCTACAAAACAGAAATGTGCTTCAACATAATTTGAACCGGATGTAACCACGTCCAACGTGACATAACCGATTTTTCTCGATATACAACCTAGGTTAGACTTCCTGTGACTTTTGGCCTTGGCCAGTAGCCGACTTTTGACGAAATAAAACTTAGGTTAGGGTTCGAGTGAATTTTGGCCTAAAGCAAAGCGCTTCTACAGAATTTGAACCATACCTAAACACGACCACCGTGTGATAACCGACTTTTGCCGAAATAAACTTTAGGTGATGCTTTATTTACGGTTAGGGTAATACAAAATAAATTCGAACTAAATAAGTTAGAAGTAGAAAAGATAAGTCACACCAAAATATTTTGGTATCTTACCTACTTTATCTACTTGTGCGATTCATATCATTTAAGTTATTTACAATATTATGATCTGCAATAAATCGAGACACACAGTTTATATATATATATATATATATATATATATATATATATAGGTATGTGTGTGTGGATGTGGGTGTGTATATATGTGTGGATATATATATATATATATATATATATACATATTAATATATATATATATACATATATATATATATATATTAATATATATATACATATATATATATACATATATATATATATACATACATATTAATATATATATACATATATATATATATATAATTATATATATATATACATATATATTAATATATATATATATACATATATATATATAGATTAATATATATGTATATATGTATATTAATATATATATATGTATATATATTAATATGTATATATATATATATATATATATACATATTAATATATATATATACATATATATATATATATTAATATATATATATATACATATATATTAATCTATATATATATATATATACATATATATATATATTAATATATATATATATATACATATATTAATATATATATATATATACATATATTAATATATATATATATATATATATATATATATATATATATATATATATATATATATATATATATATATAAATAACCAAAAGCTATCTTAATACATAACCCAAATGTAGGTATACTTTGTTTGTTTATATATTTATTATATGTCCTTATATTAATTTACCTACTTTTCGCATGATGAATTGAAAATGATATCGAATGGTGACCGTGAATACCCTAGTAATGGAAACAAATTCCAAGCCCCTATA
>OY744527.1:103748209-103750709 GCA_963556195.1 Sepiola atlantica
TTATTATTATCATAATCGACATTATAATCATAATCATCATCAATATATTACACTTTCGTTCATTCTAATATGGGTGGTTCACCTTTTACTCTTCCCCGAGGACATTTATCTCTTTAACTTAAAAAAAGAATTTTTACAATAATGACTCAGACTTTATTATAGAATTTGCTTCCTCAAATTCGCTTTCATCATTTATTTCCCTTCACGCACATCATATTTGCAACGAAATATGTTTTGTTCCCTTTCGTTTTGAAAAAAAATCATTTATTTCAAATATCTATTATTCCAGCCATTGGCTTTACTCTCTCGTTTACACTATCATTCAATGTTTCTTTTATAACAATTTCTTTTCGTTTTCAATTTATTTTTATTATCAGAGATTCTCATTTTTATTCGTTTACAGGCAGATTCGTTTTGCTTATTTTCACTTCGTGCGCCAAAGAACCAGAGTCCCAGCCAACGATATATCACTTGAAACTAGTTGTAAGCTTTTAATATTCATCGGTCGATTGCATGCAGTTTTCGGCTCTTCACCTGAAAGAGGAATCCAAAGTCTAATTTCATCACCAAACGTTAAAGCTATGTTTAAAAAGTGACTTTGATTGAGTAGAAAATCTCGACTTAATTATCTGCATAGCGTTTAACTCTGCCAATACTCGATTTTATAATAGAAGAAAGTTTAAGAAAACAAACTAAAAACGAATTCCTAGAAAGTTGTGCACGCGAAATAATGCAGTGAATAATAGACGTAACATAATTTTCAATTTACATTCGACGATGGTAGACGACCTTTACACCCTAAACACTTAAGGTCAAAAAGAATAAACAATTCAAATGTCGTATTTACCTGCCAAACGGATTTCAGAACACATTAAATATGATAGAACAATAATACTTAAATTAAATAATGATAATTAAATAGTGAGTTGGTTACACTATCGTAAATTATGTTTGAAATAAAAAGCAGATATATTAAGTATAATTACGTAAAATACATATATTACGATACAAATTGGATCTTTCTTTTTAGAAAATAATGTTACAAATAAAAACGAATATTTTATAAATACGGTGGACTTATCGGTAGATTTGAGAGGACGTCCTAAATGTTGCTTACTGGTGCTTGTAGAGAGAACCCTGAAGATACATGTATATAGGAGGAGTATCAATCGGTAAATGAAACATAATATTGTCACATTTTCCGAGTCTTCCCTTTTAACTTGTGGGAGAAAAGAAACATCTAAATTCAAAACGATGGACCGGTCAAGGAGACCAGTTTTATGTAATGTTGCATATAGGCGAGTTAGAAGCGAATCACTTCAAAAAAGATAATGACCACGAGTTTCATACTCATAGGACGCTAGGAAACACACAGCCACCATTCGCTCAGGCATGGAGTATCGTTGTCACATTTGGGCTAGAGCATCAACAACATGTCCGTTCCTCCTAGACAAGGTCCAAAAACAGTCTCTAATAGGTTTAGCACTGTAAACCAAGCTTTAACCCCTGTTTAATGACTGCAGTGTTTTTACACAAGTACTTCAACAGAATGTGATTCGGCACACTCGCAGCACTGTTGCGCCCTCGACGTAAATATTCCCGACTAACCCGACAACCAGCAAAACCCCGCCCGTTTATTATAGAGATCCCCAGATATCGGAAGGCTTTCAACTCTAACGACTTCTTTTTTCGAACTTTTTGACTTTAGAATTCCCTCCCTGATCACTGTTTTCCTGACTTAGTACATGCAGAAATGTATATGTAAGGTGCACAAAGGACACACTTCAGAAATGTCTACTTAAGTAGGAACTGTATGCAGAACCTAATTCGCAGTTGAAATTAGAAAACAACATTCCACTATGAATTTCTAGATCCATATTGCATAACATTATCTAAAATAAAAAAGATTTGAAGTTACGTAAAGTTACAGACTATTTAATTTGTTCCTGAACATATTTTGCCACATTACGCTATTTAGTTGCTGTTGACAAGGCGATTGCTCAAGGGTGTTTCGTGTCAAAACTGGGATCACCAGACCTAATGTGAAACGCAAAGAGACGGATTTAGGAAAAAAGAAAATAAATATAAACAATGGTAACAGCGTAGAAAATAAAATATCCACGGAACACCATGTCAGATATTAAGTAGAACAGACTGCAAGTGAAGACGAAACAAGGAAAACCAAAGGAATATAAACAAAACGCAAGACGAGCAAAATGCCTTAAAGTAAGTTGCTCGGTTTAGAAACAGACAGAGACATAGGGAAATAGAATACACACTCATACGGTTACAATAAATACAAACAAAGAAATAGTTAAACATATATAGAACGGAATGAGGAAAATACAGCTACAGAATTAGAAAACGAAAATAGAAACATTCAAAACAGAAACATGAAAATATGAACAATTGTATTTCTGTTTTTCATCAATGAACGACACGTGACCTTTCTGATGTGTTCTGGATATAAAATGAGCATCCTTGACCTCAGAAAAATGTT
>OY744527.1:103760709-103778209 GCA_963556195.1 Sepiola atlantica
ATCACAACTGTCAGTATCCTATGTATTTATACAGCCAGCATTCGCCCGTACATAATATTGTTGCCAAATCTGGGCTGTTGCCAGAAAGTATTAGGGTCTGCAGTGTCTACGAAGCTCCAGTCCGTGTCAGATCGCCGCAGTGTTTACATTCCTGTGTTTGTGTTGCAAGTTGATCCACGGATTGTGCACCGATAATCTGCACGTACTTGTACACCCTTAACTGAAATACCTCCGTCCAACCGGACTAGTTGCAGAATCCCACCTCTTCACTGTACAAGTGACTAAATAGAGCAAAAGGGTTGTACTTTGAAAGCGTCTTTCCTCGGACTGTTTGCGTTTAGAATTTGCTTCTTGTATCCCCGATCGTACCAACATTCAAAAATATAATGTGAACAAACATATTCCTAAGTGGTTGCCTACTCATGTTTTCACCTGTAAATCGTGCACCTACCACAGTAGCCCTTTACCTTTCAGAATCAATATGCCTTATGTAATGTACTTTATTTTAGACATATGAAATTGATGATCAACAGAATTAAAAAAAAATCAGAGCCTATAATTAAAAAAAAGTATTATCGTATTACATAATAGAGCTTATTTCGTGAAAATTAATATTTGCTATATACAAATATTTTTACTCACGGTACCTAAGTATATAGGTTGAATTTTTTATATGTTTGTCAGTAAATGCATCATATTGGAACAGGATAAATGACACAAAATGTATGTATAGGTATAAAAACAAAAAAAATGTCAATAAGAAAACATTACTACGTAAACTAAAATAATAGTGTTCCTCTTTGTTGCTTAGACAACAGTGCATTAACTGTTCTATTTCCGGTTGTAGGAGGGACATCTTTCTTAATATTATATATTTTTCTGTTTGGAATGACGATTTTTGGGGAGCTGGATACCCTAACATGAACACCGACTTAGTGTCTAACTTTGCTCTAGTGTGCAGTCAGGTAAATAGCGACTCGTTTAATTAATAATTATACAATCTTGAATTTGGTACATAGAGGATATTTTTGAAAAAAAATGTCTTGCATGAGTCGATGCCGTTTTTTATCATATTCCTCTTTACATATGAGCGCATGTTCGATTTTCTGTGAATTCGACTTTAGTAGTAGGCATTAAGAGTAATAAATCGTATTGGAAATCAATTTGATCGAAATAAATTGATCTTTTATGTCAAAAATAGAAGAAATATTGATAACTCTATATTAAATTTTATTATATATTAATGTTCCGTCCAATGTCTACATTTTGTACGATATTCTCACAAACGCTGAATATGTGTGCGCGTGAAGATTTGTATTGCTCGATCTAAATTCATTCTTTCATTCCTGTTGATAATTTTTCAGAGTGTTCTTTCATTTTTCCCCATTTTCTCATACGATTGCAAATGTTTGTCCATTTCGGTCTCACGTTGAGGATATAATTGGTCGACTCTCGGTAAAGAAAAAACTGGCAAAATCATTCAATGAATATTAATGCGACACCGACCACCAATAACCGATTTTAACGAAATGCAAATGCAAACGCGTAAATGATCATATACACACACAACACACGCGCATACACATCCACACGTGTGTCTAGACAAAACTATTGAAATATGTGCATAAATTATTTGTATTTCTTAAAGTGTCTGAGCGCAAATAAATAAGATAATTCATCATGTCTTTCATGTCGATTAATGTATTTTTTTACGATTTCGTTCTGTAGTTTTATTTGAGGGTTTATTGTTGTTTTCACAAAAAAAATGTCTTAAAGACATACCTATCAATATATACAGTTTGACGATTTCAATGTGGTCACTTTAATCTTCATTGTGGTAGATAATGCATATGCATGTAAAGCGAACAAATACGAATACGCACACATGCGCACACATATAAGTAAAGACACATTGATAGATTTTATCGTGTCTTCTTGTAATCTAGTATTCTATACAAGTACATGTATAAATACTAGTGTGTATATTAGTAAAATTCTGAGAGGACGACATACTTGTATATTTCTATGTGGACGATGGTAGTGCACAGTGAACGACGTTATACAGCTATCATACAAGTTTTAAGTCGAGATAGTCAGTTTGTAAGCATCACTAAGAAGATTTAATTATATGCCGGCATTCCCTCAGTCTGGGAGGTTCAAGAGGCGCGCAATTAGAATGTCAAACCTCAAATGTAGTGTATGTACCACTTAGCGACCGAATAAAATAAATATACACAGTAATCCGAAGAACTAATACGGACCCAAATCGGTCACGCGTAAAGACACAAGGTCGGAAATAAATATACGCATGTGATGGGAATATGATTTTACTTATATGCATGTACGGTCACACAAACACACATATATAACACTATCTTATTTTCTATACACACATTCACCTATATACAAATAGATTAATAAATACACACCGACAGACATGTACGAACTGGCTAAAATAAATATATATTAGCCGAGTAAATAGGACCTAGTCTGAATATACATATATTGTGATAGATATTTAAATAGATTATACCGTTCATCAATACTCATTTTAATAGTCAATAAAGTAGTGACATGATTTCTCTGTGCGAAGTCGACATTTGAATCAGCATATAGATAGATGTGTAATGGCGATAAAAAATGTCAGTGCAAATGCTTGCTCCAAACATGTATTTCGTGATCAGAATATTAAACGAAATTTAATACACAAGAATGACGAATATTCGACACGCAAATAGTTGCCAATTTCAATGCCATTATGTCAGTTTATTTGAGATTTGAACAGGACAACTAATCTAATGTAGATCAAGTAATGAATAATTTGTTCTGTTCAAATTTATTAAAACTGAATAAAAAATATTTTAATCATAGTATTCTTTTTAAAGTTCCTGTAACTTTTCAAAATATTGAATTAAATTACAAGCATATAACATGTATTGAATAAGACAATGGTGTTATTTCTTAAAGTGTAGCGTCTTAGAAAATTATTGATATTGAAATATACTATTATTTTTATTAAATAATTATTGAATTGTTATTTTAATCTATTTGTCTATATGAATATTATTTCTTTGATGCCGACCATAGAATGGAAGCATATAATTTGAGTCCGCTAAACATCTCACCCCATAAAACAAACAAACAATAGTTGGCGACGAGATTAGGCAACTCAGTCTGCAACTTTTTCGTTATTTATTCGATTGCCACTAAATACTAATCATTAAGCTACTTTTTCCCTATCATACCTCCTATGATGTGAACAATTATACAGGCATTTTGGCTATATGTATGCATCCCCCGTAGGTTGATGTTTGGTGAAACGATTTTCTTCTTCTTCGGCTGGCTCACTGAAAGAGCATCAAAGAACTTGACACAGGGAGGTTTATCTTAAACACTGAAGGAACAGTAGTCGAACATGCATGTAAGGTGATGTTAACGAATATATTACAAATATACTGTTTTGTGTGTAGATGTTTTTCCTAAAAACGTACTTGTCGAATATTGCTATCGACTTTTAAAATTGTATTCATGTTCATGATGTGAAAACTGTACGTTACAACTGGGATTTCTGGAGTTATATTATGAATGAGTTTTCTTTCGCTTTTCACAACATATTAAGGAAATTTGTTCACGTTGAATATTCGCATAATTTGTATGCGATCTTTATGTACAACGTAATAAAATTATTTTACCGTAGAAGTAATAACTTAATTTCATCAGTTTCCACCCATCATGAAATTTGTCATGAAGACTTTGAATGATACACTGAAATAAGTGATACATATGATGAGTCATATATATATATATATATATATATATATACAGTGTGCTTCGTTCGCCTAAACTTTATTTGATTCTCTACAGAAACGAATATGTTATGTGCATTTTCTAGAACAATGTCGTTCATCTAAAGATTGCAAATAGTTATACATATTTTTAAAATAATATATTTATCGACATATTTTCTGAGTTAATCTTATTTTCAAATAGAAGCATACGCCCCAAAGCACAGAGGATGCAGAATATAATATATATATATATATATATATATATATATATATATATATATATATATATATAGATATTTATATATATATATATTATATATATATATATACATATATGTATATGTATATGTATATATATATAATATATATATATATATAGTTTACAGATATATATATATATATATGTATAGTCTACAGATTATATATATATATATATATATTTATTGCCTGTAGTAGTATAACTGCGGTAATGGTCCTCTGAAGAGAAGAATTATCTTTGAAAACTCATGAGCTAAGGACTTAAGGATGCTTTGCATGAACTTTGAATTCTAATAAAATTTGATTGACACCTTATTTTATTACTTCATTTTATATTATAATATTAATGCTCTATCCAGTATATTGAGCTTCAGTTTTTTTATCCGGATGTTTCACTAATTATAAGATATTAGTTGACGCTTATATCTTTTGTTGGATTGCTTCACATATATATATATATATATATATATATATATATAGACATCTTCCGAGATTAAGATTTTAATCCGGAAAATTGAAAGGATGAATACTAAAATAACCAGACAAAAATTGTCGGTTATTTTTAATGATAATAATTATATATATATATATATATATATATATATATATATATATATATATATATTTGGATTTTTCACTTATAAGATAGATTATTCAGTGACGACCGGGATTCGGCCAATAAAAAACAAGCTCGATGATACTCGATTACCAGGTACAGAGCATGTATATGTTAGTTTTCGAAGGCTTACCAAAGCATTCCGTTCAGGAGCCCAATTATCATCACAAAAGACCTTTTCATACAAAGATTATTTATTTACCATTTTCAAATTAAAGAGTTTTTTCCTACACGTGTTTCACTTCCGAGTATGCCTTTGCTTAGCAGATCATTTGGGAAATATAGTACATGGAATAAGATTTACAACAACCGACAATACACAATGTGGTGTTGTTTTAAATTAGGTCAATTAAGAAGAAAAGAAAAGAATAAAAGGATAAACAGGGAAAAATAGAAAATGTCTTGGAAAAATATCTCGCAAGATTTCCGTAGGATTGTAACTTCTAATTAAAAGAGCAAAAAATTAGTCCCAAACCAGCAAAAAAAGGAAACAATTAGTCCCAAATGCACTAAAAAGAAACAGGGATAGTGAGCGAGAATACACCCTCTCGACGGGCCGCACAGCGATGAAAAGTATCCCCCCAAACAAAAACCAAACAGTCAAAACTCTGTTTACCAGTTATCATTCCAAGCCACTGATAGTATTGGCATTCCAGATCTATTCCATCATAAAGAAAGGCAACATAAATTTCAGTTTGGAATGCATGCGGTCGTGCAAGCCTTTTTACAGGGCTGGCTTGCTCCCTTTCGAGATAAATACACAACGAGGCAAACGAATAGAATATATATATATATATATATATATATATATATATATATATATATATATATATATATATATATATTGTATGCACATATTACGATATGAAATTGACATGCAAAAGTAAAACTAAACAAGATGTCTCTCCTAAGAATATTGTCAGGAAAAAATATTGAATAAATAAATGAACATTCAATGTACTTTATTTTTTTTCAGCTAGATGGAGAAAAAAAACTTTTATGAACTGACGAAACCTCCTCAAGAAAATATCGTCGATATTTGTATACTACAAAAATTTAGGTCATTGAAAACGGCAGAAACAATTATCTGCTAATGAAAGTGTATTCTGATGAATATATAGACCATTCCTCCCTAACCAAAGTTTAATATGAAATTGAATGAAAAGTTTTTTGTCGTACACTATTGAGCTATAACAATAATCTTTGTCTTAAAGAAATTAATATATAAATATATATGGTAATGCTACAGATTTTCAACCAGAAAAAAACAACATTTGCTGACGCAGAAATACATAACCAACCGGAAAAAAAGCTGAACCAAAATGAACCAGCGTTAAAATCAAATTAAGGCAGATTTTCTACATAAAAGTACAATGAAAAAAACACTCCTCGTATGTTTATTTTATGACATTTATTTATTTACAATGTACTATGTAATACTTTTTTCACGCAGATTTTTTCATGAATAAACAAAAAAACATAATCAATGAAACAACCATTTCTACTGATGTTTTTCGTTATTTTTGTTTGTGGAGGGGATACTTGTTCGGATTTGAAAACAAAAAAAATACTTATTAGGAGATGGTTATTTAAGGTTATTGAAAAGTCATGATTAGGATTTTTTTAGCGTTAAGATTAAAACAGTTCAGGTTTTATCAGGTTCAATAACTGTGCATTTTCCTCGGGAATGTATTTTTAGTCATTTTCGATAATTTAGATGTTTATCTTGGGGTTAGCGTAGACGTTGGTATGAGGGTTTCAGTGTTCCTGTTGGGTACTGACGCACGCTTACCTCTGCTCCAACGTGGTCATATCCACCGCGGACCCAGAAGTGTCGTCTTATTCTCGATCCTTCTAATTGGCTAAGCGCTTCAGCATCTCCTAGCAGTTTACGAAAACGACGAGAAGATGCAAAAAAGCGTGTTTGTCTGTTTGAGAACCTGTACTAGTACCAAATATTCTGTATCAATTTTGGACGAAATTAACTTTTTACTAAATGCTTTCATAATCAGTTACATCTGTTATACCGTCTATTAAAAAAATCAACCTATTCTTACTTATGTTTAGACCAGGGTTTCAACCCCCCTAGCAATGTTCAACGGTCATATTACTTTTTTGAAGTTTTCATTTTAGCCAACTAAACAGTCGGTATCGACCTCAGTTAAGATTTAAACACAAACATGTAATTTGCTACAAAGATATTATGAATACATACGTCTTTAGTTTGCTATGTTTCAGAGGACGTGAAGTCAGTAAATTGCGTCGAGAAACTAGTTATTGTGATACATGGGTTTGATCAGTATAAGAAGGCAGCTAATCTAAGAGAATCCAAATGCTGATCCTAAGCAATTCCTCTCGTAGGAAAACTTCGGGGTCTGCAGAGTTAAATACAGTAACATTCTGGCAAATTCTGCAGCGGCATGGACCCATGCGACCCAGCACGTGCATGTATTATGTGCTATTACAGCAATAGAATGTATCGAAACGTTAGAAAAAAGCGTGTTTCCTCTTAAACTTGATTGACATACACTTTTGATTCTACAAACTCATATATATATATATATATATTTATATATATGAGTTTATAGAATCAAAAGTGTATTTCAATCAAGTTAAAGAGGAAATATATATATATATATATATATATATATATATATATATATATATATATATATATACGTATGCTTATTTTATTTACACATACATGTACGAAATCTGCGACACTGGCATGTCGATGTTATCGATCAACAGTTATTATAAACTGAGAGCTCATCAGGTAGAGTTAGAATCCGATCTTAACCTTAGATAATATTTGGATTTAAATTCTTTGGATTACTACCTTGGGGATGGTTTACCTTGATTATTTTACATATATATATATATATATATATATATATATATATATGTGTGTGTGTGTGTGTGTGTGTGTATGTGTGTGTGTGTGTGTGTGTTACAAGAAAATATATTATCTGCGGTCGCATATGTTCGCTATCTTGGGAGATGGGTATCATGTTTAAAAAACCTTTAATACACTGTACGCCAAAAGAGTAGTATATGACGGAAGGCATGATTTCATGACGCGCACAAACTACCACAATCATCCCTTAAATAATGAGGTTATGCTTAGGAGGATGATACTATTACAATGTATAGTACATCCACTCTAACCCACATCAAAAAACAAAAGGAGAAGATAGATCCTGGGGAAATGGTTGCATGATAACATACCTTATATTGCATTACCCCTCCATAAATAGAGTATGTAATACATACACACTTAGAAAAGAGGGTACATTTCTTGTGAGGACGGTGTTATTAAAACATAAGCGATACTACACTACCCACCCCGATTCGAAGTTAATACAACAACAGATTGTGTTTGTCTGGAAATTGTCCCAAACAAGGCAATACGCGACTTGATGTAAGGAGCTAAACAAATGCTACTTCAAGGTCAAATGCTAGCTAACGATAAGTGTTATAGATAAATTCGGACTCAGAAACATTAATTCTTCCTACTTTGTCAAAAGCATTTCTCCTTTCCTCTACATTCATTTCATACATTTACATATTCCTCTTCATGAAAACATTTTTTCAAAGGTAGTTGGCTTTTTGGCTAAGAGAAACGTTTAGTATATTTATCATCATTCTGGCGACATCAAACGTTTTACTTTTGACAAAACTATTGCTTATATGAAATAAGATATGACAATAAAAATAACAATTGTATATTATAACATAGTAATTAATTAGAAACTGTTCAATGAATAAAAATGCAAAATACGAATGCCTCCGACGTTTTGTGTTTTTTATTTCAGATTACTACGAATAGGGTATTTCAAAATATTATGACGTGCCAAAGAATTAAATAAGTGTAAAACGTGTGGATGTTAATGTTGTAAGGATAGGTGAAAAATCGTATTTATTCATATATATATATATATATATATATATATATATATATATATATATATATACAGTTATACAGGAAAAGTAAACATCCACAGGATAAACATCCAAAGAATGTCAACAGGGAGTATATTATATAATAGTTTTCAATAGTAAATATACTGATTTATATTAATATTTGTATTCATACAGACATGTACAAAACCGCTACACTGACATGTCAGTGTTTCCGATGTTTAGTTATTGGAAACTCAGATGTCTTCACGTCAAAAATACTTTCGGTTGAAGAGAATGTTGTTTCTAATTACTAAATATCAATAACATCGACATGTCAGTGTAGCAGTTATTCTATGCATGTCTGTATTAATAAAATGTATATATATATATATATATATATATATATATATATATATATAATGTGTGTGTATTTGATTATTGACATGTTTAAATCTGCGTACTTACAAATAGAAACACACTGCATCGATTTGAGACTTACTTAGATAAACTTAATATGAGCAGGGTTATTCTAATCTCTAGTTTATTCAATTACAAAGAGTTGCCATGTTTTTAAATATTAATTTTGAAACTATCCGTAAATGTATGCCATACACTATAACGTATGTTTTTACTACCATATAGCTGTTAGAGGCAAACAATACCATTACCTGTAATGAAATGGTGGATAATTTTTTGTAAACTCATTGAAATGTATGTGTAACATAATGTTTGGAAGTATATGTAAGCGTAAAATGTTCAAATCGATCCTTTTTGTATTAATTATATGCAAGTGAAATTTTGTTTTTTGGGTTTACTGTCATGAGAGATATTGTCCGTTTTGTATGTTACATGTGTCCTATTGGCATCGCAGTTTAATAGGTCCTTCTCACTCATATTTGCAATTAACGTGTCATCACTTCATGCGCAGATCTGCTTGAAGCATACATTTATAGACTGCCAAGCATCAATATAGAGACATCTACTTATATATGTGACCTAACAATTAAGGTTGTGAGTATGACTTGGAATGCATCCGGTGGCAAAACATTAAATTTTGGGTTTGAAGTCGCATTGAGGTACCCAATAGTTTATATCACTCCCAGGTCATCTCTGATCTTAAGTCATAATACCTGTATAATTTATTGCCCACTGGAACGAGACTAAACATCATCATACATATTTGGGCAAGGTATTTACCTCTACAACATTCCATCATTCGAAATCGGTATTTCAAACAATTTTACGATTTCGGCCTATCCTATTTCTAAACCACATAAAGTATTAAAGATTCATCGTAAACGTTAAAGGTATGACAAAAAATAAAATTAAGTGACAAGACCTTGATTTAACTTGTTTAAGAAGTGTCATGCCGCCTATTAGTAACAACTTCCTTCTGATAAACTTAGACTCTGACCGTTGTAGTTTAGAGCATATTTTTCTTACAATATATCATTTAAAGACCAATTGTACAGATTTAATAGGTACGATTTCGGCATAACATGACGCTACGCCAGTTGGCATGTCATAAACTACAACAACCAACTAGCAAACTAAAAATTATTATTGTCGTATTCCTGGCTTTATGACGGGAAAGCAGGCAGGCTTATCTCTTCTGGATGTCGGAGAAAATGACAAACGAATGTGCATATTGAATGTCACAGAAGTAAAAACTCTTTGATGTAAAAGCCGGAATTGATAGAATCGATTTGATGATTGAATAAAGGAACGTTCCCAGGAATTCTTCAGTGTCATCAAAATAATCTGATAACGAGAGGGAATCTGATGAAAAGGGTATAATAACGATTTACTTGGAATAAAAGAATAAAGGTATGCAAGTTAAACAAATGGCAATATTATGCATGCAAATAAATAAATTACACATAAAATGTATACATTTGTAAAGATTCGTCGTTTGAATGTGGAATGGGAAAGATAGAGCTGAGATAAATAAGAATGCATGCTATTAAATTACTTCTTTTAGACTTTATTACGCTTCCCGTTCGTATTCAATATTTACTCTGCCCATAAGGGAGATAAACCACGAAAGATTTACGGCAATCGCATTCATTATAAACTCTATAATATAATATTTTATTTTACTATTTCTCATGGGTCCCTGTGTAGAAGTGAATACGTATATCTATGCAACATCATATTGCATTTTTGAAAACGTTATTTTAAAAAAAGATGACCGAACAGTTCTATATAAGTCCTTATTAACTTCCGGTATTAAAACGTTTAGATTTTAATATTTAAATGTGTTCGTTCTCTGTGTACTAATTATGATAAGATACTATCTTTCACTTCTTCATTTAAAAATATTTACAACAGTAACATTTGGTTGGTAAGTAATTTATAAGTAATTTCTTTTTTTTATTATTGATAAATATTATTTATTTATTTATTTATTTCACGGCTGAATTCGAAATAATTTGGTACAGTTGTGGGATATGGTTTAGGATGTAAATCTGCTGTATCAAGTAAACGCAAAAAAAAAACGAGATTCATGATTCATACTTTTTTTTAATTAATTACATTTTTATGTTCATGTACATATTTATATATATACAAGTAAATACATTAAGAATTACATTTTTAACATAAGCTAAATCCAGCATTCAAACTGTCCTTTGCTAAATACGTTTTTACATGATTTCATATTTACAATATTTTTTTGAACTTATGAATTCAAGCTGTGAATTTAAAACTCAAAAGACATGTCTCCTTAATTATTATTTATGAACATATTTTACGATTAGTTTTCAGGTGACTGTTGACTATATGTTTTAAGTTATTTTTTCCTTTGTCTTTTTACAAATAGTTGTTCTGTTTCAGGTGTGTGTTTCATATTTGGTAATAATTAAAGACTCCATCGCTAACAATATGTTACCTTAATTTTCTTCCGGTTTCCAGTTTAATTCGGAAATTACCAGTATTAGATCTGCGTACACCCTCTTCATATTTACATCATAAAATAGAAACTTCGAACACTGTGCATTGAAAAGCTCTTGCGGACTCCCATATACGTTTTAAACTGAGATAAGGGTGGAAAGTGTGAATTAAAGTTTCGGCTTTTGCCCCAGGATAAAGTACATTCTATATGAAAAAAAACTTACACCGAATCAACTATTATGCATGAAAAATCAACATCTTGGAATGTGGTAACAGGTTTGAAAAGTTTAAATGCTGTGTATCTTGAAATAGAATGTGCCGTTTATATTATTTTCAATTGATTTTCTTTTAATTATCTACTCATAAATATGTTTTCACTCGTGTAATTTCCGGATTGCTACAGCTCCTGAAATGTTTAGTGTATTTAATCTACAATCGTTACTTTATATACGTGTTAAAAATTGCAGATAAAACCTATCAATTACATATGTTTAGAACAATTCATCTTGTAGAAAAAGAAATGCTATCATGCGCAATTTCATTTTCGTTATTGACTTTTTTAAATTTTGAATTCAAAATAAGAGAAATCTATTTAAGATTTTTTTCAATCCTATTGGAGGGAAAAATATTCCTAATTAAAAATCCATAGACGAATTCATATACATAAATATGTATTTTAAAACTACCCCCTCAATTTCATAAGTTGTATCAGCTGTTCTAAATGTTCGTCTGTCACGTATTCCCATTTCTCAATACCTATTAATCAAATAGTACTTATACAGTAAAGTAATATTAAGATTGATGTGTATAACTTGACAATATGTCCCAAAATGCGTGTTCTATAGACACACGGGTTTTTAAGTTATTGAAAAAATGCTTATTCTGGTGTATAAAACTTTAGTGTCCAATAACATCTCTGTTTATCTGCACCGCCTTTTCTATATGCTACTAAAATCATGCGAACTCTGCGTCTCATATGGCGTGCTTGTAATTATGCTTGCTTTTTATCTGGTGTGTTATCTTGCTTGTTTATAACGAACGCAGTTATTGATTATTATCAAGAAAGAAATATAGATGTCTAATATAATTTGCTTAATCAGTAAATGTAAAAGATTAGAATTTAATATTTAATACTGTATAAAAAGTACAAACTCAACGTGTCGCGGGTACTCTGCTAGGATACATTTGATGAAACGTGTATATACGCTCTCTTCATATATATATATATATATATATATATATATATATATATATATATATATATATATATATATATATATATAAGCATTTGTGCTGATGATTTCCGGTGTGAATGAATCAAGGACGTCTCTATGTAGCTAACTCGTAATATATATATATATATATATATATATATATATATATATATATATATATACATTCATACTAATAATACGCTCTACTTACGTATTATGCATTGTTAAAGTAAATACTGAAAATATATATACGCAACAGATATTACCTTTATCATATGTATGTGTACATGAATTCCATTCTAATATATATATATATATATATATATATATATATATATATATATATATATATATGCAAACATTGTAAAAAATAACAGAAATCGTCTGATTAATTATACCTCTTTTATTTTTTCAATTATTCTGATTGTCTTTTTTTGTGTTAAAATAAAAAAAATAATAACAAAGTTTTTGATTTTTAATACAAAAAAGACCATCAGAAATATTGAAAAAATAAGGAAGGTATAATTAAAAAGACGAATTCTGTTATTTTTAACAATGTGTGCATAAATGAGAAAATTCTGCCTAAATACACGCACAGTATACATATATATATATATATATATATATATATATATATATATATATATATATATATATATATGAATGTGTGTGTGAGTACTATCGAATGTTTAGATGCCTATGCTCATTGCTTTCAGTGTAAACATAACTTAATCTCTCCGTTATTACGTAACAACATCACGTGGCCTAATCGGAGTAGGTGAACTCCTACAGATTCAAGGTGTTAGCGCCCTATGCACGTCTGATATTGTTATTTACCTGCGCTGATGAGAGCCATAAACTCGAAACGACGTCGTACGTAGGTAAAATATAAAAAAATAATTTAATATAACTATCTATGCATATATATATATATATATATATATATATATATATATATATATATATATATATATATATATATATGTATAGAGAGAGAGAGATAGAGAGAGAGAGAGGAGGAATGAAATAGAGAGAGAGAGGAGAATAGAGAGAGAGAGGGGAGAGAGCGAGAGAGACAGGGAGAGAGAGGCATTACATTGTTGTCAATTTCATTGCCGGATAGACAAAACTGACATGCAGACACGCTATGAAAATATATAAGTTTTAAAATGTGTACAGAATTGTATCTCATTTCACGCAAGTAACATTTAGTCGCTTAAAGTAGGAAAACGTTCCCACAATTAACATGGGAAATCATATCGATTCAAATAGAAATCTCTAGTAATTAGTACTCCGCCCAAAACAAGCGTTTCTTAAAATAGAATTGAATTATGCTTTTGTAAACATTCCCACGTGAATATTAACAAGTGGAGAACACAGAACGATGAAGTAAGAAAGCCACAAATCCAAAGGCGTCAGTTTATCTGGAGTGCAGGAAGTAACAGAGAAAAATAAGCCAGATATATTCGAATTATAATGATGGTAAAAGAATGATAAAAGAAACATTTATATACGCGTGAATTAGAAAATATCATGTATTTGCATTCGAAAAAAAAATGTCCATTGCGTGTTTTCTTTTGTATTTCTCTACAACAAAAACTGTTCACCTTAATAGAGTTTAATGATAACACGTTTTAATTCATCTTGTGAATGTCAGATTCTTTCCCCGTGAATGTAAACAATATTACTCAACTATTCACATCAAATCAGTTAAAAGTCGATAAGCATATTTTTTTACATTTAATAAGCTACATCCGGGGAAGGCGCTTTACTAAATATATATCTAAAGTAAGTAACATGAAATTGTTTACATCACTTTCTGGAAAATATTTTATTACATCGCTCGGTAAAAGATCAATAGACATGCTTCCCAAAACCCACCAACACGACAGAAGAATTATCCTCTTATTAGAAGAACCGCGTTTTAATATATACTTAAAGAAACATTTAAAAGGCAAATAATGAGTGTACACTTTAGCTGGATGCAGTATATATATATATATATATATATATATATATATATATATATATATATATATATATATATATATATATATATATATATATGTATGTGTGTGTGGGGGGTGTGTGTGTTTGCGATGCTAATGATACTTGTTCTACATAATGTGAGAAAAATTAATAAAAGTAACATATACATTTATTTCGAAAAGATGTTGTAAACGAATACCTGTCTAAAGTTGCCCTTGATGTATCTAGCAATATTACTTTTAAGAAACCTTTAAAATAGAAAAACTTTAGTTATTTCTTGTTTTATTTATTTCGTTGTTTTATTGAAATAATATAACCGAGTAGGTGTTGGCGTTAAATTAAAAAAAGTGAAAAAGTTTGCTTCGCATTTACTCATTTTTTTAAAATATCTATTAAATACAACTGAAGTATCAAATAAAATATGCAATTTATTAATCTGTTTATATTTTTCACTCTTACATTTTCTACTAAAACATTCTGAGCACATAATACATAAAATACAAACATATTCGAAATAGGTATCATATTTCAATAGGCATTTCAAATGTCCGTCTGTAAGTCACACTTTTTTTAAGCGTAATAATGATTACCGCTTTTTTAAGAAAATAAATTCCGTTCAGCACAATTTTAAAACACATTACTATCGCTTTAAACAATGACATTTAATGTCCTTTTAACGAAAATATCCGATCGGCATTATTTGAAAACACTTTATTACTGCTTTAAACAATTATAATAACTGCCTTTATTTAAAAGATTCTGCCCGGCACTATTTACAAACACATCAATATCGTTTTAAACTATTACATTCACGTAGATTCATATATAAAATTTGAAAAAATCGGAAGTTGAAATTCTGTCAAAACTACTATGTACTGAACATTTCTCAACTTCATTTCCTGTGTTCAACTTGCCCTATTACCAAACCGAATTTTACTTGTTTTGTCTGCCAACACTATTTACTATTTTTTTTCATAAACTATATACCAAGAATTTTAACCTTGTTTCATCAAATAATAATATTAATGGATATATACACGAGACATATTATTTACTCTGTTAAATACTGCTTCCTTGTATACATTAATTGTCTCGTAGTTTAAACGCATGTACATATGGTAAAACATGTAATTTCAATTAGATATAACTTCTTGCTTCAAAAATAAAAATAAAATCTTTAAACTGAGAGGTAAACAAGTTACGGTAATAATAACTTTCCGAGAGACGGATTTAGAGTGCAGAAAAACACATGATATCAATCATAATGATTAGAAAGTTTATGATTCTATTACATTCAAAATAGATTTACATTCATATAATTAAGAGAGTAAACTAATCATATCTAAAATATAAAATATCCGGCGGATATTTTCTGAATTTTATTTTTATTATTCGCAAAACTACCGATGTTTATTCTAATCTATTTTTAATTACAGAAATATGGTTTTAACAAGTAGGTCTATGAGTTCACAATAAACTGATCGGTTAGGTGTTACTTTTTGTTGAGAAATTATGTAACATCCACCAAAGTCGTTTTATTTAAGATTTTAGAAGGTGCATGCGTTGTACACGCCAGCAAAATATTCATTGACTTTTACGTTAGTTATATTGTAAAGATTTCAAACGAAAAAAAAAACGAAAAAATAAGGTAAATACTCGCTAATTATTTAAGAGAATAGTCTGCATTAACAATCTAAGCAATTAAAAAAAAAACTAAAAGTAATTGAAATAAGTTAAAATAAAATGGTTTGACTTTGGTAATAATTAGACATAAATAACTTAGTTTATGCTTCACTGTTGTAAAGTACTTAAATATAATCATTTACATTAGTATGTTTAATACGGAATAATATTATTAGAAAAATGTAAAATTACTTTAAACCTGAATAATATAAATCAGTGATTTATTTTTTCAAAAGTTAACCGCATTATTTCATGACGATGTATTACCAGCCTTGAACATGTGTGTCGCTTCGTTTCTTTAAAAAAAATTCTGATCTTTATGCTGACGGAACAGTAATTCCTTGCATTAATTACACAATTGTAACACACTGTTTTATTGTGAAGCAGGTTTCTGTTTTCAGAGTATGTTTTTAATATAACATGAGCCTTCATGCTGGAACTTTCTAAAAATGTGTATGTGCGTATAGAAAAGATTTTATCCACACATACTGTAAAACAGAATAAGTTTTCCATTTTGTCCTTTAAAAAATCTGAAAAATCAGTGAACCAGATTTATATAAAAGTGAATTCTAAAATGTGTAACACTGATGTCTTTTATTTCATTTTAGGATGTTAATAGTACTTAGATTCAGGATTTAGTTATGTTTGAAAAAAATAATTGTTTGAATTTGTCATAAAATGCCATTAACTAAAAAAGTAACCAATATCTTATGAAGTTTCTGACTATCACTGATACGTCTTCTCATTGTATGGTGTTCGACACTCGCGCGTATTCTTTTTATAACGAACCAAGTTGTTGGAATTGAAAAGCAAGCGAAATAAAGACACGTTAAATATAATTGCAGAAATTGAGTGTTTACTAAATAAATGCAAACATTCATCAACATTTTTGTTACGATTTTTTGGATACTGAGAAAGCAGAATAGATTCTCATTCTAAATAATCTGGTAATTTGCTCTTACATAAATAAATTACTCAATAACAAAATGTATACAGGCGGATAATACAACCCTTTTGAAATATAAAGTCAGTGTTTCCAGATTATGTTACATTAAACTTACATGAGAAACTTACCCTAGTTTAACTTTAATGATATGTTTTTTTTAAACTGAAATGTGTTTTATCATTACCATTAGTATTATAGTACGTTCTATAGT
>OY744527.1:103783209-103788209 GCA_963556195.1 Sepiola atlantica
CATTTATGACCCCATTCCACTACAACCTGGTGGTCATTTTCTAAGGAGTCACTCATTGCCTCGGATATCCGCGCGTCCGTTTTGCCTACATGACGAGAGTAGAGCGTGCTGTCGTCAGCAAATATACTTATCTCAGACTCAATGTCATCAGGGAGGTCGTTTATAAAAATCAGAAACAGTAAAGGTTCAAGGATGGATCCCTGGGGTTCACCAGAATTCATGTTATGTTGCTTAGATGAATAGTCATCGAGGACACCTGGATCTTTTCTTTGGTTAAAAAGGATCTAATTATATTAAATATTTGTTCAGTAATAACATATGTGTGACCTTGTCAGAAAAGCCCTTTGTGTCAGACCTTGTCAAAGGCTTTAGATATATCAAGCACTGCCGCCATTTCTTCACTAGCCTTTTCCAGTGTATGATATATGCATTGAGAGATGACCGTACAGATATCCGCAGTATATCCTGTTCGTCTAAATCCATACTGATGCTCAGAAAGAACTTTACTGGGTGCTGGACTATCGCTAGATTGATTCAGGATTTAAAGATGTTAGCAAAGATTGGGCAGGTGTTATGATGATCAGTTTGATCACCAGAATTATTGTAGACTGGTTCCACATAGGTAATTCTCCAGCTATCAAGGAACCAAGATTAAGCAAGGCATTTATTGTAGAGTTTGGAGATGACAGAGGTCACTTCAAAGAGCCATTCTTTATTACTATTACTAGTATGCGATTAGGCCCACAAGCTATGTAGGGGTCAATATGTTATGCTGTTCCTGGCCTTAGATGAGGTGATCACCAAGTTTTTAAGTATGGTTTCGGTCCGCAATTGGAATTTAGGGAGTGGGTTGCTCGCAGAGTCCGAATTTCAATTATGAACAGAAAGTTATTGAAGTCGTGAACGTATTAGTGATTTATTTTTAAAACTAAACAGTTAGAACGTGGTATTAGATAGTCGAGGGTAATGGATTCTAATAAAATTCACAAACGATTTAAAAGTCTATTACGATATGATCTAATATAAATAATTATCTTTATATTATTTTAATATTGGGAACCCTTAAACATTATCAAATAATTATAATGAATTTCGAAATAGTTGCGAGACGTAAGAATGAGTGAGTTGAGCTTTTTTGTGTTTCTATTGCAAATAGATGCTGGAAGCCCGGCGTTCAATTTTATATCCATCTAATCTGTCTGAAATTAATCATTTATCGCATTGCTACGGGGACTTAGGGGTCAGTGTTACAATATAAAAATAATCGTCTGCTTTTGTTTTATTTAAAATTCATCACCGAGTAATTTCAGGTAATTTTAATAAGCATTTCCTGCAACTTCTGGAGGCTGATTCTCTTAATTCTGTTACATAATTCACCGGAGACACACCAGTATTTTTGTGGCGAAATTGAAATTAAACGTTACTTCATTGTAAACAATGTATTATTATCGGAATCATTACGTCAAATACTAGCACACCGATCCGTCATATTTGATTTTATTTCTCAGTAAAATTTTACAAAGACGTTCACAGTATATTAATTTTTTTTTTTATTAAATAAGATGTTACACAAGGCCATGATTAGTTGGGTGGTTTTCGTTAGTCGCCATCCTATTGGTCTATTTTCTGAACTAGTTTCACTCATCAAAAACCACATTAACTCTATGTATACATCATACTTAACATTATTACCAATTGTTTGACTTTATTATTAACAAAATATATATGTAGAATATCATCGGGGTAGGGTGCTAAACAACAACCAAGATTGCTGAAAAATAACATTCTAAATGTTATTGCTTTAAGGACTTATCCAAATCTATCGATTTATGAGATGCTCACTGTTATCCTAAATTGTTTCAAGAGCCGGAAAAAGCAAAACAGTTTGTAAAGGAAAACAAAAACAAACAAAAACATTATTTTATATATCTATCAGACGTCAGGGTTAGTGATAGAGCATGCATATTTTTAAATTCATATAAACTATTACAATTTTCAATGTGTGTTTTATAGACGCAATTATTTCAATATATCCACATCTTTACAGATGTGCGTAGCTATGAGGATGCACTGTAATATTTATTTGATAGTAGCAAATGTGATGATCTATTTATAATTAGTGCTGGTATCTAACTATACATTAAGTAAAATTAAACATATGCAATTCAGAGGTAGAACCCTAAGTTTCGTCGGTTCATTTGCTTTCAACGGTAAAGCCTTTGCACGGGCCCCGCTAGATGTAAATACATCTTTTATAAATGACGGATCATAACTTAACCACTGATCTTTAGCCTTAAGCAAAACAAGTGGCTTGAACGACTTCCCTCACAGAGTGTTCGTTTACAGTACATAATATTGTAAATGTTATAAATATTAAAGTTCGATGATTGAGTTAAAGATTGAAATAAAATTTTCATCGAAAACGCACAAGTACAATCTACGAATCTTAAAAAAATATATGTTCTTCTTTCATAATTGTTTTTGTTTTTTATTATTACAATTATTTCAGCCTGTACACCGAAGTTGTACATAGAACGCCCGTCAACATTAGCAACAGTGTGTTAGGACGCCGTTCTTAAAGCAGATTTAATCCAATGTATGGACACAAATAGTTCGCCTGTCCTGTTGTGCAGTCTGCATAAGTATTATTTAGAGATATGAACGTGATCTAAGGAAGATGCAAGAAAAGTTGAACGTTTCCCTACCCCGACCTCAGAAAGAGTGACTTCTAGTTTCGGGTTATGTTGAACCCCAGTTGGTCTCCCTACTAGCAACCGAGTAGAATATAAATAAGAATGCGCATGTTTAACGCGTGAAGAGCTGAAAAATGTTGTGGTTACTTTTTTGCGGCGTGTTTATTTTACGCTGGTAATCAAAGGGAAATTATTTCACAACGTGTTGTAAAATTCTATAAGCCATAACTTGTTTTTGTTCTTAAAATGGTACATTTTTGAAAAGCTATACTATTGTATTTTTCAGGTATATTTATATTTCACAAATATATTAAATCGTAATGGGAGCTCATAATTGATCACAGTTTTCTACGTGTTGGAAAATACTTCAGATGACCCAAAAATGATGTTTATGAAAACCTGGAAGTTGAAATATAACATGCGTTCATTTGTCTCATTTAAAGTATAAAAGTAATGATTTTGAGTATGAGCATTGCGTAGAACGCATGCACGAAAACCGGTGTCCCACAGAGAAAAAAACGACCTAATATCTTCTGTTAGCAACCTTTCTGTTTACAATGCCGGTTTCGCTGTTTCATATTTTGTTCATACAAAGTAGTTAAATTCATTGATTTAGTAATTCCTTATTGCATTTATTTATTGTTTTGGGAAATAAAGCTATATACATATTAGGGTTGATTTAGTTACTATTACATCTGTTACAAATATCATATTTACACATGCTCTTCATAATTCTCACAACATACCTGAACTATACTATAGTTAAACATCAAAGTATACAATATTAATCGCTATAAAAAAAAGTAAACCCTCACAAATATCTATAGCGATGTTATTGTATTATGAATATGTATATAAATCTTAGTAAAATGGGGTATTCTCACGTTTATAGATGCGACATGTCAATATATGTTTTGCTTCGAAGCTTTAATGAAAGTAAGTTATATAGAATTAATGTGAATCTACCCAAAGAGTATTTTCGTCAAAAATCATAGGTAACCAAGAGTGAAGCTAGCTGAAGAGTGAGGTTGCGAAAAAAATAAAAAAAACTTCCTTCGCGACCCTCTCCTTAGGTCTAATAACTTCTGTAGTTTAGGGACAAATTGACGAGTACCGCTCTTCAGTAGTGCGGAAGGTTTATATAACAACTGTATTACAGTTGAACTTTTGAACTTTCAAAAGTATGTCAAGGTTCTACATTGTTACTCGGTGAATTTATATGCAAGAGAAGTATTGGTTCATAAAAAAAGGAGAATTAACAGACGACATGTTATAAACGAATGTAAGTGTGCTATTTACGGCTTCGTATTTGTCAGAAATAGTTCCAATAACAATGTTACTGTTGTACTCTTACATCAATAATGATAACAGACTAAATCATTGGAAGTCATACACACATGCGTAGATTCGAATGTTTTGCTTCAAATGTGGAACTCCATATAAACAATAATATAATTGAACAGTTAAACAACAAAAGACTAGTTTTTTTTCTAGTGAAAATAAAAAAAAAATCTATACTAAGCACGCTTATTCTGGCATTTCATCTAAAACGCTCCTATAGACATGACTCTCTCTAGTTAGGTACTGTTTATAAATAAAACAAATGTATTTCATATTGTTTCATGTAGGTATAGACAGTGCTCTTGATTGCTTAGCTACCACGTGTAATTATTCAAGATATATATGTAGTACCACCATTTGCAGTGGACATCAAATTCAACTATTCAGCTTATGCATGTGATAGACTTGTTATTACATCCACACTATGACCAAAACCGATGGATATCAAAGAAACGGACTGACATCAATCAATAATTATTGAAAAAGTTGTTGCTATCAAGTCCTCATATCAGTAACATTTTATACATTTGATTAGCGAAGCGTTCGTCATTGGTGTTATGAGTATTGTGTTGGTCAACATGTGTGAACATTGTTGAACGTTGATTGTTTTTGTTTTTTTAATCACACCAGACCAGGCATGAAGCTACCTCATAGAAAGAGCTCAGCAAATCCTACAGGGTGATACATAAGTAACTTAGCTATTTATTTATGAAATTCTAAAGTTAAAAAATACGGTAATACAAAACAGAAAGGTTATTCAACAAATTCATTTATGGGAGTTTAAAATTACAGCAGATTTTAAAAATTTCCACCTTCGTTCTGCATGCATAGCCCCATTCTTTTTTGAAAGAAATTACGACTCTTTGTATTATATTTGATTGATTATTAAATAAATATATATAGAAACAAATATATAAACGAACAAATTTAAAATAACGAATAGCAGTAATAACAGAGTAAGATAAC
>OY744527.1:103798209-103803209 GCA_963556195.1 Sepiola atlantica
ATTAGTCTGATGGCTAAAGTTAACCATCTTGCCTGATTTATTGGCCCAATTTGCCATGTAGCAAATTTAGGGTCAACTTTTTTTCTAGAAATACCTATTGTATATGCTAATAGAAGTCTCTGGTCACAAATTAGTTCGCTTATTTCTTCAGTAGTAAAACGAACATCCAGAGGACAACCAACTGGTGTAAATACTACTTGGAGTAAATCGTTATAGTCATTACCAGATAATTTACCTAGAGGACCAGTGAAAGTTGTAGGACTTCTTGTGGTTCCATCGATATATCTAAAAAGAGCTCTAAATGGAAGTTAATGTTGATGTAAAGAGCAGCCAATGATGTGTAATTTTCTTTGCATTTCTTTCTCAAGAAGTGTTACAAGTCCAGCCTCACAACCTGTATTTGTATTGGTGGTGTCTACTAGAATAGCCGTAATTGTAGATACACGGTTGTATTCTTTCAAAACACCAGCAACCTCCTGTGCAAGAATATCACCAGTTGCACCATTATTAGGGATAACCCTATGAGTGAGATATTTACTTTTGTGTTCCATCTCGTCTGTGAAGGTAAAGTAGCGTTCTGGTCCCTTTGCCTTTTTAAATATTTTCTCTTCATTTGGCCCCAAAATCTCTTTATACGACAGTGTGTCTTTATCATTTCTTCCATAAACCCCAATGCAAACAAGGTTTTCCACTGTTTCATCATGTCTTTAATGAGCAATTTTCTTTCATTCTTGCCTTTGCTCTATCCATTTTACATTTATCAATTATGATATCTTTTATATTGACATTGAGAAGACCCATTGCATTTAAGTCTAAGAGAAAGGTGTTAATAAGGCTGGCCCCAAGGTTGGAAGAAACATCACTCCTAATTAATTCCATAGCATATCGAGGAATTTTAATAAGACTGTAAGTTCCCGGAAGAGGTGTCTCAGGCTCAAAATAATCAATTTCTGTTAGATCACTATCAGGACTGGAATGGGAAAGAACAGCATCCTGGTCATGAGATGTTGATGCATCATTAGATGATGAACCTAATTTCTTTTGTCGTTGAAATCAATTTGTTTTATTTTTTATTTTTATGGCAGATTTGTCTATTGGGTCAAGCTGGAATGTGCCCTTCAGTCCTTTTTTGGCTTTTTGATCTTTCAAATATTCCCTGTCTTCCACTGGAACCTGAAATATCAAATTTTATTTTTTTTAACAAACATCAATATCAAAATATTATTTAAAAAGAAAATAATAAGAGTTGTTTTTTACATTTGTTTAAATATTAAATACAAGTATGAAAATCCATTTAATTTAAGATGTAAATGACTTTTTTATTCAAACATATTTTAAAAAATAAAAACAAAAAATCATCTTACCTTTTTTTTCAAAGGACAAGTACAAAGTATGTGTTTAGTCTGGCAATGTTCTTTGTTGCACTTCGCATTTTTGTCATCACAGCTTAAAATAGGCAGTTTACACGTACAAGAAGGAATGTCAAACGGTGTGTCTAGCTTTTCCTGTAAATGTTTTTTGGGGCAGCAGGGAGAGATTTTCTATTGATTTGTTTTGCTTTTCGCAAACATATGATATTCACCTTACTTGCAATAGATATTTCACTTAATAGAGGTAAACGAGGGTTTACTGCCTTCCAAATGCCAATTATGTCCTTTGCTATTAATATAGAAATGGCAAAATCTGTCAAGTGTAGACATGCATTTATAAGGAAATAGCTGTATTGTATAACTTGTCGAAAAATTGGGGGTTCCGTTTTATTTAATGGGGCAGGTGGACCTGAAAATTTTCTGGCATCAGTACTGCGAGTAGAAATTGTGCGTTTTTTTACAACCATTTTTCTTGAAATACCTTAAAAGAAAATATATTGTAGAATATCAGAAGTTACACATATTGAATGAATATTTCCAAATTGGAAATAAAATAAGAAAAAATAAAATCCACCCATCTTTATACTGGAGTCGCTTTTGGCCTTGGTAAATGGTAACACATTAGTGAAACAAAAACAAAAATTCAAAATGAAACATTACCAGTGATTTTTTTTTTGATAATTAAATCTATTTTAATAAATAAAAATAGATTTAATCAAAATATACTGAAGAAATCCACGTGGAAAGTTTTGTGAATAACTTTTTAAATAAAAAATACACCACCCTTTTTAAGTAATTAAGTCTATTTACTTGCCTCCCCACGAGGTCAGACAGAGACACAAAGGGGAAAAAGCGAGGACGTTTAATTACCTTAGTCTAGGAGGATCTCTTTTTCACTGACCGAAGACAGAACTTTAAAATTTAGGAATTAAAAACAATAAATTTGAAAATATAAAATAATTAAAACACTGCTTATTAAATCATTTTTTTAAAGATAACTTTTAATGAAAAAATGTAGATTTAATTAAAATGTTGTACCACAAAGGGAGAGTTCGATGAAAAATCGTTTTTTCATGTGGGGAAACTGTTGATTGGAACAAAAATAAAAATTGCCCAGTCTAGCAGGAAATGCTGACCGATGATAGAACAGATATACACTTTGAATTTTAAGAATGATAAACAATAACTTTGAAAATCGAAACAAATTACAACAGTGCTTATTAAAAAAATGTTTAAAATCATTAAGTCTTTTTTAAATTTAAAAACAAAATACATTTTATTGACAGATACGACTTATCTAGTAAAAGACCGAACCGTATATTCCACGTGTGAAAAAAAAACGATAACTTCTTACATGAAAGAAAATAACAAGTTATTATAAAAATATATATATTAAATACGTTTTAAATAAGTCTATTTTAATTAAAAAATATATAATATTTGTTTTGTATTTATTATTCAACGATGTTTGACAACACAGCAATATAAACAAAAGGGAGATGACTTATTACGGTCGATGGAAATAATTACCTTGATACAAATTTGACCAGATTGTAAAATCATAATTTGTATTTTAGATAAAATATTTAACAGTATTTAAATTTTTTGTAACTATTATTCGATTTATTGAGAACAGTATGGATATTTGCACACAAAAAAATACTCTTACATATATTTACTGCATTTATTTGCTATAATGTCTGGTCTTTATTTTACCGGTTAAAATTGTTAAGTAACACCGTTACTTTAACAGAATCTTAAATTATTTCACACTTAAAGAGCAAATCCTCAAAAAAACTACACAATTTTGGAGAAAAATATTTTGTGTGGTGATTATTTATGGAAATTTGCTACTTTCCCATCTATTCACTTGTTATTATTCCAAAAAAGACTACACATAAAGTGTGAAAGAAACATTTGTTATGATAAGTAATGATGAAAAAAGATCCTGACATAAAATCATAAGATTTTTACATTATACAATCCACGGTCGCTGGCCGGTTAGTCTATAGTTGGTAATAGTACTACCCTTACAACACACACAGTTGGATGAATGCATCTTATATTGTATGCGTCCAATGATCTTTATAAAAGCTTCCGTCCGTCGGCTGATGAGCACAATTTGAAATAATGGGTGTGTGATGATAGCTGAACGCGGAGATTTAATGGTCGCATAAAAAATGTATCCGTTCTTATATATATAATATCACATATACACAACTATATTGTATGTACATATATATGTTGTATATATAGAATATCCATATATAGTATATAATATCTAACACACACACACACATATATATATAATATAAACACACACACATATATATATATATATATTATATAATATCTCTCTCTATATATATATTATAAAGTATCTACATATATATATGTGTACATATATATCCTCTATACATATATAAATATAATATTTATATATATATATTATATATTATATATATATGTTATGTATATTATATACATATATATACATATGTATATATATATATGTATGTATATATATATGTATGTGTATATATGTATATATATATGTGTATGTGTATATATGTATATATATATATGTATATATATATATGTATGTATATATATATATATATGTATATATATATATGTATATATATATGTATGTATATATGTGTGTTTGTATATATATATATATATATAAATATATATGTATGTACATATATATGTATACATATATATATATGTGTTCATGTATATATATATATATATATATATATATATATATAAATATATATATATATATGTATACATATATATAAATATATCTATGTATACATATATATATATAAATATATATATGTATACATATATATATATAAATATATCTATATATACACATATATATATATGTATATATATGTATGTATGTATATATATGTATATATGTATGTATTTATATATGTATGTATATATGTATATATATGTATGTATATATATGTATATATGTATGTATATATGTATATATATATATAAATATAGATATATGTATATATATGTATACATATATATATGTGTGTGCATGTATATATATATTTATATATATATATATATAGATATGTATACATATATATATATAAATATATCTATGTATATATATATATATATATATATATATATAAATATATCTATGTATACATATATATATATAAATATATCTATGTATACACACATATATATATATATATATATATATATATATCATACACGGTTTCTACTTTTCCTTTTTGATTGCTTGTAGGTCAGGCAGAAGTTATTAGCTCGATGCAATGCATTTCTTTGAGTCTGGTTTCTATCGGCGATTTCGTCAAGGCTTGTGCAGTTAAGCGAGAGAATATTTGGTTGGGTAGCAGAAATACTTGGAGCAAAGTCAGATCGGAGTTTTTCCTGTTGCAACCATAATGTTTTGATGGTGTCCGATCGAATGACACCAACTTGATGTTTATGCCTGATGCTTACGGTGGCTTTTAGATGTCAAGAAGTTTGACTGAAACCCGCTCGAGATGATTTCCTCTTTTTGGCAATCGGAAGAATTAAAAAAAATGCTGAGGGCATCACAAGTTGAAACAATGAAATGGATAACTA
>OY744527.1:103808209-103823209 GCA_963556195.1 Sepiola atlantica
TCTTTCTTCGTATTAATTGTACAGTATACAGTAAAAAGAAAAAAGAAAGAAAAAAACCCAGAAGGTATGAGAGAGAGTGTAAAAGTGAGTCAACAAGTAGGCATTTATATTGTGGTGAACCGTTGCACCAAATCATCATTTATATGTATCAAAACTCCCCCCTCACGGAACGAGCGTTATAGCATGTGAGACGTATGTTTTCGCCTTATTGTAGTTTGGTAAATGCCCAGTTTTGAATCTTACCTCCGGTTCACGACGTACAAAATCTCACACTCTACCATAGCAGCGGTGTTCTTGTATGGGGACGGGTGACCTACTTTATTGAAGGAGTTCACTGGTCGAATTACGACAATCAAGTACCAGTCGAAGTGTCTATGTGTATTACCTGGTAACTGCAATTGTGCACAACATAAAAGATAAACTCTAACAACATTGTCACTCAATGACGTATGTCTCTTGATGTTGTATTCCATCAGTCTCTAACAGCACTGTATGCTTATATAAATGCTGATCATCGTCCCCGGGGTTAACGAAACTAATTCTTCTATAAATGATGACTGTACGCAATGTTATTACTGACAAAGAGAAGGACCGTCGTCTTTGGTGACTGCGCGTGTAATTCTGAAGCAAGGCTCGCGCAATCGCAACCACACTTCTCCTGAATTAGCACTGTTTGAGTCCAGTTGCAAGGAGGAATCCAGGACGACTGGAAATAACGTCGAGATAAGTAGATAACACATACAACACCTGGTATTCGCAAATGATCACCGTTTTCAGTACTGATTACGCTAAACGTCGCTTAACTTTCGTCATCTAAAGGGAACTGGTGTGTCAACATGATTATCCCGTATACATTTCCCATTATTGACCTTCTTGTACGCCATATCATTTGTTACACTCTAACTTCTAATGGAATGTTCAATTATCTTAGCCAACTTATATTTATGTGGAAAATGTTTAAATGTAGCCCTACTTTTCACACACGTCTATAAATATTATTACAACACGGGCCACTCCTCACGTTCTTCAATGTTCAAAATTAAGCGTGACAAACAGAATAAAATTCTATTTGAAACATAAACTTTACATACCGACAAAATTCATATTTCAAACTTAATTGTCACGTACCTAGTTATATGATATTTGACACCCAAACGTAGTAGACGGCCCAACAGGGAAATAGGTGAGTGTATCTAAAAAATAACGGGCCTATTCAATACACGTGTTTAGCGTTGAAATTGCTATTCAGATTTAATCAACCGACAGGAAAACATATCTTTTTTACAGATGATTAGATACATATGAAAATAGCCGCAGTTTCAAGATTTTTCTAAACTGTCAGGTCAGAAATAAAAAGTCTACAATTCGTTATAGTGGTCACTGCAATTGTTATTTCAAAGATAATAACTTGTATCAGTTCGACATTGGAAAAGGGGTCAGTAGAAATATTTCCTTAGTACCAGCGACATAAGTAGGCAACTGCCAATGAACGCCAACATATCGATTGGGATTAACAATTGAAGGATAACAGACGCTTGGTTGAATAGGTTAAAAGGAAAGTGCAAAGGTTAAACAGCATGAAATAGCCGACGTTGCCTACGCCGCCCTTTTTAACTGACAAGCAAGCGGCCTTAATGACGGGCACTCGCTACTGACCTAATCTCCTTCTGGATATTTCAAAAACTTATAAAGCTAACGTTACTCTCATCAAATTGTTTTACTGTGTTTCTCTCTCGTTTGATTTTCTTTCTTTTTCTCTCGATCGTTTAAGCCAAATTCAGATATTTTTCTACATTTTGCCTCATGTGTTTCCTTGTGACACTTTTGTTTTCTTTAGTGTTTTATGATTTAAGTGCAACCAATTTTGTCTGTCAAAACAAAAGCGTCCTTTTACTCGATGTTGAATGTTGATATAATCCTTTGTGAGAGAATGTCATTGAAAGGATTTTACTGATAAATCGTCTTAAATTGACGCACATCAAGATCCCATTTGCATAGTCCTGCTGTTCGACTAGCGTTGTTATAGACTTTTGGATAGTATTCCCATTACTAACGCAGGGGCGTTTTCCTAGCACGATAGTCATTAATTACGTTCCACTCACATGGAGGTAAAAAAAAACGACACTCTTCTCATGTGGCGCGACTTTCAAAGCGCATGTACCTGTGTTCGATCAACTTCTTTTTACTAGGCATAGCTTTTGACAAATGTTCTCTTTAGTTTTTTGTTTTTTTTGATGGACTCACTCGATTCTTGATCATGGTTGAAAGAATAAAACAAACTTTTTCATATATTTTCTCTTCGTTTCTAATAAAATGTGCATTGCATTCATGCTCTATTGTCTTGTATTACTACACGTGTGTTTTCTTATTGTAAGAAAAACTATTGTAATCTCGGCTTTTAGCTCATTTTCAGTAATTTCTTTATCTCTTACATATTTCTTAACCTCTCGCGACGAACTGTGAATACCTTTTTTTTGTATTCAACTTTTTTCTCTCATAATTTTCCGACACATGTGTTTTATGTGTTGAAAAAAAAAACATTACAAACACATATGTCTATGTGAAGCTTATATTCCACGTAACTATAATTCTCGGATTGCCCAATGTGTTGTAGTATTGCATCCATTTAAAATCATATTTATGCATCGAATGGTGCAAACTCATTACATAATAGATGGTGTTATGAAATAAGCGGAAAACAAAACGTTAAGTGCCAGTATAAAAAAGGTCATACTATTAAAATGAATATGTACTTTTTTATTTTACATGAAAATACATGATTTCACTAGTTCTACAAACATTAATTGCAGCGCAGTTAATGTATATCGATCCCATCTCAGCACACACACACACACACACACACACATGAATCCATTATGACAATGCACTTCTTATATCTACCTATCTTTAACACCGAACTGTTAAACCTAACATAGTTATATGGGACAAGGGGAATATAGCAACCCTAGTTGAAGTCAGTGACCATAATAATGGTGGATTAAACAAAGTTGGCCGGAAATCAATATCGAAATAGCAAAGTATTATGCACGATATGAAAGAAACTGGAAGTTAAGGAAGATCGCCATCATTCCAGTAATTATAGTAGCAACCGGACTCATGAAATAATTTAAAAAACTATCTAGCGAAAATACTCAGTAAACCAAGTGCAACAGAGATACAACTAATTGCACTAATAGAAACGATGATATTCTTAGACCGATCTCTCCTTAGGAGTATCTAAAATGATGGGTGAATATTTAGAATTCGGTACGATGCCCCATCCCAGTCAACACAAATTGATATGAAAATGTTAAAGAAAAATATATATTAGTATGAACAAATGTTTGTGGGAAATAAGTTGCAAAGAAAATGTCATACCCCATTCCCAACAGAAACGCCTCAGGCTAAATATTATAGTAACTTATATGTATTAATACATTAAATAAAATAACACACACACACACACACACACACACACACACACACATATATATATATATATATATATATATATATATATAGTCTAAAGAAGCTTTGAGTCATTATAAACAAATGAGAAAAAAAATTAATACATAAATAAATTATAATTATTATAATATTATAAAACTAATAATAATAATAATAATAATAATAATAATAATAATAATAATAATAATATATAACCCTTAAGACTACCGTGTGGCATGGTAATTTGCATATCAAATAACATTAATTATAACAATAATAATAATACTATCTAAACACCACGCCCAAGAACCATTCTGCTATATGGAAGCAAGCTATCAAATTATATAGGAATAAAAGGAATATATATATATATATATATATATATATATATATATATATATATATATATATATATATATATATATATATATATATATATGTCATGTGTGTATCGTAACATATACTAGACGAAATATTTTGTAAAGCTGTAATGATTTCACTATACAATTATTTTAATTGTTGCTTCATACCAGATATCACATTTTTATGATTGCTTATTAACGTAACAACTATATATATATATATATATATATATATATATATATATATATATATATATATGTGTGTGTGTGTGTATATATATATATATATATATATATATATATATATATATATATATATATGCAAACATTGTTGTAAATAGTAGAATTCGTCTGTTTAATAATACCTATTTTTTTATTTTTTCAATGTTTTTGATGGTCTTTTCTGTAGTGAAATTAAAACATGAATAGATGTACGATAAGTTTCACATGTTTCACGAACGTTTTCGATTCTTCGTCGAATCATACACAGGTGTCAAAAGCAAATAAACAAAACAGCTTGAGAAAGAAGAAACAATTGAAAGACGGCGGAGAAAAACGCATAGAACGTGCTATCGCATTATTTCAGAGAGTCGTTGACGATTTAAAATTCAGCTATGCTGGATAGCATCACAGAAGAAAATCGCATTACGTTAAGAATTTTAAAATGTTTCCACTGGTTTCATATTAATTTTACGTAGTTCTCTTTTGATGTAGATAGCTTCCATTATTTTTTTAAAAATTGGTTTCGGAATATATGATTTTAGTGTTATTAACTAGAATGTGTCTTACATCAGAGGGAGGGTTTTTATCTTTTTTGTAGATGTTGGTAAATTGATCTCGAGTTACGAGATGCATGGTGAGGCAGCGGGATAGGGTAGGGTTTTTAAAGCTAATAGCTACATTGGTTTTACAAGTAGTACCCTATCCCGCCGTCTCACTATGCATCTAGTAAACTCTAGCTCAATTTAGCTACATATACAAACACATAACCGTCCTCCCGCTGATTTAAGACACATTCTAGTTAAAACACACACAAATTTGCCTTTGACACCTTAGGATGATTCGACGAAGAATCGAAAACTTTCGTGAAACCTGTGAAACATATGGAACATTTATTATCTGTTTTTATTTTATTTAAAAAAAAACATCAGAAAATTGAACAAAAATAATATTATTATTAAAACATACGAATTATGTTATTTTTTAACAATGTTTGCATAAATGAGTAAAGGATGCCTAATACAGAGAGTATTATATATATATATATATATATATATATATATATATATATATATATATATATATATATATACACAAAGATGTGGACGTTATAAATGTTGTTATTTATTTTGTCGCCGTACACCGTGTATTACGTCACGTGTTGATGGCGCTGTAAAGTCGCCACTTATCGTTTATGATGTCATTCATTTTCAAATGTGTATATGGATATTTATTTCTTGCTAATATAAAACCATCTTTATGTGTCTAATAATCACAATATATCCTATACCCGATATTAAAATATATATTGTGTCACATCTGGACTAAGTAGGGCACAGGTAAATAATATTTAAAAGAGAAAAAAGAATATAAAGACACGTGAAAAAAGAGATAGGGCATAAGAAAGAGATAAAAATAATAAGAAACTATTTAATAATATGTTTACAATAAATACTGACCAAACGGGTTACAGTCAGTATGGTTCTAATATGAACATGAAGCCTATATTTTATTTAAAACTTCTATATATTTAAGGTATTTGCAATTCAAAATATTGGTTGCCCTAGATAAATAGTTTAAATAATTTTAAACAAAACATCTAACTAGTGATATCAATTGATATTATTAGTGACTCAAAATCATGACAAAATATTATTAAAATGTGTTAATAATAACAACACAATTATCATAAACAAACTTAATCTTCTGAGCTAAGTCAAGGAGATTTATTTATATTTTTTATTTTTTCAGGTTACAAAAAAAAATTGAAATACATTTGTAATTCCAGGGAAGGTTCGTTTAAGTTATGACAGCAAACACTTTGAAGTATTTTTTTAAGTTAAAAAAACACAAGTTTATTATTGTGCGTAGTAACTTTAAGAAATTGAAATTAATTGTATTTATTCTATGATATTTTTTTAATTCAAATTTACCTTGGATACTTCTCTTTACGCTCGATCTCACACTTACTAAACGATTTTAATTCTTCGAACTGTCGGTCGAGAATAGTATAGTTTGCTGGAAAAAAAAGCAACAGGTATTAATCGAAAAAGAAAAAAATAATATCAAAATAATTAGGTTATTACCAAAAAAAAATGTATGCTACTTAATCTTATGCAATTCCAACTTTGACGTTTTTTGTAATAGTCTTCAGTTGATAAACATATTTGAAAATAAATTAACATGATATTTAAAAAAAGTATTAATACTCGTGTAAAACCTATTGTGTGTACAGTGAAATGAAATAACACATAAATAACACAAACTATTAATTTATTAGGAACTGTATAAAAATGTTATGCAAATAAGGCATACGAACAGCTGTATTAGATTAATTGCATTTTACTATGTAGACATATTTTCCAACTGATATAATGCATTATGAAATAGAATAACAGTCAACTGTTTTGACGGATAAAAACATGTGTGATAAATGTAAACAAGAAGAAGTTTACTTCTATTCAGTTAGAAGGAAAGAACTTGTTTTATTAACTTATATTTTTAAGTAAGACTTTTGTGAAATTCAACGAAATTTTACTTTAGGTCATTAGATGAACGTATTTAAATTTCAAACTATATTTACGTAGCTACGTTTACACGTATTCTCAACATTAATTTAATAATATTAATATTGCTTGCGCGCATTGTTTATATTTCGTCAAAGAAGGAAACAAAATAAGACCCCAACGAGGATATGTCTTCTGAAAACCAACTTAAATGAGATAATGGTCACATTTCTTTATATTTTATATATTAAAATAAAAGTACTAGACGAACACTTAAATAAACCTGTTACATGATTTTGATTAATTATTATTTTTCGATTACTGACTATGGACGCTTATAATATATTGCCTGAATTCAGTGTTTCCTCGTCGTTTTCTTTTATTTTTTATAAATGCGTGTTTTAAATACTACACTATTTAAAAAAAAAAGATCGTAAAATTAAGTGTAATACTTACTGTATCACTTGTTCATTAAATAATTATTTGAACCAATTTATTATGAAACTCTAAATGATTGTGTTACTGTCATCTACAGTCATTAAAATACTGTGTGTAAACAGTTTACAACAATTTCTGTCTTTTTATATAGGATAATCTGTTACGAATTTTAAAGAGACAGGTGTTTTTCACTTTCACACTATAAATTTCTACAAATCTCATTCAAATCTCGATAAATTACCACATCGTTCATTAATTTTCAACTATTAACAATCTCTAATATATATATATATATATATATATATATATATATATAGTTTATATGAACAACATATATAAAATATTAAAATGAATATATTAACTTTACTTCTACATGTACCAAGCTTGTAGTTTAAGTGTGTGGTCGCTGGATTACAAAAGTGTTAGGATTTTTAGCGATTGAATCTGAATAATTCATTTTCCAGCAGGTGTCTCCTAACCCACGAATTTCTGCCTCAAGTCTGACATAGTATAACATTTATTTTGGATGTACTATTTAAAATTTTAAATTAAAGATTTGAAATGTAGTATTCTAAGATTGAAAATGAGTTTTACTCATAGTTACTTCCCTTGCTGAATGCTCGATTATTAAACGAAAATTAAAATAAAAGCGTAATATGTAGTTCTATATTGTACAACATCTTGTTCTTAACCTCTGCAATACAATAAAAACACATATATTTATATATATATATATATATATATATATATATATATATATATATATATATATATATATATATATATATATATATATATATATATGCGTGTGTTTGTCTGAAATACGAAATTATGATTTAGACTAGTTAATAAATTATATAATATTGGCGTATTATTCAAAACTTAATAATAAGTTACTCGAAAAGCAATCATTCAGATCTACATTAAACAAACCGAAATGCATTCTATAGCAATAAATTATATAATCAAATATGATAATTTAAATTATTTTATTCGAAATACTTTTTCAAAGTGTTGTTTTAGTACGTTAGGTTGTGACACATTTGATGGCAATATATAAACGCCTAATAGTATTTAAAATATGTATATCACGTAGAGGTAGAACATCAACACACACATTTATAGGCACACTATCTGTCGTGAAAATTGTATATATTTATTTTGTATATATATATTTATTTTTTTAATTTTATATATTTATATATATATTTATTTTATATATATATATATATATTTATATATATACATGTATTTATTTATTTATATATATATATATATATATATATATATATATATATATATATATATATATATATATATACATATATTTTTTCAAATGTTGAATTTTGGCTTTTCTATTGCCAACTTATCTTTGTGTATAATTCCTCTGATGAAAGGATCTCGATGTTTGAAAAGCCTTAGCTTAAGGAAAGAATAATAAACATAATTTTATTACAGAATATACCTTCCATTGAACAATCGAAGTTTGAAATTAATTTGGACATCCGTGCTTGTTTATCACTCTTCGTCTATCTATCTTTATAATTGCTCTATCTCGTATATTGAGCTTTTACACTTTCACTATAGGATTTTCTACTAAAAGTTGATATTTATTTCATGTTTATTCTCTCTATATATATACACCCATATATATATATATATATATATATATATATATATATATATATTCTGTTGTATTATTTTGTTATCCTTTCAAATTTAATTAGTTCTTAATACAGAGTTTAAAGCGAAAATAAAACAAAGTTCATTCATATTACGAGAATTTACGTAGCCAAACAGAGAAACAAGACCCTTACGAGTTAATAAGGAATACACGTGTGAGACCCGCGCAACTTAATTTTATTAACTCCTACAACAAATTTCCGTTTAATAACAGTTAAGTGTATACCCTCCCCCTAAAAAACACTATGAATCGTAAGACGGTATGAAAATCAAATTAACCTGTGAACATCAGACGATTTTATTCAGCTTCCTTAAATCTACGCAAATGTGATTAACTGTATTGAACATTGTACGGATGATCAAAGGAATTCTTTCGTTAAGCTTCCCCATTTTTGTTCAGCGACCTTGACTTCCGTGGTGGTCGTTTTGGACGTCAGCAATGAAGTTGACAACATGATAATGAAAACCAGGAAATATTAGCTGCGTTTAAAAGAATTACGGCGGTTCTTTTCTAAAGAATCTTTGATGTCGATTCCTTTCTCTTTTGAGGAAAATGGCTATCTTAATTAAACTCGCTGTTATTTATTTAAGATTTAAGGGTTTTTTTTAAATACTTTACTTTATCTTATCGAATTTTATAGTTGATTTTTTCTCGATTTATTTCTTTAAAATATTTCTTTCAGAGATAATATTATATCTTCGTTTCGACGAACAACTTGAAAAAAGTATTTCTTGGATTCGCATTTGCTCAAATTATGAGAATCAATTTTATTTCAGCTGAAGTAACACACATTTTTGAAAGTAGGACATTTACCTTTTTAGTTTAAAAATGCTTTCAGGAAAAAAGGCTTAGCTGCCCATTTCTGGTAAAATAATGGCATTGTATGTTTGCGTCATGATTAAAAGAAGTTCAAACATAAATAAATACAAATCCAATTAACGTCGGAAAAAGACGTCTGCTTGAATTATTTAGATTCAAGTAAGTCGCATTCAGAATGAAGAAGAAATGTGTTGTGTTTACTGGACTGGACTCACATCCAAGAAAGAAGAATAAGGGTATTTTACATTCAGGCCGACTAAATGTTGATTGGTCAAGTATACTGTCTTGGCCAATCAATATGGCTGTATAAATATATAAAAGAGGTACTTTCTTGTCATGATCGACTGAGAGAAGTAATAATTTTACGAGAAATGGAAGGTAAGACTTTTTATATGTAAATTTTAATTTTAATTTTTGCTCTTTCGACTTTTCAGATATGTTTCGGTTTAAAGAAGTAGATAAAGGACTACAGAAAAGGCAATAGAAATGATCGAAATACCAGCACACATGTATTCGTTCATGAAAACCATACTTCCTGAAAAACATTACAGACTCTCACCGTCAACCGGCAAGTGATAAAGATAGGGTCACGTTATAGATATACAGTTTCGATAAAAACACAACAAACAGTGCATTCTCTTTTGCGAGGTTCAGTCTATGATAATTTTACCATTCAATATTAGATAATGGTTCTAGATGATAAAGTATCAATTTTAAAAAGCATACACACATTTTACATTTCCATAGAAACTGTGTTTGTATTCTTTTCATTCAGTGTTAGCACCAAGTTGTGTTAAATATGCGGCACAATACTCCGTGTTTCTCACGATCATATTTCAAGTAGAATATTCATCGCTAGACACCTTTCTATCATAACTCTACCCGTAATTCCGTCTGTCACATTTCAGTTTGAAATAACCTTATTTATCAAATCATGCAAATTGATTGGAAACATTTTGTTTCATAATTTTCTTCTTTTTTTTTAAATTTGAAACTTATTCCATAAATCGGGAATTGTTGGATATCAATAAAAGATAATGATTCTTACCTACACACTTTTCGTTCGACATTTACACATATGTGTTGCTTTCTTATGATAATTTTCATGTGATTCTCCGAGTGGTCGGCTGGGATAATATTCTGCGCATCCCATGGTGTTAGTTATTGTTCAAATGAAACCAATAGTTTTTTATAGCGAGATCAATCTACCCGTGTTTTGTCTCTCCACTTCCCATATACATATTTATATGGACGTTGGCTTTGTTTTCACTGTGTAATTTAATGGCAGCTTAGTTTTGCTTCGCGTTATCTTAAACGCACTCTATCGATTTGAAATCTTGTGAAATCTAGTTAAAATTATTGCTTTAACAGGAAATAAAAAAAATGGTTTTCATTCCCGCCAGAAAATGCGGCTATCGTTATCTGCCACACTTCGATGACTTCCACATGTTAATCACAACAAAAATACCTTCGAATGTTATATTCCCAAATGAATTCATCGGTTTCCTTTTGTATCATAATAACCTACTTGCCTCTTTTTCAGTAATACAAATAAGGGCAAACGATTGTGGGGAAGTTAGATCTCATTAGTCCTGATCGACAACCTTCCTAGAGTTGGAGTCTCGAACAAAATATACGGATTGCAAACCTAATATTGATGGAGGAGTAGATTGGCTCTACTTATCGCCCGGCCTTTACGCCTCATCGTAGTCTATTAGTCAGAGGCAGAGATACTAGCGCAGCGATACCTCAAAGCCAACTAGTGATTGGCCTTGTTTTCTGTCTGGAACAATATTCGACGTCTCTCTTTCTCTGTATTTGAGCAATTTGGTGAAAGTGTTTTTTCATTAAGTCTCACATGACTAGTCTGAATTGCTCTTGTTCCAACAGGTTGAGGGTACAGGTTAGACACCTTGTCTGGCTGCTGTTCCCAACAGGTAGTGCAGGAGCGATAGTCTATACTATCGTTAAAGCTAAACTTCATTCCGACCATTAGCACGTACATATTCGATGCAATGGGTGAATCCTTAGGAAATGACCTTCCGTCTGTAGCGGAATGGGGTCATAAATAGATGGTAAAATGTGATGCTGCTAAGACAAAGCTCATTTCCTTCAACAACTACAAAACACCTCTAAACACATTTATTGTTATGGCAAATACAATTTTACCTGAGTGTCCAACGTCCAAACTCATCGGCCTAACATAAACAGGCAACATGAATTAAGACAAATACATAGAAAGCATTGCAAAGGCTGTTGCAAGGAAACATGTATCGTGCTATAAAGCTTATCAAATCAACCATCCGCCCATGCATGGATGATTGTTGTTATATCTGCGCTGGTGAATCATCCACTAATGTATTCCTCTTTTACAAAGTCTAAAAATGATTATCTTTTCTAATAGGTCCCTCACTATCCCACAAGCTCTAGCCCCGGCCCTATCGCTGCAATGTTGCATCTTCGTGCTTGTTTTACAATGATATCAATAGGAATGTGATCCACTGAAATTGCTGCTTTGGTGCCCTTCGACGTAAATACACTCGACGAAACTGATAATCAGCTAAATCATATCCATTTAGTGTAGATGTCGCTAATTGCCGGAGAGCCTTCTACTGCTCCTTGTTTCTCGGACTGTACCAACGTACATAAATTTAACCGTAATATAAACAAGCATCTTGCTTCACAGTTCTCAATTCAAGATGACACTCTAAAATTCCACTCTCTACGTCTTCAGTGACAGCTTGCTTTGTTTTGGGTGAACTAATTTAAAAAGATACATAATAAGTAAGATGGACTTTTTTAACCAATAGATTCGGGATTTGTTTGCGTGTGTAGGGAAATAACGTAACTTTTTGTTATTAGTCAATATTGTATAATAAATATAACAAATACTAACGCAATGGAAATTTAATTTCATATAATAATTAAATAAATCCTAAAATAATAAGGATGTTTTTATTTCGTGAAATTTATCTGTAATATATCTTTCCACGAATAAATACGGAAATAAATGGTAAATGTAAAAATATAGCTTTTGGTTACAATATGTTGTTTAAAATTGTAAGATAATATTTCGATATTTTTTGCAAGAAACTTCATATGATGTCTGAGCTGTGGGGTTAGGGTGGAGAATTGTGTGTAGTGTATGAACAGACGACTATAACTATAAAATGTCGGCTTCTATTACCAATAGAAAATTGAACTCTGGTATATTAAAAACACCTGAAAATTACTGACATTTAATGAAGCGATATTGCTACCAAAATATTAGAAATTCAGAATTAAATATAAAATATATATTCTATATAGTATGCAATCATTAGCAGTATGTCCTATTATTATTTGTATATTCTCTAGTTACCGTCAAGTGAGCTTTTCTATTATAATATACACACACACACACACACACACACACATATATATATATATATATATATATATATATATATATGTGTGTGTGTGGGGGTGTGTGGATGTCTGTTTTCTAGAAACATACCCGTCTGAAGAAAGGTAAACTTAATTTTCCGAACACAATGGCTGTACACAACTTTTATCAAATTACACGAGAATTTATATATTATAATTTTCAAACGTAAGGTTGTTCCTATGATATAAATACTTAAAACCCTTCAAGATATACAAGGGAAACTGCAATTTTAAGAATATTTATTAATTGACGTCTAGTATATATTGTTAAAATTTCACAACAATCTAAGGTATTTAATTTGTTTGTTTACGGCATATCCCATCTATGGGTATTTAATGCTGAATAAAGTTGTCAAACGTAACTCTATAAGGTAAGATAATTATGCTATATTCCTAGAATGCATAGCTTTTAGAATTTATTGCTACTAGAATGCATTACTCTTTAAAAATATCACTCATTGACAGTTGGGATATGTTTTGTTCTCAAAACGATTGACATTAAGCCAACGCTATATGGTATCTATTTGGGTAGAAATAAAAAAAAGCAGAAAAAATATTTTGATATTTAGACAGATCTATATTGAATGATTATCTATAAGTTCATTCCCAACCATAGGGTTGAGAATGAACTGATAGATAATAGTGCATGACGTGTCTATCCGGTTGATTGAATAGGGACTGATATGTAGTAGTGTAAGTCATACGACGACGGACTGCTCAGCCACCAGGATCCCTGTGTGTATACAATTTTATCCGTTTCAATATTATAATTAAACATACCTTTTGAAATTATCGAAATATCATTTAGACAGAATTACAATTAATTTATCGCATTTTCCAGAGATATCGCGCATTTTTATAGTTATTTTCAATGACAGACACGATATGTATGGGGAAAACTTAATGACATACAAAGAAGTGAGGTGCAAAATAAAACTAAATATAAATATAAATTATTATATAAATACATAAAACGATAAATAACCAAATAAGCAGTGTAATGGATTCGTCCGACAACTATAAAATAAGCGAACTTTTGTAAATAACAAATACATTTTTTCAGACACAAACGAACAACGCAGGTTAGGCGTACATTTTTTCATAACAAACTAATTTAGCAAAAAAATGTATCTGAAACAAAATACTAGATCTAATATCTGGAACGTTATTGTTATAGTTTTTAAGGAAAGCTGTGGCCGATCAACTCTGCTGGGAAGACATGAGACAAAATACTGTTTTTGTTTTAAAATTCGAGAAAGAGTTTTTCATGGTAAACCCTTGATGTCCTCTTTAATTACGTTAAAACTCGCGTAAAATCATGAAAGCAAACTAATATAGTGACTGTAAAAATTTAATTGACTTACGAGCAATATAGTTTCCCAACGAAGGACCTTGGATAAAAAGTTCTTCATTTTCATCAAGTTTACATGGTTGAGAAACTTCCAATGGTATTGATATATATATATATATATATATATATATACATTATTAAATACGAAAACTCTCTGATGGCTGAATTAGATGAGATACATTTATTATCAGGATGATTTTATTTCTCTATTAATGCTTATTATATTAATTAAAACATATAAATCACTCACGTGATATGAAAAGCATGTCGTTAGCTTTATATACTTCTAAATAATTTAATAAATAATACTACACGTATTAATATGGAGGAGATATAGTAGAAAATAAAGAAAAGTGTAAGGTAAGATAGAGAAAGGATAGCGCGTGTATATGCCTCTACTGAGATACTATTAATATATTGTTGCGATATATCGATATTATGTTGGTCTGGAAATGAACTTATAACATTAAAACATTCGTATATGAATTATTTCTGGAAAAACCTTGCTGTTGATTTAATATTTGTTTCATTAAAATGAAAACTCTGAACGATTACTATCAAAAGAAAGGAAACCATTGATAGCATCGCCGTCGAAGCTTAAATATGTTCGGGATAGTTCGTTTTTGTGAATAAATGATGCACTAAATTAGTAGAAAAAACGTGATTTTATGTTATATACATATTTTCTGTATAAGTATTGTGTTGATATATATAATGCCCCCCCCCCAAAAAATATGATCATGAAAC
>OY744527.1:103828209-103830709 GCA_963556195.1 Sepiola atlantica
AAAATAAATATTAATATTATATTCGGTCAAAAGGAAAACAAAACAACCGTAGACATCCGTATCTCTTATGACGGTTCGAGCTTTAATATCAATTAACAAAATCGTAATTAAATCGCAGACATTAGAATTAGATAACAGACACTAGGATTTTTTAGATGCGATCATTTTATCCGAACGTTTCACAATGAAAATATTATTTTCAAATAATGTTCTACAAACCAATGGAAATACTAGGTGAGACAAGTTTGATCTAGCAACCGATGTGTCTGTGGTTGCAAATCAAACTTCACACTTTCATACACTTGTCTTCATATATCTTCAATATTCTGCTGCGTGTTTCTCGGCATCCTCAAACAGGTTCTCCGTATTTCTCTGTAGAATATGATATGTCACTTTTTCTAATATCTGGTGACTCTCACTACACCATTTAACTAATCGATCAATTGGAATGTCCAGAAACATTCGTCATTATCCCATCTTTTCGATTATTGAACTATGTTTAAGTCTTTAAACAATTACTGCTAGATATACTTTTGCCATAGTGTAATGGAGTGTTTGATGGGAACTAGCTAAGTCTATGATATCGCGATCCCAACACACTCGGCACTAAAATGACACACGTATAGAAATTGGCCAAAGTTCTTTTGATTTCTATCAAGTTCAAACTGCTTAGTTATGAGATTCTTTGGAGTTCGTTAATTATATAATCTGACATTAGGCATTTTAGGAAATGATACAATTTATTTTTAAATGTGAATTTTTTTTTAAATTGATAGGTTTATGTATTTAATCATAAGACATAGATAGAGAAAAGACAGTTTATCAATATTTCAGATAACTAGCTTGAATTTAAATTAGATGTTAGTAGCTATTTAATGAATTTGTAAACAAGCGGTTCATACACTGATATTAGAAAATGTTACAACTTGTACTCAATGTTTCTCTCATGTTTCTAATGTTTAGTAGCATATTATATAGGTTATTTCCCCTGTGCTAGAATATGTTTGTAGAATACATTTTCTGAAATTTAATTATCACTATGTTGAATTGGTATCATATGTTGTGTTATATCATTAATATAACTACAAAACCAGGAGAGTTAATTTTATTTTGTAATTATGTGTATTTTTTTTTAGTGTAGATATTCAGTAGTTACTCTGTTCCAATAATGTGTATCAAATATGAACCGTTTATTTGATTTAACTTGTAAATGTTCAGTATGTTCAAATTACTAGACCGATAGTAGAGGATAGTAAGTCTTTCTGTTTAACTAGATCACACTGCTATGTGCTTGTAATTTTTAGAATTATAGGTATGATATAAAACGTGTAGTATAAAGACTGTTTTAGTAAATGAATAATAAATTGCTTTCAACAGCAGAATGGACACAACGACCCCCATTTGCTATGATAAATGTAATAACATTAGATTGATGTTGTTTGTAGTAATTGTGTTGAGTCCTAATTGTTCTATTGAACTGATTCTAAATTTTTCTTTGCAGAATATACATGTAAACTGACAATTAATTAGAATACAATTTTACGATAGTATTATTTTTTTCGATGTTACACAAATGTAAAGTACTTTTTAAATCCACGTTCATACTTCCTTGTCGTTTGGGTTATCTAGAACAAGAGCACAATAGAAAAAGCATATATGTCGCGACCAATACAATACATATTGGTCCACGTACTATATTACGTATCTAGATCAATACAAAACATTTAATATAATACATTATGCTATTAAGAATAACACACTATGAATAAAAATTAACTTTTCGAGTTACTTTACTACATAAAATCTACCACCCACATCAATACAATTATGTAATAGTTCGTTCGTTGTGTATTATTTGCTCAGTCAATTCAATGTTTCTACCAATTGGTGGTTTCGTTACATTTGTGTTTGTTTTCCAGCTTTCTTATTCCGTGACATTTATTCGTGATTCAACCGCCTGAGTTAGCTGAATAAAATACTAAACACAAACTCTTTAATCCATAACATACAGCGGTGTTATTCAATATGAAGAATAGGTGACTCTTGCTTGCTTAAATTATCGGAATATTCTGTAATTAAATTCGAGCCCGACTCAATTCCTTACCAATTTCAATAATGGCTTCCCTATATGAGATTATCGACTGATTGACTGCTCGTTCTAATACATCAGCTATTTAATTCGCATTAAAGCATTGGTATGACTGTGTGTCCCCCGTCAAGATCCATTAAAGAGTCGCCAAATCCCAGTAAAATAGTTTCAAAGTAACCACAAATTACGACACGGACACAATTTCATTTTTGTCTTCGTTCACTATTAGTGTTGAATTTGTATCCATTCTTTTCCCCTTTTCTCTTTCCCCTCCTTCTCTCTGTCTCTTTCCATCTCTAGTTTGCTAGTACAATATGGATCGGTAACATAATTCGCACGAGTTTGCTATCAAATGGTTATATTATGTCTTGTACATTCATGTATAGAGCCATAATGTTGAAAGCTAACTTA
>OY744527.1:103836120-103841120 GCA_963556195.1 Sepiola atlantica
TAAAGTGACGTCGACTGTAACATTTGTTTTTCGATATGAAAACGAACAATGAATAAGTAATTACTAAAATGATTTTTCCCTATTCATATTTTGCAAAGTATAGATATATATGTCCGCAGCGAGTAAACGTTAAGAAATATACAATGTAATATCCCCGTCTTAAAGTAGGCGAGATACATCAATAATAAAAGCATCGGTATATAATATATAACTAATCGACACGGTCCAGACTTTAAACATGATAAATATCAGAAACGTGATTAAAACAAAATTTAAATTTGCAACTCAACGAGCATCAAAGGCGAACTAATAGAAATATCGATAATCAATAAAACTGACATTTTTATTTGGAGTAAATTATCCGTTATATCAGATTTAAATTAACTATCACAAGAAATACAAGAACAGAAAATTGTATCACTCGAGAAAATAAGAGTAACCGTCTTAATTAAAGTGGACATACAGTCTCTTGATTAAACGGGTTAGATGCCAAAAAAACAATTACTTCTGGCATTTAAACGTGGCGAGAACAAGTACCGATTCCAAAAGATATATCGGTACTACTCCAGATGAAGCGACAAATTTCCGTGACATATATTTTCTCGTCAAGGGTCGGGGTTTACGGATACGTTTGCGGCCGGTTCGAAAGGTCTTCCTACCGCTTGTTTTGTTGTGCTGAGCGCAGATGATTTGGCAGCAACCTGATCGGTCAGCTTTGCTTCAACCTCGTTTTTGTCTCGGCAACTCTCGGGCGCTTCCGCGACCTCCCGATCGTTGCCGCCGAGTAGTCACGGAAATTAGGCGCTTCGTCTGGAGTAGTACCGATATATCTTTTACATCTGCGTGTTTAAAGAGTAAAACTATATTTTAAGAAATCAACGTTGCAGTTCATCAGATGCCTATTACAGAAGTTGCTGAACGCATCAAAATATTTTATTAATATTTAAGCATAACGAATTTTGCGACGGACAAAATGTATTAGTACAGTAATCCTTGAAGGAATCTAAAATAGCATGCATTTCGCATATTAGTATGAAGCAACAGACGTAAAGCATTGACTGTTTTAAAATAAGAAATGTTCAAGATGTTATAAAAACATGCATCCTCATCCGGAAGAAATATTCTCTGATTTGTTTTCTCTAATAAGTGTCACGTTGCTATCTCAAAATAAATCTTGGAAAGAATTGAAATCCATACTTCATTTCATATGAAAGCATTAACTATTTTAATATCGTATTAAAAAAATTGAGCTGATGAAATATTCTAAGATATCTATTTTGTAAGCTAATTACATTGCTGTGTAGGACCTACTGCTAGTCTTCACTCGTAGCCAAACGCAGTCCTTAAGAGAAAGAGCGCTACTACAATTCTATCGATAATTTTATTCAAATTATTAAGTGTTTTCTAGATATAACAACTATATTGTCACGTCTATGTATATGTTGCATTGTTTAGACAGCTTTCTGATGTATCAACATAGTTTTCTATATATATATATAAAATATGTGTTATTGTTTATTTTTTATCTATAGACGTATACGTTTCGTCTCTTTTCAATCGAGACTCATCAGCATAGAAGTACGACTATTCAGCACCGGTCACACGATTCGAAACCCTGGACTACAAGTATTTTTCAACCCCAGTCCAACGTCGCTAACCGCTAGGCCAGTTCTGAACAGCTTATAAACAATGATACTATTAACACATTAACGGCGGCGAAGCGTACATGCATTCAAACTTCTATAAGTGAAGGAACGATGCATATAATGCAAGTGACGCTATATATATATATATATATATATATATATATATATATATATATATATATATATATATATTTATAAAAAGACGAACGGAAAATGCAGGAGGAAAACAACAAAAACAAGAGATTTGACCGGTTTCGTTCGTATTATCGAACGTCTTTAGAAAAATACGATAATACGAACGAAACTGGTAAAATCTCTTGTTTTTTGTGTTTCTCCTGCATTCTAATCTGTTTTCCGTTTGTCTTTTTTCAAACATTTTGTCTTCACGGCATTTCATTTTCATGACTTATTGTGTACCTTACTCCATAAATATATATATATATACATATATATATATATATATATATATATATATATATATATATATATATATATATATATGTATATATATTTATTTTAGATTAATATTATTCATGTATATATAAACATATATATATATATATATATATTATTTATAAATAAATATTATTTCATATTGGCCCATATACACATGTGTTACATGCTACCCTGCAATCGTCAGTATTAGAAGAGACAATCCCTGCAGTCACACGATCCGAACCCTAATACTAATGTCATTGTTGACTCAGTAGCTGGAGCGCTAACTGAACTGGCCATTACGCATCGCTGTGGAAATGAGATAGTAAATTAGCGTCTAAATGGCAAATTCAGCCGACATATTAGCATGCTGTCAAGATAACTCAATAGGCGGGGTCTAGTGTATTGCATTTAGGCTAAGAATGACTGTTTGTTGTAAGCCTACTTAAATTGCTGAATCAAGCAAGAGCTTTGAACAATAAAATGTCTATGTGTAACGTGTCCAGAACTCAGATTTACAATATTTTTTAGGTTGGAATGTTATAACAGTGTATTACAAATTACTTTATTTAAAGTCACTATAATTTATCCGCCAACATGAAATTTACAACAATTCATGTCGCTTTGACTAAGTCGATCGAGTTAACTCTAAAGTGAAGTGTCGGATTCATGTTTTAGCCATTGTCATATACTGACGCACAAACTCTTATTGCGTTGAAGCAGTTGCAAACAACGCATCTGAATCGTCGACGCGCCGTTGCTTTTAATAGACAGTCACAAACACGGTACACGTTTTCAACACAGCTTGCTTATCGACAGATGTTCCTGCAAACTGGTGAACACACTGCATTTTGATATATTGAACTCCTCTGAAAGATCACCTAACTTGCATTTACGATTGTCCATGTGAGTTTGTGAACTTTTCTTTTGATGTTTATGGGCGACCAGAAAATTCATGATTATTTGTGTTTATACAAATTCGTTTTATGTTAGTATACAACTATTTTAACATAGTTCCCAACAAAGCAGAGTCTGAATAAAGCTTATCACGCAATTGTCTCGCATGAACACTGATTTTTCATCAGAAAGTCATACTTTATTAGTACATGGAATTCAATTTTTTTCGTTGTTTATGTTTTTAAATTTATAACTAAAACAACTGTATGGTTTATACCAAAAATGCGCGTGGGCACATATTATTCCTCGCCGTTGTAAAAGTTAGTTCTGTATAAAACGTGTATGGATATTTCAATTAGTGGTGCTATATAGATGTAAGCCCCTCGATGTTTATATAAATAAATAAATATGTATATATATATATATATATATATATATATATATATATATTACATGTATATATAGATAGATAAATTGCACACACACATATATATATATATATATAGATATATTACATATATAGATATATCACCTATATATAAGATATATATATATAATATATATAAGTAGATATGTTATATATATATAGATATATATATATATATAAGTAGATAAGTTACATATATATATATATATATTACATATATATATAGATATATATATATATATATATACATATATATATATATATTACATATATATAAGATATATATATATATATAATATATATATATACCAGTAGATATGTTACATATATGTATATATTACATATATATATAGATATAGATGTATATATATAGATATATTACATATATATAACATATATGTTATATATATAACATACATATGCTATATATACATATAAATACATATATATATATATAAATATATTACATATATATATATATATATTACATATATATACATATATAAATATATTACATATATATATACATATATATATAATATATATGTTATATATAACAGCCATATTCAATATATATACATATATATATTACATATATATATAACACACATATGCTATATATATACATATATATATATATACATATGTATATCTATACATATGTATACATATATATACACATAGATATATATACAGATATATATATATACATATAGATATATATACATATATATATATATACATATATATATACATATAGATATATATATATATACATATAGATATATATATATATACATATAGATATATATATATATATACATATAGATATATATACATAAAGATATATATATATACATATAGATATATATATACATATATATATACATATATATATATATATACATATATATATACATATATATATATACACATATATATACATATATATATATACACATATATATATACATACATATAGATATATATATACATATATATACATACATATAGATATATATATACATATATATATACATATATATACATATAGATATATATATATACATATATACATATTGATATATATACATATATATATACATATATACATATAGATATATATATACATATATATATATATACATATAGATATATATATACATATAGATATATATATACATATATATACATATAGATATATATACATATATATACATATAGATATATATATACATATATATACATATAGATATATATATATACATATAGATATATATATATATACATATATATACATATAGATATATATATACATATAGATATATATATACATATATATACATATATAAATATAGATATATATATAGATATATATACACATAAATATATATACATATATATACATATATATACATACATATATATACATATATATATATACATATATATATGCATATATATATACATATATATATATATATATATAGATATATACACATACATATATATACACATATATATATATATACATACATATATATACATATATTTACATATATATATATGCATATATATACCTATATATATATGCA
>OY744527.1:103846120-103866120 GCA_963556195.1 Sepiola atlantica
ATACATATATATATATATATATATATATATATGCATATACATATATATATACATATATATATGTATATACATATATAGAAATAGAAATAGAAGAAAAAAGAGTGATAAATATGCGACGATTGTCTAAATTTATTTCAAATTTCAATTGTTCAATTACATATATATATATATATATATATATATATATATATATATATATATATATATATATATATATACACATGAATAATAGGTTTTAATGTTTTATTTTACTGTGTATACTCGTTTCGGTATCTAGATTAAAAGAAAAAACGCATTTTAATGATAATCAACAACTTGACTTTCCTTCATGTGTTGTATAATTTGAAATATTGATGTTCTCTACTACAAAGTAAATATTTACAAGTCCTCTATTTTATTTGTTTTAAATTGAAGCGCTTCAGTTTGTAAGAATTATTTTATGTATTATGTTTATATTCCTTAGTATTTGTTCTATTAAAACATTTATGCATATTCGATGGTTATTGTATATGAGTATAGTGCAGTATGTCGTATTTCAAATGAACAAGAGTCGAGAGTCTAGATAAAGTTTTCGTGAAAAACGCTTCAAATATGTTTCATTATTCCTAATTTTGAGCGAATGATAACAACTGTGTTCCTTTCGTTCTCATTTGTCTTTATTGTCGTACTAATAAGTAAGGTATTTAAAATAATTGAGTCTACCATGTTAAAACTATGCCACTTGTTATCGCTAAATGGTCCATATTCAAATTATATTGTTGGTCTCCGATTGAGATTAATTATAGTACACATCATAATAAAAACGGATGAATACACTGATTGAGGCTTGCTTGCGTATGATACACTTATTAAGTTACAAAGAGGAAGTCTGCAATGTCAATATGTATAACCGGTTCTAAATAAATATGTCTAAGTTCAGCTTTAGGATTTTAAATATGGATTGAAAAACAGTTAGATAGTTGCTAACTTTAACCAGATAACATGACTTCTGTGTATTTCAGAAGATTCAATTAATGAAATCGATTCACGTTTTATGTGAGAAAGAATTAATGAATATATGACATAGCATAGCAATAAGCAAATGAACAAAAGAGGCAACATAAACTTATCGAGCCCTTGCATTTTTAAAGACGCGTTTGGAATTAACAATTTTTTTTTAATTTGGAAGAAAGTTGCATGAACTGAATGTTGCGTCATAATAATAATTTAATAATATGCATAAACTGTCGGATCAAATCCAATTGAATATATTCAACGATATAAAAGATAAACACTTAAGAAGCATACCTGGACATTTTGTATCAATAAACTACATTCGGGAAAATTAGCTTGCCTAACGCGTATTTTAATTAAACCATTAAGTTCTAGTCATTGTTTACCAGTGATGAAATAATTAAGAAAACAAATATACTAAAAAAATATATCATGTAACGAAAAATCTATGTGAGCGAGCATATTAATATATATATATATATATATATATATATATATATATATATATATGAGTCGCATAAATATTGATATATAATACTGCTATTTTTTTTCGTTTTTATAGTTAATTTCCTTTGCTCCTTACACGTTTGTGTCTTTACCTTTGTATGTGCCTTTTTACTTCGAAGAAATCAGTTTTTTCTAGAACTAACCATCTATTCTCAGGAAAACCGCGTTAAGAATGTTTTTTTTCTAATAAAAATCAAGTTAAAAATTAGGCTGTCGCAGTATAATAGCCACGAGTATGACTTGTCGCGTATCATAATCCAATTTGTCAAAGGTATGGCCGTAACCAAGTCCCCATACAACTAAAAAGATAACACATAACACTCAGTACCTTTTTATAAAAAGAAGAATGTTAGTTTAAATGCAGATACGAGGGAACTAATTCGAACACAATGAATGTAATGAAGTAATATAAAAATGCAACCCTGAGAACTAATACATTGCGGTCATCATTTTAAAACTCTGTTGAAATAAAGGCTGTTTAAATTATTTTAGATGGTTGCTATTTTTCGATCATTGTCCTATCATTTGTGAAAAGCAATTTTCCACCTGGACAATACATTCCAACATTGGAAGATTCGTGGTTCGTCAATATAATGTTATTCAATGTGTATGATAATATTACATATCTACCAACATTAAATTTGTTATTAAAGTTTTCCAATTAATTATATATTACTTGTTTTTATTCAATGGATTAACAGTCTTCCATTCTTGTCTTAGCTAACAACTTAAGTGTGGAATTCTATTATGAATAAATGATTCGCAAGTTTTGCAAGTAGTGCACGAACGTTTTTAGGAGTTACTCTCCGTAGCTAACTCATACTTGAGATTAAAATCGCATTTCCGTCGCAAATATGCAAATATGTTAGAGAATCACCTTGCATCAAATCATCTCTTTCAGCGTATAAATCAGTCAGTAAGTCGGTCCAGCCTAAGTATGTATTAACATTGTTGTCCCTCTTTAATTGTTTAGTTTGAAATATAACGTTCATTGTTATACGAACAGATTAGATGGGCAAGTCTTAAAATATGATCATTCCTTTTTGATTGTGTAAATATATTAACTCTATCTTTAAATATACAAGCGTAAAAATGTAAGTTATTTCATAAATACAATAGTATAGTTGGGTATTTTGTGTATTTATTAAGATAGATTTATGTTCTGTGTTTCATATTCTCTTTATTTAAACATTGTTTGATAATTATCATTAACATTCATATGAGTTCATTATTTTTATTCTTTTGAATGACTCTTAGTATTTATTAAATATTTGTGACATTTTTTGTCTGCATTTGTGCATACTCTTAGTCTGCTATATGTTGTGGTGTTCTCGTACAGTATTGCAGGAAATAATGCACTGTCAACATATTATAACTTACCATTTAGTGCATGTCTTTTCAAATAAATTGCCTCAATGCAGAAAATACTAATCGCCTAAAACAGAATTACAATATTATAGGTGAAAACAAGGAAAGTTGTGCCTGCGAATCACTAGATTATCAGCAAGTTCTAAAATATTTACTTAATTTACAGGGTGATTCATAAGTAACTTAGCTATTTATTTTTGAAATTCTAAAGTTAAGAAATACCGTAATACAACACAGAAAGTTAATTCTACAAATTAATACATCGGAGTTTAAAATTACAGAAACTTTTCAAAATTTCCACCTTCATTCTGCATGGATAGCTCCATTCTTTTTTTGCAAGCAATTTACGACTCTTTGTAGCATATTTGATTGATTAATTTTAACAAACTCGGCAGTGATTTTTGATTTGATGTCGTCATTACCTTTTAACAAGTGTGAGAGATTCATCAAATTTGGCTATATGAATAACAATAAAATTCGCTCTTCAATTGTAAATGACATACTGCCTGAGAAAAACAGCATATGATGATTTACACAAATTTAAACAAATAAAAATAAATATATATAGAAACAAATATATAAACGATCAAATTTAAAATGACAAATAGCAGTAATTAGAGAGTAAGATAACAATTATCAAAAGTTCATAGTATTTTTGTGCTTCATATGGTAATGATTTTAAATAGCTAAGTTACTTATGAATCACCCTGTATATCACGATGTGCTGTCTCCATTATTATAGAAACATTTTTTTAAAAGACATATGACTGTAAACCCTCAGATGTCTATAGCGGAGACATTGTTTATCTTGTATTTTTTTCACTACCCAATTCTACTAGACTAAATTACAAATGAAACAAATGATGAAACGTTGAAATATAGAGAAAGGAAAACAAAGCTGGCGGGGGTTATTGTAACATATAAATACGAAAGGAAAACAGGAAACCCCGTTTTCTAAGCTTACAGCTCTACGGTAACCTTGTGTTGGTTTTAATGAAAGACAATTTGGTTTTATGTTGGCTCCGAAGTTATTTTGCCTCTCTCTAACAAAACTAAATGAAAGCTGCACAGCTGTTCACGAATCAGCTTTAAAAAAGATCTACCACCCAGTCGGGTTGTTATGAAATGTTCAAAGATATTAGAGGACATTTAAAAAGGGTGACACTGTTTTTTCATCATCAATTTCAAACTGTGAATCGCTTTTTCAGACAATTTACAAAATCCTGATGAAATAATTTAAATCTTATAATTTACACAGCCTAACAAATGGCGAGTGTAGTTACAGAAATTGACTGTGGACCTGTGTACGGTTTATTAATTCTGTTGTGTCTGCAGCCTGATTTAGTTTAGTACCTTGCGAAAATACAATCTCGCATAAATTTGCTCTGTTTTTATTAAATAGAAGGTGGAATATTGTCACCCGACGTTGCGCTTTCATCTAGTATATGAGAAAGAAATCATTCCGAAATCATAGTAGTTTATACGATTGTTCTACATTGTTTCAAGTCGCCATGGATTTCCTCTTATACACGGCTTAAAACATTTCTGATTCAATAGACGTGTGCTGAGTGTGTGCAATCGTTTCTAAACTATAGACTCTCCAGCCAATAACCTTAACAACAAGTAGGGATTTTGTGTCGATACTCAAAGAAGACGATATATACATGCACACACGCAGTTATATTTATATGTGTATATATATATATATATATATATATATATATATATATATATATATATATATATACATATGCATATATATGTATACATATATATATATGTATATTCATATATGTATACATGGATTCATATGTATATATATATACATATATACATATGTGTATATATACATATATCTATACATATATACATATGTTTATATATATAGATACATATATACATATGTGTATATATACACATACATATATACATATGTGTATATATATACATACATGTATACATATACACATATATATACATATTTGTATATATACATACATGCATTCATATACATGTATACATATACATAAATGTATTAATATGCATATACATATATATATACATACATGTATACATATACATACATGTATTCATATGCATATACATATATATATATATACATGCATGTATACATATACATACATGTATTCATATGCATATACATATATATATATATACATGTATACATATACATACATGTATTCATATGCATATACATATATATACATACATGTATATATATACATACATGTATTCATATGCATATACATATATATATACATACATGTATACATATACATATATGTATTCATATGCATATATATACATACATGTATACATATACATACATGTATTCATATTCATGTACATATATATATACATACATGTATACATATACATACATGTATTCATATGCATATACATGTAGTTACATATATATACATACATTTATACATATACATATATATGTATATACATATATATATATATATACATGTATACATATATATGTATATACATATGTGTATATATATACATGTATAAATATACAAATACATATATATATACATATATATACATACATGTATACATATACATATGTGTAAATATATATACATACATGTATACATGCACATATACATATATATACATATATCTCTATATACATACATGTATATATATACATATACATCTATATACATATGCGTATATATATACATACATGTATACATATACATATATATAGAGATATGTGTATATGTATACATATATGTATACATATACATATATATATACATATGTGTATATATATACATATATGTATACATATACATACATATGTGTGTTTATATATACATATATGTATACATATACATACATATGTGTATATATACATATATGTATACATATACATATATGTATATATATACATATATGTATATATATACATATGTGTATATATACACATATGTGTATAAATACACATATGTGTATATATACAAATATGTATACATATGCATATATATATATGCATTTATATACATATGTGTCTATATATACATATATGTATACATATACATACATATGTGTGTTTATATATACATATATGTATACATATACATACATATGTGTATATATACATATATGTATACATATACATATATGTATATATATACATATGTGTATATATACACATATGTGTATATATACACATATGTGTATATATACAAATATGTATACATATGCATATATATATGCATTTATATACATATGTGTATATATATACATATATGTATACATATACATATACACATGTGTGTATATATACATATTTGTATACATATGCATGTATATATATGTATATATATACATATATGTATACATATACATATGTGTGTATATACATGTAGGTATACATATATATGTATTTATATATATGTATATATATGTATATACATGTATGCATACATATGCATATATATATATATATTCATATATACATATATATCTACATATTTATATATATACATATATATATATATACATATATATACATATATGTATATCTACATATATATATACATATATATATATATCTACATACATATATATACATATATATATATATACATATATATATATATCTACATATTTATATCTACATATATATACATATATATACATATTTATATATCTACATATATATCTACATATATATATCTACATATTTATATCTACATGTATATATATATATATATATATATATATATATATATATATATCTACATATATATCTACATATATATATACATTTATACTCTTAACTCACCCTAAAACTTTAATCAAACATATTCTCAAATCAATTAAACACAGATTTAATAACAACTTCTCTAATTAGAAAATATGTAATGCGCCTAAGGCCTTTAATTATAAAGCATTAAAAGATAGCGTATATAAATCACCTAAATTAAATATATTAAACCTACAGCGCCCAAGCATAACTCTAAAACGTAATAAGTTTCAATAATAATTCAATTTAACCACACACTTATAATCATATACATATATAATATATATATATATATATACACAGATATATACATGCATATATACTATATATATATACACATATATATATATAATGTATATATACATACATATATATATTATATATATAATTTATATATACATACATATATATATTATATATTTACACATATATATATATATATACATATATATATATATATACACACACATATATATATATATATATATATATATATATATATATATATATATATATATATATATATATATATATATATACACACTCCCCTCCGAAACTAAGATCCTGATTCAGACTATTGAAAAGATCTACCAAAGTATATCTAGACATGAGTTGTTTTTTTTATTCAACAATAATTGCCTCGGAAAGAACTCGCTGCCTTGATATACACACATATGTATATATATATATATATATATATATATATATATATATATATATATATTTATATATATATATATATGTATATATATATATATATATATGTATATATATATATATATATATTTATATATATATATATATGTATATATATATATATATATATATATATATATATATATATATATATGTATATATATATATATATATATGTATATATATATATATATATATATATATATATATGTATATATATATATGTATATATATATATATATATGTATGTATATATATATATATGTATATATATATATATATATATGTATGTATATATATATATGTATATATATATATATATATATATATATATATATATATATATATATATATAATAGTGAGATTGAGAGGGGCTCTGGATGGCTTGCTGTCTTCTCGTACATATAATCGCCAGCTGACATTCGCGATCATTCTGAAATCTTCATAAAATAATAGAACGCTTTTTGATTGCCCGGTATTGCTAAAATAAACAGCAAGATTTAACTATGCCGTAGTGAATTCAATCTCAGACGTTCGAAGGAAAACAGAGATTCAATCTCAACCTGAAGCAGTTGCATGGCTAGCAAAATATGATTTGCTATTATAAATCGGAATATGCTGTATAATACATATACAGTTGCACGCATATAATTTATATCTGTGTTTGTCGTGTTTTGAGACATTTTATAATAGAACTAGCTATGAAAAATAAAAAAAAAGAAATAACTATATGACTCTTTGTGTATCACTTAGATATTTCCCTGCAAAAGTCTTTTCTAACAAACTTATATTAGTTACACTCCATAAATCCACTCTTCCATCACAGGACCGGGAGATGATATTTATTGGAAACTACTGAAAATACCTGCGAGACTTCAAACTGGAATTACATTTCCAACGTTTGTTTTTAAATTAATCTTGTATACGAATATGTTATAATGCATCTAAACCCATCCATTGAAAATGTGTGTGTTGTTTTAAGTCAGACGATAATGAAGGCATATAGTATGTTGTTTCTCAAAAGCGGATACGACTTATTTTCAATCATCAACCGCACGCTACACAAAGTATTACGTCTACATAATACACATGATGATGACCCTCTTGTTAGTCGAACTGTCAAAGTATAAATAACTATTTCATAAAAATATAAAAATGATTAGTCTTTTCTGTGTTGTCTTAATTAACGTCCGCCATTAATCTCCGAATGGCAAGTAAATATCCATCAACATTTTATTTTCCTGTTGTGTTTTTGTTCGCTTGATTAATTAAGCGAATCACGCGGCGTGTTTATCAAAAGAGAGAAATTGCAAAAAAATATTAACGCAAAGTAATTTCATTTTTTTTTTAATTTATTTAATCTTTTGTTTGTTGGGCAAAGATTTGCTTTATTCATTACAATGAATATTGAAAAAAATAAAAATTTGTCAATCAAATATTTGGTGTGATTTATATTTTTTATGTATTTTATGTGACTTGGAAACTCTCCGGTCTAATTTAGGTATGCTAAAGTAAATTCGGTGGCAAATACGTTACGAGTTTTAGACTTGTTTAAAAACATATCATCAGTCAATTATAAACATATTTTCTCATATGTTATGTTATTTGATGTAAAACGTTGATAGAAAGAAAACAGTTTTTTAAGATAAACGTATACACCTAATATATAGATACACCTGATATAATATATATATATATATATATTATTATATAATTTAACATTTAATTAATCCAATTACAAGAGGTTTGCTAGCAAGTTTTTTTTTCAAAATAATATAGAATAACTTTCTTTAGAAATGTATTTTAATTATCAGAATGTGAACGCAATTTAACCAAGAGTTATTTATTTAATCATTTATATCCGGTCAAAAAGGACTATAGTATGGATTTTGCTAAACAATATTAGTTATGGTGAACTGAAGATTGAGATGAAATGTAATCTTTCTTAAACCATCTACTGTTTAATGTTTACAAAATAGGAATTCATAAAATGAGTTCAGCCTAACTCTCACAATGAAACAAAAGTATTTAATGAAAAATATATCATTCTGAGTACACGTACTCCGAGCACAAAAATGGTAAAGTCACGTACAAATCTGAATTATATGGACACAATATGTTGACTTTAAGAAATATAATTGACTCTCCTATTTTTTGTCGCTCAATATTGTGCTAATTCCATATATAAGTTGTATTACTTCACGACAGCCATTGTTCGATCGATGCCCCATGTTCAGGTTGCCATTTTTTTAATACACCTAGGAAATATATGAATGCATATAGTCCTTCTATGCTATGCGTTAAATAATATTATTTGGGCAAGTAATCTACAAGATAACAAGAAAACAAACTTAACAATAATATGGGGGTGGGATCTATTATATATCGATAAGAACTGGCTTCATTTAGTTATGCTTTCAGAATTAAAGTAACTGTTTTGTGATTGGTGAAATGTGTTTACATAGTGGAGATTGTTCGCCGCTGGAAATGGGAGTCACTAGGTTTTGAATTCGCGGCATTAATGGAATGACGCTGATAGCTGTGAAGAAAAAAGGGGAAATCTACAAGACAGGAATGAATGTAAGAAAGGAAACGAGATGAATATTCATAAACATTTTTGTCAAATAAACGAATCCTATTGAAAAAGAGGAAAAACACAACCGATATAAGTGAACTAACATATTGCTGTTTCATCGCTTTTCCAAACAGCAACGCCAGCGGATGAATGGCGAAGATTGCGTAGTCGCCAATACGAAAATTAACGAAAGCGGAGTCACTTAACCCGTTTTTCGCGAAGTGTCAGTTTCAACCGTTTAATTAAGAAATTGTACAGTAGATAAATGTAAATGATACATTTGAAAACGATCAATAAAAGTATAAGAGACTAAATGTGGAATATATATTTCTCATATCGATCCGATTACTTATTTTAATCGTTGATAGATTTAGTTGGGTATCTAATCACAATAATGTTCTCATAAATGCACATATATATCATATACGTATATATTATAATAAACCTAACTTGAATAACCTGTCTTCCTCCATGACTTTTCTGTCTGTCTCTCTCTCTCTCTCTCTCTCTCTCTCTCTATATATATATATATATATATATATATATATATATATATATATATATATATATATATTTATTTATTCTGGTACAGAAATAAATAAATATTATGCTCTTAATTTTTAACTTTAATTCTTAATGAATCGAGCACTCTGCTGGGATTTTTCCTACCATTTTACAATGAAGTTATATATATATATATATATATATATATATATATATATATATATCGAATTTAACATGTAACAAAACGGTACTGGCCCGGCAAATACGAGTAGTGAAATTATAGCGAAAAATAATTAATTATTGTTCAATTCATTTTTATAAGATAAAACACAAATGACAACAATATATTAGTTAGTGTTCTACAATGTTTTAAACAGAATCAGTCAAATTTTGAATTTGTATGATTATGAATGAAATTATCGCACATGATAGACATATGTGGAGGCCCAGAATTTGAAACGGTTTCAAGTTTTTTAAAGCGCACACTGTTTAGGCTAGTACAATTACAGCGAAGTTACAGGTGAGAATAAATTTGACAAACTTAATTTTATCAGTTTAGATGTGATTGCGTGTGACTGGATATGTCTCCTGAATATTGCAGGTCACGATCACAACTAATCATAATGAATTCTCTGCAGAGGATATCTCATATATGGGATGTGATATTGATTGCAGGAGACAGTTCGGTGCAATTCGTAATGTGAAGATTCATAACCAACCTTAACAAGTGTCACAACTTAGGAAATGTTTCAGTATAAAAACTTCATCGGTGGAGATAAGAGTAATAATTATTGTCATGATACCTGCAATTATTTGTTTGCTATTTACGAGATAATTATCTTAACTAGTTGTCATCAGCACAAGATAGAGCACTTTAAATTAAGTTTACAATCAGCCGTCATTTTGCGGAATGCATGACTCTGTACCACGCCTATTGAGTTCTTTCGACTGCTTCTTAGATAGACGACGTGCTAGCTATATAGACGTTTATTTACTTCCCTATTTCTAGTACGCGTGGTGTGGAATTAGTACGCGCCTCGACTACTGAGTAAAACATGACTTTCGTAACGGGATTCTACCCGTATTATCGACAAGGTGTGTCTCTTCCTATACTAACGATTGCAGATTTGGCGTGAACCATGTGTTAATTTTGAAAATAATATATATTCATGAATATATATATGTGTGTGTATAGGCATATAAATTATGTATAGATAATTTAATAAATATTATTAAATACTTTTATCTTCTACATAAAAAAATTCAGAATATTTGTTTTACTTATCCTCACTAGAAGTAATATAACATAACTGGTACGTGTTTATTTATTTTATTTCTGTAACCTTCTGATCAAAACAATCTAATGGACAAGGAAAAAGGACTGATCATGTTCTTTTTTGTTTTTTGTTATTTTCTTTAAACATAGTTCACCCCAAAGAAGGCAGGTCGCCACTGTAGGCGTAAGTAGCTACTGAGAAAAAGGGTGAGAGGTTTTTTTTGGAGAGGGCCGAGATGACTGTTTACATTAGTTTTAAATTTCTGCATGTCATAACGTCAGAAGAAAAGGGAACATGGAGGGAGTTCCAAAGTCCAGTAGCACGAGGAAAGAAGCTTTTTGGAGTAGAAAGCTCTTCGGCATCTGGGGACATCCACAGTAAATGGATGCGATTTAGCAGATTGTCGTGTTGGTCTAGTGAATTTACGTCGTGGGGGCACCAGAGCAGCAAGTTCATCATATCACAATCCATGAAGTACTTGTAAAACAGACACAAGGAAAGATGATTGTGGCAACAATACTCCATGCATGGGCAGATGGTGGTTTTGTAGAGATATAAGATAATGTCGGGTGTGAGAAGTTTACTAGCACAGTAGAGGAAGCCCATTTTCTTAGCAGCAGCCCTGACAATGTATTCAATGTATTTGTTCAAATCCATGTTTTCTGAGAAAGTTTGGCCGAGGAGTTTGAATGACGAACTCTCAAGTAGGGTGTTATTTGCCATAACAATCGGTGGTTGAAGAGGTTTCTTGTAGTTATTGAAGGAAAATAGCGTTGTCTTTGCGGCATTAAAAGTTACCATCCATTTCTTTATCCAATCCACTACAGACAGATATGTGCTCGTCGGTGTTTCCCCACATGCCGAGAGTAGAGCGTGGTGTCGTCAGCAAATATCCCTATCTCAGTCTCAATAACACCAGGGTCCAACGATGGATCCCTGGGGGACACCAGCATTTATGTCATGTTGCTTAGATAGACTGACATCGAGGAATACCTGGATCTTTCTTTTTGTTAGGAAGGATTTTATTATATTAAATATTTGCCCAGCAATACCATGTGCGTGAAGCTTTAAGAGAATCCTTTTATGGCAGGCATTGCCGCATTGTACACACAGTGAACATATGATGCTTCGAAACGCGCGCAAAATAGCTTACCTGAATCTTTCTCTCTGAAACATTATGCAAGTGCGATATAATTCTATTAAGAATTATATATATATATATAATAATGTTTGTATTAAAGAACATCAGAACAGCATCGGTACCGTCGGTTTAAAATGTTACCATAGGGGTCTATGATTGCTCTATTATTGTTATTTTTCTAAATTATCTAGAACTGTTTGGGGAGCTGCCCCACTAACAATATATATACACACACATATATATATATATATATATATATATATATATATATATATATATATATATATATATATATATAATATGTGTGTTTTTGTGTGTGTATAATTCATATATAACACTGTGAAATTTGCATGGTAATAATTTTATCGATTTATTCATCATTGTAGTCCGTTGTTTTGTGTGTCTTTTACTTATAATTGACTATAAAACATTGTTGATAATTCATGTCGATGAGGTTCATAGTGACTGTTTTACTACGATACATCAACCATTAAGTAAACATATGTAATAAAACATTACGCAAAATATTGCTCTTAATATTAATAAAAAAAACAAGAGATTAAAGCTCCGTTCACCGCAACATAAATCATCGGGTAAATTATGATCGCAATGTTTTGACTTATGTTAGTTTATTTTCGCTTAATTATATCGAGAAACATTTCGAGATAATTATAATAACTTTTTTGACGATGAAATTATAATAATAAACTTGATATGTTCAATAAGTGATGAAAGTAACAATTGGAAATAATGGCTAGTCAATATATTTTAATTCTCTCGATAGCCATGCATTATTTGAAATCTTTCAATTTAAACGTTTTGCAATAGTGAGTTTTACTTGACTTAATTGAGCACCTTGCAAGTTTAAATCTACAGCATTCGTATGCATCGATATTAACTATTCTACTGCTGTATGTTTGATAGGGGTTCTGTTTGAAATAAATTGCTACTTTGCGACAACTAGAATGTAACGAATAACAGTCTAAAGCAAAGCCGCGCAGCCTAACCATTGTGACCTTTAATAAATGAGCATAAGCTAGAAAGTATCGCCCAATTTTTTCCAGTTTTCCTCGTTTAACATTTATGATAATTGACTATGGGGAGTAACTAGCTTATAAAATGATGTTACCTTTAATAAATTAACTTTCTCAAACGATTGTCTTTCAACGAACACTCGTGAGAAGAGTCACGCCACAAATTTAGTACATTCGAGCATAAAAAGAAAGTATACATTCGATTAGTGTTTACAATATTCATAGGAGAATACATTCGCAAATGCTTTTCATAGAAGGAAGTCAATTGACAGAAAACTGAAATGGCAACCCTCAACTTTTATATACAAATTTGTTAAGTAAGTCAAGATCACGTGCGAGGAATTATTTGTTTTTGCGTTACTAGCGGTTCGACCCTTTTCCAATTTCTCTTCCCCACTAACATCCTAACATGAAATATATGACGTATATCTTCTTGTAGCGACGTCTTCAATGAGTTGAGCACATAGCTCGTCGCACAGAGAGAAACTGGATTTGTGATGTAATTCTTCGTACTCCTCCGTATGGGTGGTATAAACGTGTCAGAGGACAGCTGATTACCCGGTGATAAACTTCCAAGACGGACTTTGATAAGCTCATCTGTCAACAGGTGATCGGCTTTCGACATTGGCATCGCCATTGGTCTGTCATCTCGTGTGACTTTGCTCAAGACTCCTGTGCATGAACTGCCATGGTTTTGAATGTGTAAAAGGCCAGGGTGGTGCCGTTACAACAATCATTTGTTTAAAAAAATGTATGATGATTGTAGAGTATGTATGATGATTGTAGAGTAGATCAATGTTTGTATCCAAAATATTCGGTTGACAATGAAAGTCACTACATTTACGGAAATGCGATGAAATGTTATGGTGTGGTATGCTCGGCATTTGTTGTAATTGAGAGTTTTAAACGTTATTTAGAATTCCCGTTGAAACCCCTTGTCATGGAAACAAAAGATGTTTCTATATGTCTTAAATAGTTCGTATTGATTAAATAGAATGTATATATTGAACTTTCTTTTCGCACGTGAGTACATCGGGATATTTAGCGTAGACACGCGCTGAAACATTCTATGGGAGCAAATACTCATGGAGTAGAGAAAAGTAACCGTGTATATGATTAAAAAAATTTCTTTACCAGGTAATAAAGAATGATATAAAACACCAAATGGTAAATGTACGTAAAAGGTGGGGTTTGCAAATACGAGATTTTTGCGAGAACTGAGCAAGTATATGCTGGTAACTTCTCGCACGTGCTAACCCGTCAATTCTGGCTGTGTTTTTTTTTCGAGTAAAAACTGGCTTCTCCAAGCAAACTACTCTATATGCTGTTGTCGTAAATGCAGCCAGGCCGATATCTACTAAGGAGTAGTTATAAGAATGGCGGCCTGCAAACTGAAATAAAAGGGTTTGTTGCGATGATTCAAACCTTGTCTAAGATAGTGGTTTAAATGGAAGGTAGTGAAAGAGTGGGTTGGTTGTCGCTAATAAGTCAAAAAGTGTCCGGGTGCTAAGAGTAAATAGTTTAAAACAGGCTGACACCCAGTGTGCTTAGATTTATATAGACTGGATGACATGATTACTAATGGGGCAGAGATCGAGTTTTCTGTTACCAAATCGACAGGCCACTTAAGGAAAACGGTGCTTCTCAAGATTATCACCCGAACTAACTTTGACCCCGTCGTTAGAGTAATGGTGATGGTTAGGATGAGCGTTAGAGTTAGGGTTATGGTCATGCTCGGGGTCAAAGTTAGCTCGGATCATAATTCGAAGAAGTACCAAGAACACAACCAATGAGTGTATTATCCATTCTGATATATATATATATATATATATATATATATATATATATGTATATATATATATATATGTATATATATATATATATATATATATATATATATATATATATGTATATATATATATATATATATATAATATATATATATATATTGCTGTCGTTTCGTTCAATGTTTTTGTAATTCCAAGGTTACTCTTCTAATACCAGTTAAGAGAAGATACAATAATACATAAAACTAAAATAAACCCCCGGTGTTATTACTTTGTACTCATCAACACTAGGAAATAATTATTATTCGAACATATCATCTACATTTTCTGCTAAGTGAACCTTTATGTTTTCATGTGTGCTGCACGTTTTGTTTCAGTATATTGAAGCTTATTAAAGCGAATCCATGGAAAGCCAATTTAATTGCCATATTAACATATGTTTCTTTGTTCTCTTCCCTCCCTAGCCTGAACAGAAGGATGAATTGGTAGAGTATAGCTTGCATTGTTGTCTTGTGTTTTTGTATAAAAGCATGAACGCCTTTTATTGTTGTTTGGTTGTCATCGCTAGAATCGTTAGAGAAATACGCCATTATGATTATTATTATTATCATTATTATTATTATTATTATTTTATATTATTATTATTTACATCACATTTCCCGCTTCTATTTCCGTTTTTGCAACACGTTCACTGCCTTGAAAATCTAATTAGAAGAAAGTACTTCCCACACAAAATGTCAATCCCATATTTGATACGAGTCAAATAGAAAAAGGTTTTTTTCTGCATTGAAATCAATCTGATTTATTAAATAAAACATGTTACCTAATAATTATTTACACGGTGAGTAGTGGATTCGTCGATCTACATCATTTTCATCGGTGATTTTATCTTAAAACATGTGCAACACTTTCGGGCATTTTCGCAGTATGATTTCCGCAAAAATATCATAGGCTTTTTCTATGTTTTAATGGTATGTGGACATAAAGTGTGATGCACAAATTATTAATAGATTTAGCGTTCCAGCATTTATATATATATATATATATATATATATATATATATATATATATATATGTAAAAATAAAAATGGAATAAAGAATAAGCAATTCAACAACTAACAAAAATAAACTCAAAAACTCATCTTGTAAAGTTCCACCGAGATATTTCGGCCGTAGATACGACCATTTTCGATCAGTTAATAAACTTTATTTCAAAACGGAAAAGTTTTCAAATTTATACAGAAAATGCGATTGGAAGAAAATGTCACGTGCAGAGAACAACAAAACGGGGAGAAAAAGGAATGCGAGGAATGTCATGAAAAGAGAAAGAAAAAGAAGATGAAGAAGAGGAAGAAGAAGAAAGAGATACCAATCAACCAGTATCTTTAGAACCTCAGTTGAAGAAGACAAAACGAAAAAGAAGAGAAAGCGAGAGCAAACGTGAGAAAGGGTAAATCGACATGTTGTTGTCGAAAACTATTAAAGAAAAGAAAAAACAGAGAAATATATATTTATATATATATATATATATATATATATATATATATGTAAAACAGATGGTTTATCTCATCACAACTTTAAAATATGACGTTTCAAGATTTCCCCACTAACATTTTAACCGAAATACACTAGATAATTTGCAATTATGTTCAACAGTCAGGAATGTATATGTTACCGACATTAACACCGACAGACAGAGATTGTAGCGTCTATCATTTTTGTTTACATTGACATCAGTCTGTTCGATATGGAAGCCTAATGATTTACACGAAGTAGAATCCATGATTGTTTTTACTAAAGAGCTTAACTAATAATAGGGAGGGTATAACTATAATTTTGTTTTAAAAAATCTTACTCATTACTCTATCGGCAGAGCTACGAAGTACGCGAAATAAAAATCTTTATACATTGCATATTCAACAGCCGAGACACCTTTATTTTGTTACGCAGATTAATACATCATCTTTAATGACAACTAATGATCTAATTCTCCTAAAAGCTCGACTCATTAAGGTTTATATATATATATATATATATGTATATATATATATATATATAGATACATGTATATATATATATAATATATATATGTATATAATATATAATATATATATATGTATGTATATAATATATATATGCATGTATATAATATATATATGCATGTATATAATATATATATGCATGTATATAATATATATATGTATATATAATATATATATATATGTGTGTATATAATATATATATGCATGTATATATTATATATATATGTATTTATAATATATATATATATGTGTATATAATATATATATGCATGTATATATTATAAATATGTATATATAAAATATATATATATATATGTATATATAAAATATATATACATATATATATATATATAAGAATATAATACATATATGTATATGTAGATATGTGTGTATGTATATATATAATATATATATAAGTATATATAATATAGATGTATATATGCATATATATAATATATATATATATGCATATATATATGTATATAATATATATATATAAATATATATAATATATATGTATAAGTATATATAATATATATATATATAAGTATATATAATATATATATAAGTATATATATATAAGTATATATATATATATATATATAAGTATATATATATAATATATATATATAAGTATATATAATATATATATATAGATATATATATATATATATTACTCTATCAGTTTTTGCTTTGTTTATAAAGATTTGATAAACCCTTACTGGAATCTCGCTACAGTAATGTATTAGTGGTCAACAACTAGATTTATGTAATATTCATTTTCGATTGATTGTTGATCGTTACGACTCGTCACTACTTCTCTAGCTGACACATATACACATATATTTATTTAGCAAATTCATATAAAAAGGTTCATAAGCTATATATAAATGTATATATATATATATATATATATATATATATATATATATACAAGTATATTTTGTGCCTGCGATTTAACCCTCAGAATAATATGAAATTGTATTCTGTACTTTCTCACCATTTCAGCGCTGTGAGTAATCTGAGTACACCTGTAACATAAAACTAGTAGATATAAAAGATCATTCCTTCATAAAATAGATTTACAAACATACGTTTTTCTAATGACAATTATTCAACATGAATATATTATTTTATTATCGGAAATCTTGAGGCAATCAAATCTGGAAGAACATGCCTATGGGATTGTTCAAATCAAGCTATTTCATATATACTTTTCGTTATATGTTTCACTCTTTCGAGATATCAGATTTTACTTCCGTCTTTCAACACTATAGTTATAGCTTAAAGCGCGGAAAATAAATCTCAGCTTCAATTATTACATCGATTACGAGCTACATAAAAGAAGGAGACAATTAAAAGATGAGTAAATACTACAAAAATCTACAATCTTAGTTTACGGGAGTATTTTTTTCTGTATTACGAATGTTCTGGATTTGACTTTCAAACCAATTGTTAGGTCTCATACATATTCCCAAATAGGTTTATGAATGTCCTCTCTATTCTGCGTGGTTTCACTTTGGCACGATTGGGTTTATGAGCAATTTCTCGTCTGCTTTTTGCATTCTCTCACGATATATTTCATATTGTCATAATTATTTTAAATTCCACAAGAAAAAAACTACGTAAACAAATGGATGAGTAAACTTATAACTTCTGGGTTTCACAGCTTGTTGCACCATTCTGCATGAGACACGACCTGTTTCTAAAATTCTTTATCTGGATGCGATGTTAAACTTTACTTTTTTATTTTCACTTCATACGTCAGGATTTCACTTTAAATTAAGAGAATGTATTTGAATATACATAGTTTTCTAGTAATCATGAACTTGATCCTGAATTGATCATCAAAGTATCAGTAAAATTCCCATTAAACAAGTCAATGTAGGTGTATATCAGTATTAAATAAGTAAACTCGAGTTTCCCGTGCAACTTCAGTCACTATAGGAAAATATCAGAACAGTTTCTATGAAAATATTTCTATTCACCACCAACAGTACATTCGAATGCGTGTTTCACGAAAATATTCGACCATTTCAGCAAAATAGAGGCTAGTAAGTAGTGTTACTCTCCAACTTCACACACATACACCAGGCTTATTCTTCATACAATGGAAATTAATTCATAAACACATGATAATCAAGAATAAATAATGAACGCTTCAAAATAGCCATCATTTTCAACTATAAAACAATCAACCGTTGAATAAGATTACAGATTTCTGTGTCGGCAAACATTTCACCTTACTTCACAATTGGACTAAATTACTTTTTTCTCTTTCCGTAT
>OY744527.1:103873620-103898620 GCA_963556195.1 Sepiola atlantica
ACACAGGTTTACATTATCCATAAATGAATGAGTAAATAGATTTATTAATGTATATTGTATTAACGAATCAATTAATACCTACGATATGGGCCTGAAATGTTTATATATAGGACGCTTATTGAAATATGTTGTGATGCTTTCGTAGAAATGAAACTGATTATCCGAGAATTTTAGCATCACACAGACAATTATCCGAAATCAAATGGAACTAAAAGTAATTACCTTACAAATTGACGTGCGCCCAATAAATATTTACGTTAATTCGTGTAAGAAATTTTTATTGGCTAATCTATTGGCAAATATCTTTTCAGCTCTCTATTTGTATTCATATGCGAGAGAACGCAAAACATTATAATCGAATAGAAAAGATGGTTCGAAACGATTATGAACATCTGTTGTGATTATGGTTGATATACGTTTGTCTAAATAAGTTTTTAATGAGATTAAGTGTGCTAATTTAATCTTACAAATATACACACTAACTATTATATAAATAGACAATCACGCACATGGTTGTTTGCGCATGCAGTTATAAGTGATGTGTATTTCCTTATTCGCAGTTAAAGCTATGTAACATTTCAAACATGTTTCTTCTGAATTTAAATAACTTCAGTAGTTATTTAAAATAATTGGTATAAAGTTCATATATATTTTGATGACATGAATATAAAAAAGAATCATGCTTAGAATTAGAAAACATTAATTCAGTTTCGTTTATTATAAATGTGTATAGTATTTATTGTGCACGGATGAGCTTCAGACATATTCAGACCCTCCAAGGAGTTATACAATATTTTAACTTATAATGTTTGGTTTTAATTAAACATATTTTTATATTTGTAGTTGGTTGTAACTGAGTAATATGTCAGGAGATCTTTTAAAACCTGTCCGCGATCCATAGAACACCTTTTTTTCACTTTGTGTATATTGCATTACGTGACACTGAAAGGTGTATCTATATTGTAATTGATATTCAAGGCGGCTTTTGGAAATGGAGTAGTTGCGCTGCTGATGTATTAACTTAAAAACGTAAACATATAAGAAAGAAAATTGTAAAATCATGAAGATAGACATCGACTAAATCTTATCGTTTACTAAGATGAAGATGAATAATGATGCATAGATCAGCCTCACCAAGTGCATCTGTATGTGCCTTTATAAAGCATTGATATATAAGTAAATGCAAACTTAACACAAAAGCAAAAGGGGCATAATTTATTGATACTATTTATGTAGAGAAACTTTGATTTCATTGCTCTTTGTATTGATATTTATAGGCGCATAATATATATATATATATATATAAATATATTATTATAATATATATATATATAAATATATTATTATAATATATATATATATAAATATATTATTATAATATATATATTATTAATATATATATATATATTATAATAATATATATATATATTATTATAATATATATATATATTATTATGATATATATATATTATTATAATATATATATATATTATAATATATATATATATTATAATACATATGTATATATTATAATACATATATATATATTATTATAATATATATATATGTATATATATACATATATATATTATTATAATATATATATGTATATTATTATAATATATATATATTATAATATATATATATTATAATATATATATATTATAATATATATATATATATTATAATATATATATATATAATAATATATATATATATATATTATAATATATATATTATTATAATATATATATATATATTATAATATATATATATTATAATATATATATATATTATAATATATATATATATTATTATAATATATATATATTATTATAATATATATATACTATTATAATATATATATATTATTATAATATATATATATATTATTATATATATATATTATAATATATATATATTATAATATATATATATAGTATTATAATATATATATATTATAATATATGTATATATTAAAATATATATATATTATTATAATATATATATATTATAATATATACATATATTATTATAATATATATATATATATATATATATAAACAATTACGTTGATATTTTCACAAAAAAAGTTTATTCTTTGTTTTATTTTAGTGAAAAAAATAAATGAGAAAATTAACAATAGTTCAAATAAACTAATTTATACTTGTGGTCTAACAATAATGACGATAACAAGAGAAATCTTAACATATAAAGATTAAAAACCATGAAATGTGCGCCTACAATTAAATATTTTGAAAACACTCCACTTATAATGAGATATTTCTCTGTGACTTTCTGAGTCTGTCTGTCTCTCCGTAGCTCATAGTTTTTGTAAAAGACTATTCTAGAATCATTTTGAAACAGGAAATATTTCAATCATACTAAATAATAAATTGCTCACAAATAAATCGGATGTCATAACCGGAACTTGAAACCAACACCTTCAGATCATCAATCTGACGGTCTCCAAACTAATGTATTTGCATTTACTCATAAATACATCTTAAAACATTACCATAACAAATAATTATAGCTTGTGTCTGACGTCATAGCTTCAATATTTTCATTATGTTTTAAAACATACATTCAAACATAACTAATGATCAAAATAAATAAATACATAGATAAACTTAGTGTCGGAAATTATTAAAATAGTCCAAAACAATTTATTTAGCTAAAACTATGTACTCTGTGTTGTTTTCTTTTCACATTTATATAATTCTAGACAAGTAAATAGGAACACCTTTTCGCAGATAGCGATAGAGTAGGGGTGATGCGGCATCCTAGCAAAAATATGCGATCAGACAAAGAGAGAGAAAGAGAGAAAGAGATAGAGTAGATTAGAATATTGACAAAAAGTGAGGTAGAAGGTAGAAACAACGGGGTATTCGTAGAAAGAGTACCAAGTTCAACCAGATTGTTCTGATGTTCGAAAAGATTCTACTGAAAATGGGCGGAGATTCCATTGGTCGAAACGTTGTGAAAATAACAACCAATATAAGAATATTAGTCTTAATGTAAAATATAAATCTTCATCTACAAAATTCTGTAACATGTATTCATAGAGTCAGCTTTAAGTTGTTATGTATGATTTAAACATTTAACCCGTACATGGAGTCATCGTAAATACTCCGGGTAAGAGTAAAATTCGGAATAATACTACCATTTGCAGTCCCCAGTGTGCCTTAATAAGGATTTCAACAACAAATTCAGTCTGATATCCTAACGAGAAGACGAAGCTTTTTGTGGATGTGTCATGTCGTGCTATTCCAACTTAATCAACTTACTTCTATATGTTTCTATTTTCTAACCATAGAGATGGAATATTATGCAGTAAAAAAAATTTTGATTGAAGCCAACTTGTAATTCAATCCTTCCCTTTTTGTATTCCACATCGATTTTCAAGCTCATTATATTTAAATTTTATTGTGTATTTGCACGTGTTTTTCTTTTGTGTTATTCATCTGTCAACCGATGTAACAATATTTCTCTATTTTCCCCATGGAAAACTGATCATTGCAAATAATCACCTCGAAAGCTCTGCGCACGCTTTTGCTGGATTTCACCGTGTAATCTAATTAGGTTGGCGATGGAAGAACTATTTTCTATTGGAAATTGTTTTAAATCTAATTAAAGGTAATTGTTGAAAATGCTTTGTTTTTTTTCCATTATCTTCATACACCACATAAATGTCAGCTAACACATTGTTTGGCATGGGTTACTTTGATGGTTATATACGTGTGTGAGTGTGTATGTCGTTCGAACATACGTGTATGTGCGTGTTTCTGCGTAATGATAGTGAGTAGATGCTCCTTTGTGTAGAAAAATGGAGAGATTTATATTGATGGCTGCATGTCTATATCTTTTCGGAAATTGTGTTTTTTGTCATCAATAGTACAATGCATTTACTTCGTATGATATGAATGGATATATATATATATATATATATATATATATACATATATGTATATTTATATATATATATACGTATATGTATATATATACATATATACTTATATATATACATATATACACATATATGTATAAATATATATATATATATAAATATATACATATATATATACATATATGTATATTTATATATTTATACGTATATGTATATATATATACATATATACTTATATATATATATACATATATACACATATATGTATAAATATATATATATAAATATATACATATATATATATATATATATACTTATATATATATATATATATAAATATATACATATATATACTTACATATATATAAATATATACATATATACTTATATATATATGTAAATATATACATATATATATACTTATATATATATAAATATATATGATGATTTTTATTTACACAAACATGTATAAAATCCTCGACACTGGCATGTCGATGTTATCGATCAACAGTTATTATATACTGAGATCTCATCAGGTAGAGTTAGAATCTGATCTTAACCTTAGATCATAGTTTGAAAGAATAAAATGGAGAAGAAAAGGAGAAGAAAAGAAATTTAAAATTTCAAAATTTGGGAAGTCACGTGGTTGGGACCGTTAAGAATAAAAATGTTAAAATCAAAATCAAAATCAAAATCCAAATACAAAATAAAATAAAATAAAGTGAAAAGAGAGAGATATAATAAAAAGGGTAGAATAAAAAGATAGATAGTTTGATAAATAGAAAGATAGATAGGTAGATAGATAAAAAATGAAATCGTCTGTTGATTCAGACAGAAGTAGTGGAAAGGGAATATACATACAACAGAATGTGTCAAAAAACCGTCAACATTTTTTTTTCCACGCAGGGCAATCCGCATATTCTCAAATCAATTGTAACCGTTAGCAGCATATATATATATATATATATATATATATATATATATATATATATATATATATATATATATATATATATATATATGTGTGTGTGTGTGTGTGTGTGAGCGTGCAGACTTGTGTGTGTGTGTAAAATAATATAAAATGATAATAATAATAATAATATTAATAATAATAATAATAATAATAATAATAATAATAATAATAATAATAATAATAATAATAATAATAATAATAATAATAATAATAATAATAATAATAATAATAATAATAATAATAATAATAATAATAATAATAATAATAATAATAATAATGAGGATAATAATAATAATAGCAATAATAGCAATCCATGATAATACTAATTAATAAAAAGTAATTGTCAGGTAAAAAATAAAATAATCAGGAAATATTAGAAGGTAATAATAATAATAAATAATAAATAATAATAATAATTAAACTAATAATAATATAGAAGAAGTTAGGAATAATATTAATCATAATGGTTGTAAATATGGTAATAGGAATAATTTTATTAATAATAGTAGAATTAGTAGTTGCAATAATACTAATCATATTAAACATGCTAATAAAAATAATAGCTATATTAATTATAATGATCACAATGGTAACCACAATAATCATAACAATTATTATAATGATGATAACAATAATAATAAATAACAATAAACATGATACAAATAGTGGTAGTAATAATAATAATAATAATAATAATAATAATAATAATAATAATAATAATAATAATAATAATAATAATAATAATAATAAGAAGAAGAAGAAGAAGAAGAAGAAGAAGAAGAAGAACATAAATAATGGCAATATCACTAATAGTCATACCACCCTTGCTACTAAAATTAATAATAACAATAGTAGTAAAAACTAGATGACGGTAACTATGGTAATAGTAATATTATTGTCAATAATAATAAAAGTGGTTATATATAGAAACACGAAATTATGTCGTATTCGTTAAATCTTTTTTTGTTTCAGGTAAACATTTGAACGCGTTTATTTTTTAACGTTCGAAATTCAATTTTGAAAAGCCGTTGTTGAATACATTTATTCGATTCATAGATTTTAAATTGCATTGCAAGTCAAGATGTAATAACACATTACAATTTAAAAGTATTTTGTTCACTTTAATATTAGAAGAAGAAGAAAAAGATTGTTTAGGAACCCTAAACCAAACTCATAAATACCGGATATAGTGAGAAGTTTGATATCCCTAATAAAATGCAAAATGTTGGGTAATTTTTATTTGTTTAAAATAAAAAATAACATTCTTATGTAGTGGTTTAATGTTTTTCTTTTAAACATTTAATTAAAAACATTTTCCAAATTCATGTGTAAAAAAAATAAAAATAAAATTTATGTCACGCAAACTACATTATATATATTTTTTTTAATATTCTAAGCTGTGTTTACCTTGCCATGGCATTTTAACGATAAACCATGCGTACTTTCTTAAATCAAGTATAGTAGGCCAAAAGCGTAAATAAAACACATACATGAGCAGCATTCTGTGGTGAATGTTCACAGATAGCAAACACACGAAAGAGACGAATTTTGTCCGTGCGTGGCTTCCATAAAAATCTTACATTTTTTTTTACTGTAGCAAGTATTTTTAATATTTTCCAAACAGAATTATCAAATGAAATGTTAATTGTTCTTACTAAATGTCTTTCCTATGATGTTCTGTTTTATTAAAATAATCTGCTTTTCCGTTAAACTGACATATTTATTAGATAATGATTTATTTTAAACCACCTTCAAAGAATAAATACGAAACTTAACCCTTTTATGATTACATTCTAAAAAACGGCGCGATTAACAAAGAAACAGCAAAAAATGGGAAATATTTAAAGTTTAAAGATCCTATTGATTTGATTATTTAATCGATTATTTATTTGTTTATATATTGCTTTATCTAATTAGTTTTCCAATGATGTAAAATAAGTTTATTGCATCAACTGAATTACGAGTAAACGTATTTCTTAGCTATGTGAAGAAGCAGAATTAGTTTTTATTTAGTATTCATTTCGCTTATTGATCCCCTTATCAATGCGCGAAATGAAAACTAAATAAAAACTAATTTTGCTTTTTCACTTCACAGTAAACATTTATTAAAATGAAAGCATTTCTTTTATTATATCGTATAAAGAAGATTTTATTAAAATCGAGCAGTAGTTTATTTTGCATGAATTTTTGGAAAAGTTCATATGATCACCTATTTTTTTTGCATAAACAATAATTAAGTTTATCTTAAAAAAGCTATATATTAACATTTATAATGCTATTAAGTAAACAACTATAAGTTTTCTGAAAAAAGAAAAAGAATCGATAATAAATATGTATTTTTACTTGCAATGATACTTTCAAATTAAAAATCGAATAATCAAATAGAATGTGCGTTTTTTTAAAAGAGAATTTCGGACGCAGAAAACATACAAAAACTAATTATTATATGACATTTTCCTGATTAAGTGACATAAAAATGGTATTAAAATAGGTAAGTCACTTCCCCTCACGATTATTTATGAAAGAACAAGAAAGGCAATAAGTATGAAATTAAACAAATATATACAACTTAATTAATGATTATTTATTCATTTTTATTTTTAAATTTCATCTTTCTAACATTACATTTCGATTACCGAATCTTTGTTAATTATTTGGTATATGATTTACGAATAAACACGTGTTTAATTGCCGTTTTGCGTGTTTGATCTAACTCGCGATAACTAACTTATTTAATGTTATTTATTTATAATAACATGCGATTTCAGTAAAACATATATGTGTCACTTAAAATATTTTACGTGGTGGAAATAGGACTAAACTTAAATGTTTCGAATTTTCTAGCCAACAAATCAGAGGGGCAGGCTGACTGAATTCACGTACAGACACAACCAAAGTAACAATCAAATTGTTACTTCTCTTTGAATCGATAAATTAAAAATAAAAGTATGACACAAAATATCATTGCCATAGGAATTCCGACGAGCCAGCATTTTAAAGACGAATAGTTCTGTACAGTCCTAAGAAGTCCATCAGCCTAGTGTTTAACTTTTTTTGATTAGGGATTGACGGCGGGGCTGATCGGGCGCAGCTGCTCTAGTCCGCTTGCTTTTTAAAACAACCTGACGTTGTGTCTACTCTTCTTCACAAGGACGTAAACAAAATCGAATTACCATGTCTGTTTTGAGAAAAAGCTTTCGATCGATTAGAAACAAGTATCAAACTAGTTCTTGTGTGTACGTCTTCCTTAGCGATGTGTACCTTTGATAAATACACATTATTTTTATGTATTCACTATTAATGAAATATTAGGAGTTTCAGAGATTAACACTCTCTGGTTAATCACCGCTACTGAATACTGAGATCTAATTGTTATGTGCTATAGAAAACGCTTTGTCTACAGTAATAACATTTAAATAAACTGCAATAACAATTATACTTTCACAGGAATCTGGTATTTTTAATATTCAAAATAATTCACCTCCATTCGTTAAATCTATTTCTTATTTTACACATGTGTATAAAAAACGCAATTGTGTTTGTATGTAACAAGAAGCCCCGTGAACACGTTAGTTATTACTTAAGCTCATATTGTAAAGGTTCGTTTTTTTTACTGTTATTTAAGGGCAACAATTGTAAACATGAATATATTTGAAATTATGTCTTTCTTACACTCCGACCAGAAATTACACTACACATGAATTCGAGCGGTCATAATTAATCTAAATAATGTCGTACGCAGCACAAGTTCTTCGGTCGATGGTCTACAAATTATGTAACTCTCTATTAGTAGTAGTAGTAGTAGTAGTAGTAGTATAGTTGTTGTTTATTATTGCATGTGCAAATACTAATGTGGTTATTATCTCGATAACCTAAGGGCAAAATGAAGCAGGTAAAATAAGAAGAAACAAAATATATAGAGAAGGTTTAAGAGTGCCACTGATTTACGAATAATCGATGACAATGTGGGCAGGAAGACCATACGAGCAACACGGCTTTGTCTGACCCTGATATCCAACCGGTGCAGCTAAAAAGATCTGGCAGAGTACAACAATGATGCAAAGAACTGCGGGAAAAAGTGGGAAACTGTCGTATGACCACATGCTTCAATCGCACACAATGGATGAGATTACAATATATAATGAAAAGATTATTTACATGAGTTTATTGAATGGTAGAAGGGATACTGAACAATTAAAGGACAACGGATAACGAAATGGTAAGCAAATTGAATGATGTAAATAATAGGGAGAAAGAGCAGAGTAGGAAGTGATAGAGAGAAGACGATAATAATGTATCGCTGAATTATATAGTTCAATATAACTTGTGTTTAGCTCGTCGTTTGAAATACTAATTAAACAGATCACGGGTTAGCTAGTAAATCATAAAAACCCATGTCTTTTATTTTAAAATATCTAAGTAAAAAGCGGTTGATATTTAAATATTTAGTCAAATTAGGTTTAACACGTGTTGATCAACATAGAAAACAAATATACATATATGTTTGTGTGCATCGTCGTGGGTTAATCGATATCAATCTAATGATACTACGGACGATAGTGCTTAATTACAAGTAAAGCTGTATTTCAGAATCAGTTTTATTTACCACAGTAAATATATTGTTTGTCTAAATATAAAAAATGGTTGTATATATATATATATATATATATATATATATATATATATATATATATATATATATATAAGTGGAGGTTTGTAATCCGAGGCTGTAGCAATGCGATGTAGGAACCGGAAGGTAGAGAGGGTGAACAGAAACAAACGAGGAGAGAACACGAGAATGAAATCTCAAAACGATTCATTAATATTTCACGTAAAAACAGATTAAATACCAGGACAGTAAATACTGTCAGGTAAATAACAAGTTCCAGCACAAGGTAATCTTAAATTTTCGAAAGAAACACTTTCATTATCAAAAGACAACAATTAAAGACCGAACGGTCGAAAAAAAACGAGATTCATCGATGGGAAAAAACAGAAATCAAACTGTTGAAACACTGCCGCAGAGGATATATATATATATATATATATATATATATATATATATATATATATATATATATATATATATATATAGTATGTAAATGTGATTAATTTTGGTAACAACTCATAGTTTCTCTTTAATTTTGAATTTCCCCTTTTGCATCAATACTAAGTGTCTATCTTTAATACTAGTCAGTTACGTTTCCCTTTTCGTAAATCGTCTGTGTCTGTTTAAAAACATTGGTATGGAAGCCATAAATAACCGATATTTGACAACATATGGACGTTTTAGTTGCAGAGCAAGTCTACTACAGTAAAATCTAGAGTGGGATTATTTGAATGAGGATGTATGGAGTATTGATAGTTGCCACCGGTTATCGTTTTACAAACCAGATCAATCCACTAATGTAGTGACATAGGTATTTTTATATATATATATATATATATATATATATATATATATATATATATAAACTAAACAGTAAACTATTAAATCTTATTTTATATAAATATGCGTTTATTGCATAAGGTGATGTTTTTGGACGGTAAGGGACTTGTCTTTTCTTTTCGATAGTTGTGCATATACGATACCTATTATAATTATGCTGTAGTTGTTTGAGTTTCCAAGTAACCTTAAAATCAATTGCAGCAAATGAAAATTGATTCTTAGATTTAATGTGTTATTCATGAGTCGTTAACGGTTACATGACACTTGCCATGTGTGGCCACTGTAGCCATTGAAGGGTATTTTGTACGACATGCATTGCAAGCAAATACGCTCTACTTGAACAGTCTGCATTAGTTCCTGTAGCCCGATTTATTAAAATAAAAGCAACACACTTACGTACCAAAATCGGACGTACTAAACACTACTACTTTAATATACATACATACATTAATATACATATATATATATATATATATACTTTTAATTTAATTTAGTTGTAGCAAAACATATTACACTGAAGCGTAAAGGGGTCACTATGGTATAGTCCAGATTTATAGAGAAGGGACTTGCTGGACAGTGGGGCGACAATATATTTATTCATATTATATTTGAATCTATGCATGTCGTAGAAACAGAGGGGATTCTAAAGGCAACAGCTCCGAGAAAAATACTATCAAAGTAGAAAATAGTACGGCATTTAGGGAGCTCTGCAGTAAGACAGCTAGTCGGGTATGTCGGTGATATTTGCCTCCAGGGATTGCAACTGCTGTAAGTTCTATCAGAACATATTCCGGAGATGTAACTTTCCGCTGAAGGGAGATGGACTATAGGTTAGCAAATAATGCGGAACCTCCTAGGTTATACATCCCTTCTTTCACATTGTTAAGGAGGAACAGTAATGTTCTAGTCCACACACCCCGATCTGTCAGCAGTACTCCATGTACGGCGAATGGTAGCTGTGTATGGATTTAAAATACTGGTAGGTGTGACATTTTACTAGCAACATAGAGGGGATTACATTATTTACAACAGCTTTCTAAACATAATCTATGTACGTATTCCATTTCAAGTTGGCTGATAGTGTCAGGTCGAAGGGTTTGCACGTTGGATTTGTTGTGAAGTTAATATAGACCATGACAATCGGTGGGGGTGGAATGTTTTCTTATAGATAGTGGTTAAATCAAACGTGCTTTGTTAAGGAGCATTAAATGTGACTTCCGGTTGTCCATTTCCAAGGATTTAGCTATTGGATTGATTGTGCCGACTTCTTCTTATGCCACGAATAGAGCGCAATGTCATCGACAAATATACGCATATCAGACGCAATTGCAGCGAAGAGGTCTTTCATTAAGACGAGAAATAATATAGGCCCAGATATCGACGTCTGTGTGATATGTTTAGAGAATGAGGTAGATCTTTCTGTTTGCGTGGAAGATGTTACGATAATAAATAATTGAGTAAGATCTTTGTGCAAATTTTTTTAAAGGCATTGGTTGTATCGATATTTCACTTGATTGATTAACGATTCACATATATTCGTCAAAAGTGAAGGATATATATTTGGCAATAATATTCCGGATAGATTTGTTCGCAATACTCCTTGAGCACTTGTACCACAAATGTAATTTCCCAGCTAGCAAAGAAATAATGTTCTTCGAGGCATTTATAATAGAGAGGAGCCAGCTGAGAAAAGCATATTTTCCAACTATAGCAGGGATTGTTTCTAAAGGTGTCAAAATGTTAATGATATATATTAAATAAGGATCAATGAGTGCATTTATATATATATATATATATATATATATATATATATGTATGGGCATGTGAGTGTGCACTTCGATACCGTCAAGCAAAATTCAGCGATCAAACATGTGCCCGAACGTAAACGTAAAGAGAGGAAAGAAAGCAATAAACAAGTTAGACAACCACCCAAGACTTATCCTGCTGCCAGTAATAAATTTGAAACGAAATCCTCCACACTATTATAAAATATCAATGGTAGGTTGCCTATTAGGTCATCAAAAATGTATATGTAAAAATGTAATTATTGACGTAATTGTATGATTATATATGTAATGCACATAGAAAATGGTATAATTATGTAACTATGTTCATATCAATTTGTAATGCATTTTTATAAAAGGTGAGTTTGTAATACAATTGTACAAAGATTAACATACAAATATAATGATAATACACGGTATGTCCTTTTCTCAAAATAAATTACATGATGTTGGTTCTAAAATGTAAGGCTTCAACTTAATAATAAATTGAAATTCATGGATTTATCTATCTACCTTCCACAAGGTAAGATGTGACACAAGGTAGGGAAAGTGGGATTAGATAAGCCAGCGCTCGAGAGGTGAGCACTCTGGGCATTTAAAAATTTGCTGGGCAGCCCCGTCGGCATTTCCCGGTTGAGGCGCCTCAGACAGTAAGCAATAAACTTACTCCTCCCCAAAGAGGGGAGGCAAAGCCTGGGAGGGTGCACCTCCTAGAACTGCACAGGACTTACAACACCCAGTAGACCGGCGTAAATCCAGACCCAAAGGCCCGGACAATACCAGTTTATTAGGCGGGGTAAAAAAAACCCTGGGTGAACTGAAATTCATGGAATTTGGCTTAATTCGTGCCAAATGACTGTTGATCGAATTTAATGCAAATCTGATATCTAATAATTTTCAAATGAAAGGTTGTGACCATTGTATGCTCCCTAAAAAAAACCTTTGACATACCTGAAAGAAATAAAATGCAAGAATTATTTATAAATTAATTTCTAAGATATATTGTTGAAATTTTCCCGAAGGGATTTTGTCTCCATTTTACCGGCTTTACATGAAACAAAATTACACTTAATATATATTTTATTTTCCCTTTTACGACTTGCAGCTGTAATCCAAATTTCATAATGATCGATTTATTTTGAAGGGAATGCTGCACATAGAAATGTATAAACGTACTGCCATTTAGAAAGATAGCCTGACGATTCTGTGCCAGGATAAACATCGGACACCTACAGCTAGCTTAATTGTAATGATATAATTTCATAACTTACTATTCGTATAACGTTAGATATGTGTATATGTTTATATTTTGCATTTACAGTATTTAACCATAACTAATAATTTTATCATTTTGAAATTTGAAACACAGCTTGTACGTAAAAGAGGTATTTATGTCACGTATACTTAATTTAATGTGTTGTGCAAAATGGAGAAAGCCCTTCCTGAAAATATGACTTAACTGAAACCCGAATAACAATAAAATATATTCTTTAATCCGTATTATATTTAAATATATATTTTTACAAAATAGATAGAGTTCGTAACTATCTAAGCATTTGTAGAACTTAAGGATAGATTATAATTTCCAGTAATTGAATAGAACACCCCCTAAATGGGCAAGGTTGTGTGAATATTTTTAGATCTGTGTAGCTTCCGAAAGTTGTGCATATGCGAGAACGGTTATTGAGTGTAGCTGATACTTGAGAGAGAGAGAGAGAGAGAAAGAGAGAGAGAGAGAGAGTGTGTGTGTGTGACTAGAAAGTGTAAATTTTAAAGTAAAAGAAATCAACTTAATAGACGAATCGATAGTGTGACACACTTTCCCATGGAATACACTTTTTTACGATGAAGAACAAAAGTTTAATTTTTAGATCGAAAATGTAGCTAATAAGAGATGTCTATGCGTTTGTTAATATTCTGAGTAATCTTATTACGAATTCAAGAATATCGGTAAAATTAGCTGGCAATTTACAGAGTGGATATAACAATTTTATACATTAAAGTTAACTTAAATTACAGTGGCAAGATTGTGAAGACTGCGAATGTGTTTAATAGACAATAACAACTGGGGTATTCAAGCAGCAATACTCGTATATTGAGATGAGATATTTCTATAGAAGGATGGTTGGTTTTTAAATTCGAGTTATCCTTTAATAGAATGAACCATACATTTTCTGCTTAGGGAATTTGCCATGAGTATATATATATATATATGGGAAGAGAAGGATGAAGGTAATCCGACGTGATGGTAAAATGAAAAAGGAAAACCAAAAACTGGATGTTTTTTATGTGTACACCAAAACGCTGCCATTATTTTTTATTTTTCATTTTATTTTATTTTTCTTCCCAACATGTCTACCCTACATGTATCTGTACTTGCATGATATCTTTTCCCTATATCATCATCCCGATGAAGTCTTATAAATAAAGACGAAACGTTGATGTACACATAAAAAACATCCAGTTTTTGGTTTTCCTTTTTCATTTTACCATATATATATATATATATATATATATATATATATATATATATATATATATATATATGACTGTAAAGGTCACGTTTAGATGATGTTGTTATCTAATTTCCTAATTAAAAATGAGCATGTGATTTTTAAATAATATTTACTGTTTAACATTGTAGCAGGTGAAAGTGTTGCACATCGTTTAATTTTTCTAAATATTTGAGCCGAATTATCTCCGACAATAACATATGAAAAGGATAAAGTGTCCTTAAGCTGTCTCTCTCTCTCCCTCTCTCTCTCTCTCTCTCTATCTCTCTCTCTCTCTCTCTCTATCTCTCTCTCTCTATCTATCTCGCTCTTTCTCTGGTTTGCTTAGTTGAACTCCAAACTTACGCGGCAATATCAAATAGTTATTCGATGCCAGAATAACGTGTTTTTACAGTTTTTTAATCCAATCTGCATTATCCGTATGGGAAAGCAATGCTATAAATATATAAAATCTCATAATAAAATAAATATATAGTGAAAGTCACAGATGCAAGATCTTAAATAAAATATAGAGTGAAATCCCAAGTGGACATTTTATTGCTTCTCAAGCAAATCGGATTATGGAAAAGATTGCAGTTATTTCGTTTGGCATGATTTAAAGAAACATATTTTAGGCGCTGAAAAAATAGTTCAAAAGAAATCGCTCTAGTAAAGCAGGCAGCTAGATTAAGATTTCAAATCAACGGATGTGCCGGACATATTATGCTATGTGAAAACATCTGAATGTCTATCTCTCTTTACATTATTATTATACTAAATGTGAAGTAATCAACATTTATTTCCTTAAAGCATTTTGACCAGATACTTTAATAACAAAATATTTCCTTAAAGTCAACTCATTTCTCGGATTGAATTATGTTTAAACATCTTTAATTGTTCTTATTAGCCGCCATTTTTTATTACCAATATAAATACACATTTTCTCTTTGAACCATATATGTATTTCTCTTGCTATCCTCACTATTTTGCTTTAACCACTCTTTTATATTTCGTCATACATCATCAGAAAGAGAGGCCCATTTTTCAGCGTTGTCGGGTAATGATCATATGTGTGTCTATACAGACGAAAAACATATGAACATTAGGTTGCAAAATACTTAGTATCATTTCATTGATATAATTACTAGCAAAAAACTGCACGCACTCCGATAAGCAAATAATCTATATGTAGTCTTATCTACAGTAAAAACAATCAACCAAACTATTTTTTTTCACATTTTTGGAATTTGAAGAGAAACAACAAAATATCATTGTCATGGTGTTATTTGTATATATTACAATGTATATATTTGGTGTTGTATAAGCCTACAGATGAATTGCTCATTAAACCTATATATTGAAACGAATAGACGAAAGAGCGTGTCTATTGTCAAGAATAACCAACAGAAAAAATGGATAAAACATAACATTTATCACTGATCATTAAGTTACAAGTATACCTACCTGTCTATTGTTGGTGTGTTAAAGTATTTGAAAGGGCTTGTATTGTATTTTAATAGTTCGTCCAAATCAGCTCGTGTAGCAGTTATATTTTCAATACGGCGTAAATGGACATCCCGAAACTTTGTCTAATGAGTTTGTCGTCGTTTGGTGTGAAAACACAAACAAATAGTCTAAAAATAACTTTATTAAACGCCTTTACATTTACTTTTCTGTATAATTAAAATTAGACAATTAAAAAAAAAACAATCAGACCTCGTAGGCAGTCGGCGAACAACTGTCAGCCATCTTTGTGTTTCAGTCTAACGTAATTTATTTGACCGGCATTTTAATTGAAAATAACAAAAAAAACGCTTTAAAATACTTTAAAACACAAAAAGTGGACAGGTAGGTTAAAAACTCACTTTCATTGCTTATGGTAAAAGTTATTTGTTGCCTATTTGTTTTTGAGCACATTTTTTCTGTTCGTTGTTATTGGCAATCCTCGAATGTAGAATGTCAATGTGTCAACTGAGACAATTATATATTCTGTGTAATTTAATATAGTTACTTTGTGTTTGTCGCCTTTATTATTCAAGACAGAAAAATAAAAGTAAAACTTAATGAATATTTTTTTAAAACTATCATTCTAATTTATTTGTATTTAAAAAGCTGTGAGAAAGGGGCAGCTTTACATTATTATCTCTTTTCATGGTAAATGTAATAGTTATCTTTATAATAATTATCATCATCATCATTGTCTTGTTGACACAACAGAAACGGTAAGTCATGTTTTGAATTTCAAAATAATCATCTTGGATCTTAAACGTGTTTGATTAATCCGTTGACATTAATATTTAACTTACTGATAATAATGTTGATATCAATAAAACTAGCATATAATGAATATGTAGGACAAAAACATATAATTATGCAAAATATTCATTTATTTGCGGATATTTATTAAATTATTATTCAAATTAAGCATCGGGATAAGCGTGTTCCGGCTTATACCGTTGGGTATATATATAATGTATTTGACAACGGTTAATTGTAAAATACTGAACATATTTTTATAAAAATATAGCGGGGATAAATGAGCATTCTCATTTATTTAGATAATTAAAAATAATCCTTCCTTATGATACTAATATAGGAGTATGAGGCTTCATACTATGCTTGGAGAATATCTTAAAAGGTATGTAGCAATTAGTGTCGTTTCGAATAAGATCTATGCAAAATAAATAGTGACACTTTTTGTAAGCCAACGAGCACTAGGTGAATCCAGTCTAGTATATATATATATATATATATATATATATATATATATATATATATATATATATATATATGTGTGTGTGTGTGTATGTGGGGGGTGTTTGTGTGTGTAAAATAAATATCTGCGAATATATATATGTATATATATATGTATATATGTATATATATATGTATATATATATATATATATATATATATATATATATATATATATATGAAGCAATCCAACATGAGCTAAGGACTTAATGATACTTTGCTTGAACTTTAAATTCTAATAAAATTTGATTTACACCTTATTTTAGTACTTCAATTCATATTATAATATATATATATATATATATATATATATATATATATATATATATATATATATATATGTGTGTGTGTGTGTGCGTGGGTGTGTGTTTATTTGTGTGTGTAAAATAAATATCTGCGAAAGTTAAGAAAATTTTTCACATTAACGGCAAAATCAAAATACCCATTTTAAGTTAATTGATCTTTACACAATAGATGCACTATATTTACGCACTGCTTATGTATATGTAAAATCGATTGCAAGCTTACCTAATTTTCATATTGGTCTTTTAAAAAACAACAACATTCTATTGATTTACTATTATTTATTAAAGTATTTCTTTTATTTTGCATATTTTGATAATAATATGACAAATAGTTTCACTTAACAATATAGTGTTATTTCCTAGACAAATATTTAGTATTTCTGTGAAAAGATTCTATTCTACAAACGCATCGAGTATAAACAAGTTGTGATCTATTTTTAAATCGCAAGTGAAAAGAACAATGGATTATTTCTCACTTGATCTCACGGTCACTTTTAACAGATAAATAAACCTTCATCGAAATATCAAAATACTAGTGTTTGGCTATATGAAAAAATGAGAAAAATGATTTTTTGTTCACTACGAAGTTATGGAGGAAATGTTTATATTTTAAATTAATTTTCAAAGTATTTAAAGTAGCGCACTTTCTAAGACGATAGCGAACTGGAAAAATCAGCAAATATATATAAGTAAGGTCAGTTTCCTGGCTTTAGGCATAATGACACCTTTACTCAGTGATTGCTAATCTCAAACTTAACTATAAACATTGGAATTACCATAGATTTAACAATTTATACCCCTAGTCTTATAATTTTGATCAAGTGTAAAATCCCGCATTTTATAAAAATGTAAATTTCTGAATAAAATATTTGGAAGGTAGATTTTTGTTTCCATGACTTTTTAGATTGTAATATTGGTAACCTTTATTGGTATCTTTAAAAAAAAGGGTTTATTTTAAAAGATTCTCAAGTGGTCTTTAATTTTTTATCAAGTGTATAGATATATATATATAGGGTGGGCAAAAATAAGGGTCCTATTTTTAAAAATTCATAACTTTTTTATTTATTGATTTTTTTTTTTTTAGAATAAGTAAAGGACCCCTTCCGAAGCAAGCATGAGCCGTATTAGCCCTAAGGAACGTACCCTCATTTAGAAAACATTATTTTTGCTTAAAAAACTCAAAACAGTGTAAAAAACAATACTGTAGTTTTTGTAAGTTTTAAGAAGTGTTTTTCGGCTAAAATTTGTTTTGTTTATTTCAAAAAATCTCGGAAGGGTCAGTCTACACACACATAAAGTTTGGTGAGTTTAACTTTTATTTTGTGGAAGTTATTCAAATTTAAAGATAGGACCCTTATTTTGGCCCACCCTGTATATATATATATATATATATATATATATATATATATATATATACTATTCATTATGACGTGCCACTCAAGTCAGGATATTGTAACTTAATATGACTATCATAAACTGAGTATTATAGAATTATACTTGTCAGATTGCCACTAGCTATTATAATTCTTTCTTATGAGTAAGTATTTAAGTCAATAGGCTATGTATATACATACATATATTTAAGTCAATAGGCTATGTATATATATATATATATATATATATATAGCCTATTGACTTAAATACTTACTCATAAGAAAGAATTATAATAGCTAGTGACAATATGACAAGTATATATATTCAAGATTTTATTTTGTATATTAGTAGGGGGTAGTTATGGTCAATTAATTTTAGGAACCTTTTTTCCAAGTTTAGTTTACACCATATGATTAAATGAGGGTTTACACCAAGTAATATTTATATTTCTTCCTATTTTATTGTTGGACGTTGAAAATTTCGTATATTTAATTTGGGTGTTTTTTTATCCGCTCTCTCTCCGTGCTTTCTTGTAATAGGCCTTATGTGCTTTTATGGTTGCTTCATTAGTTATTGTTGATTCTCTTTTCAAGTGATGTTTGTAACTATAGATTTTAGATGGTTACAGAGTAGATGGACACAGAGTGGGAAAGCATTCTCTTTAGTATAGAGGTCGAACGTTTCATCATTTAAGTTTAGTATTTCATCTAAAGAATGAAATTAGTTTTATATTTGACGTTATTTCCACCTTAAGATTAATCGTGTAATCTCTCTAAAGATAATCCTATTCATTCTTTCACATTTTCGCCTATTTGAGTTGTTTACAACTAGTAAGCCGTCATCTCTATATAAACTTGTGTATTCTGTGTTAATGTATTTTGTAAGGTTGTATAGTATGTAGAGTCCACTGTTCTTGTTTGCTAATTAGCATTGTATTTCAATATTTTTTAATAATATTAGTGTTTCGCTTCAGAGCTATCAAAGATAAGGGTAGCAAACTCAATAACATTTTGAAAATTTTTTTACAAATAGAGGAGTTATATGAATGAGAATTTTGTTTTCGATTTTGCGGAATGAATTTATAGTTTCGATTATGTTTACCCACGGAGTTTGTCTGTAAAATATGTTTTGACCATTTACTCTCTCTAGTATTATTTTACTACTTTTGCCAATTTCTTGTCTTGTAGTGTTTATAATTCTAGTGGCTGGTTTCTGGTATTTCAGAAGAATATATGAATCTTTTTCTCTAAATTCACCTACTCTCTCGCTAATTTTAAGTTCATCAGTAATGGCTTCTTTTATTAGTGTTGGCGCATATGTATTATGAACTGTTAATTTCCTTGACGGTTTTGTCTAGCCTTTTCTAAAATGTTTTTTTTGTGATAGAATATATTGTATATAACTATATTCATTAAGTCATATTCAAACCCGTTAAGTTGTTCAACACGGGGAGCCGTATCTTGGTTTTGTATTTCATTGTATTCTTTAGATTCGCTACTAATAGATTTCTTAAGAAAGAAACTCGCTTCCCACTTCATTCTTCTCAAAGTTCTTCAACTTCATAATAAGTATTAGAAGATAATTCAGTTTGCCTGAGATCGGAATTTTTTTAGGGATGTATTAAAATGTGTTTATGTATGCGAAGCAATGTTCCACGGTCTTAAAAAGTGCTAAACTGTAATGAAGCAGATAGTTATACACATAAAGTAAACATCCACAGCATAGGCATCCAAAGAATTGCAACTGGGCTTATAAAAAGTGCTCAATATCAAATGAGCTTTTATATATATGATTATTTTTATTCATACATGCATGTAAAAATTGAAAGAACAAAAATAAACAATCCAAATAAGAGGACTTACAACTATCTATTTATTTTTATTTTCAATCTTACATAAACAGCAAGTATGGTGTTAGCTGTATGTAATGGCTGCGTGATGATTAGACATCATTTGATATTTCAGAAAAATCTTCCCCGTGTCAAAAGATGGGCAAAAAAGAAACGTCAGACTATGTGAAATTCACTAAGATGTATTCCATACATACATATATATGTATATATATATATATATATATATATATGTATGTATTTATATATATATATATATATATATATATATATATATATATATGTATTTATATATATATATATATATATATATGTATTTATATATATATATATATATATATATATATGTATTTATATATATATATATATATATATATGTATTTATATATATATATATATATATATATATATATATATATATAATTTGTTTAAATACGGTATATTACATATTTCAGAAATGTACCGCGGTTTCATCCAAAAGTAAATCTCTGTGCCCAATGGAATCGTCGGCATGCTGAAATGATTGTAGTCACAGCCCGATGGGAAATGGCGTCATCTTCCCATCGAGCCGTGACTACAATCATTTCAGCATGCCGACGATTCCATTAGGCACAGAGATTTACTAAAGATGTCTAAATCTACCCTTTTGGATGAAACCGTGGTGCATTTCTGAAATATGTAATATACCGTTTTTAAATAAATGATATTAGCTCTCTTATATGATCAACCACTTTATTTGATTTCTTTTCATATACAACCTGACACACACTATATATATATATATATATATATATATATATATATATATATATATATATATATATATAGATATATATATATATATATATATATATGGGAGGAGAAGGATGAAGGTAATCCGACGTGATGGGAAAATGAAAAAGGAAAACCCAGTAGTGGCCATTATTTTATTTTATTTTTCCTCCCAATATGTCTACCCTACATGTATCTGTACTTGCATGACATTTTTCTCTATATTATCATCCTGATGAAGTCTTATAAATAAAGACGAAACGTTGATGTACACATAAAAAACATCCATTTTTTGGTTTTCCTTTTTCATTTTCTCCATATATATATATATATATATATATATATATATATATATATATATATATCTAGAGAGAGAGAGAGAGAGAGAGGGGTGGGGGAGAGAGAAGAGAAGGAGAGATATAATAGATATAATATCTAGGGGGAATCTAAAACTACCATTATATAATATAAGTCAAAATTAATTTGAAGCGAAATTAATTTCACCCTTTATACACTCCTTTTAATTATTTACACAGACAATGTGGCGTCTGTATTGAGACATTGTTTGAAAAAATAATCGAAATAAACAAACCAATAGATACGAGACTATCTCGTTAATGAGAAATTTGAAAAAACGAAATAACTTATGTCCAAGATAGACCTATATACCCATTATAATCTTTGCAAAACATTGGAAAGCTTAGTGCGTAAGCGTTATTATGCGACAGCAAAATAATAATTTTTTTTATTGAAGCGGCAACAATAATTCATAAGTAGTGAAATCTATATGTCAAATAATTATGTTATATTCTTTGCTGAATGTTGGTGAGTGTAGTGGTACTTGTGTTTTACAGTATATACACCGTCGTTGGGTAATTTTATGCCGAAACTATACGTATGTTTTATATATGATTAGATCACAGATCATTTTGTTTTGTGGGTTTATATTTCATAAGCAGATAATGGAGAGACAAGGCACACCTTAAATCATCGGGTTCAGTGTGATACCGGTTGTATTAAGGAAAATAACACATTGTTAGCTTTCTTTTAGTTTGTTTTTATTTATTACTTTCTTATTTTATCTTTCTTTTAATTATATACTGAACTAGGTGCCGGAAGGGGAGAAGTGGAGAGAAGGAATGTTTAAAATAAAACATTTTACAAATATTTCTTAGCTCATCTATTTTCGTATATATTCTAACGAGAAACACCGGGTGACTGTGATAGTTCATTTACAAAAGCTACACTAAGCACTAACATAACTAGGCATACTCATAAACAATACAGATATCGCAAAAGCGGTGTAAACTTACAATTTACACGACTGAAAAAATGCGCCTTGAAGTGTTTTACTGTTGTGGAGTTACGCTTTGATTAAAACGATAATAATATGTTTACATTTTGTATAAGCTCTCTGTTAGCCATATTATTAAACATTGTTGTTTTTGTGTTACTACAGAGATTCAGTAAAATATCGATGTTAATCTTTACAATATTTGAACTGTAACGCTGTCTTTAAACTTTAATTTGAAGCATACAAAGTAGAGGTTAAACCATAATAAAATGGCATCATGCTACTTCGTGTGGAATAACTACATTTTACCAAATAGCGATTTCAGTAGTTTAATATCTTCAAGTATGTTAGCGATCACGCAGAAATACATACACAGGCGTATCTCACCTACATCAGTTGTATACCTTATAAAATATTAACGGAAAATCACATATACTCTCTATATTAAGTCAGCTACATGCATAGGTTTTTGTATTTGTTTATTTTCAGACGCAGCTGATAGACTTAAGGGTGGGTAACGTGGGCTATATTTAGTTTCATTTAGTTTGCACGCAAGTGGTCAGGGATGGGGTTTAAACATTTCGTGATAATTAACATACCTCTGATTTTTGTGAAAGTTTAACAATACATATTAGACAGCAAATAATATATATTCACAATTTTACAGTTTCTTCGGAATATATTGAAGGGGTTTATGAAAATAACATGGGCACAGCCTCCTATTTGAAAATTCAAATATTTCAGATTAGTATTAATTGTTGTAATCATTATATATATCATAATATAAGATGCGTTTAATTTCAATTTCTTCTAAAGACGTCTTTCCTTTAGATATTTTACAAAATTAAAATAGTGTAATGGGTTTTGATCTGAAGTTTACCAACGAACTAGTAATATATAGTAGCATTGTATCTGGAGTTTACTTTTTATAATAGGACATAAAAGTGGTGCAACACTGTTCTATTCGATAAGAGTAATCAGCCCTCCAGGCGAGTATTATTCTAGTAATCATATAATAAGAATGTCGGTGAAGATTCACGATGTTATTGTACGTTGCAGACTCCAATACGCCCATTGTGACATAACTGTTCAATATTTGACTAATTCTAGTTCCATTTAAAATGCGAAGATAAGAAAAATGATAGCTGATTTGTGAACTTTACTTCAGACACGTCACAAAATACTAATGACAACGATAAGAGGTGATTCAAAACGCCGCTTACGACTTTGGATAGTCACAGAATGTTAAAATATTCCCCCTCATCTTAATGATTTTGAAGAATTCTGTATTCTGCTAAATAGTTTTCAAAATTGAGCTATAATTATTTTCTCTTAAAATAACTATTCTTTTTATTCCTACCGTTGTTAAATGCTTATATATTATAATTAGATGTGTATTTAAACAAAATACATTATATAATATGTTTAAATAAATCATACGATTTAAGCAATAACATCATCACTAAGCTCGAACAATTTACGAAAGAACCTTACGCGACATTGGAAAATAGACAAAAATATTTGTTTAACTATTTTAGTGTGTTCGACTAAGTTTGGATAGCCGTCCTTGACGTATCACTGAAGTTATGGAATATTGTGTGTCCTCATGTACATTTAACCATGTTAACAAAATGGTAACGTCACACAGGGTTTCACGTCTGGAACTTTTCTTTTCGTATTTGGTCTATCATTATTGCATACATTCCTTTGTTTGTTTACTTGGGATATTTCGAAAATAAAAGAAAAACTGATCCCCATAATTCAATCAAAAAATAACCATTACTACTTGCATTATAGAAACAATATATTTAAATTACGTCGCAAAAGCTGGCATATTTTTATAATATTTATTCAGGAAGTGAATTCAATTAAAGTAAATTGTTATAATTTCAATTGCAGAGTTACGAATTGATGTAAAAGTAGGTGTAATTCTGTGTTATTAAAATGGCATATTTCGAGGAATTGACATTAAGGAAATGAAGACTTACAAAATAATGACAGCTAATATTTTTAATCTAAGACATTAGAAAATTATAAATGTTTCA
>OY744527.1:103901120-103906120 GCA_963556195.1 Sepiola atlantica
ATATGTATATATATGTATATATATATATGTATATATATGTATATATATATTTATGAAGGTTTATAACTAAAAGATAACTTTTAGAGAATTAGACCTATTGGGAGATGAGGAAAGCTTTCGAAAGAGAAGAATAATAAATATGTTTATTTACTAAAGGCTCCTTGTTCTGAACAACTGAAGATATTGATCTGTTTGCATTTGCAGATCTAACTATTTTTCATTGACTCACCTTATATATATATATATATATATATATATATATATATATATATATATATATATATATATATATAAGGAAATTAGAATTGCATGTACGTTGATGTATAAATATGCATGCAATTGAGAGTTGAGAGTTATTATCAAGTAATACACACAAGGTTAAAATAAATTCCCTGAACAGAACTGCTTTTATCTTCCCTTACGAATAATATAATCAACATATAATGATATTAAACCTAATTTTCAGACTTTGTTATTTTAATTTTGATTGACATCCATTAATTTTATGCGAAAACATGACAAATATTTTAGGCCTCAGCTAAAATGATCTTAACAAGAAACTGAAATACAGTGAATGGGGCGTACTTGCTGTTTAATCACAATGGATCAAATAAAAATGCCAATCTGATATATGTGACTTTTCAAATGGAATGTTAAGCCATAAACAATTCAAAACAAACTGAAATTTGAGGACATTTATTAATTAATGTCTAAACCCTATTGTTTAAATTTCTCAAAAGTGAAGTTATCTGAATTCTTATGAAAACGCTTCCACGCTCTGTATACACATGTTTCATGAAACTAAATTAAATTCAGCCCATATTACCGTCCTTTACGCTTATGTTCCGAGGTTGATAATGATCAACTTATTATTTTATGAGTTTATTCCGTACCGACAAATATATAAACATATACACTAGACTGTATATATATATATATATATATATATATATATATATATATATATATACATACATAAAGATAGAGGCAAAATGCCTTCATAAGAAACCATGTGTAAGATGCAGATATTTTTATTAAATCAATATAAAAATAAACACAATTATATTTTCTTCTTCATCTTGATTTTTTAAATTTAATATTTCGCTTGAGATAAGAAGCCTTTACAGAGCTTTAGACAAATAAAAGGTATTAACCTTTTTTTTCGTAAAAATCCTTCCTGGTTTTGTAGAAGTGTCGTCCGATGTTTTGGACTAACATTGCATATGTCTGTTTTTATTTAAATTAAATCGGCATTTGTCTAAAGATCTGTCTGGCGAGATATTAGATAAAAATGTCAAGATGAAGAAGAAAAAAAATGTTTTGATTTTAGATTTTGATTTAATAAAAAATATCTGCAACTAACACATAGTTTCTTATGAAGGCATTTTGCTTCTATCTTTATGTTTAAAATTCAAAAGATGCTTTAAAAAAATAACTTTCACAAATTTATATATATATATATATATATATATATAGATATATATATATATATATATATATATATGAATTGGAGAACTAAAAGCGAACTTTAAGGAAAGGTGAAATCTATTGTGAAAAGGGCACAGCTCAATATACAGGATAGAGCAGATAGAAAGGTAGAAGGATGACAAGGAATTAGAAAAGCGAAATGCAGATCTTTTTTTAGTTCAGTAGCTCAATGCAAGGTATATTCCGCAAAGGGAAATTTATTCAGTTATTTTTTCCTTAAGCCAGGCTTTTAAAAGATCAAAAGCTTATCATCAGAGGAAATTGCTGGGATAAATAAGTTGGCAAAGGCCAAGATTTAAAATTTGAAAAAGTAAAACAAATATCGTGGGGAAGAAAAAAACAAGGCAAAACGCTGCCAAAATGCATAAAAATCCGGTGTCAAAAAGTCCAGCGGAGAGAATGATTTGTAGGTATGTCGTTAGAGGGCACGAAAAATAAAATGTGGGATTTCAAAGTTAAAAGTGCGGTGAAAATAGAAAGAATGCATATATATATATATATATATATATATATATATATATATATATATATATATATATATATATATATATTCGTATTTGTTGGTATGTATTATATATTTTCATGTACATCTATGAAGGATATGTTTATATATGTATATACATACACCCACATATATATATATATATATATATATATATATATATATATATATATATGGTAAAATGAAGAAGGAAAACCAAAAACTGGATGTTTTTTATGTGTACATCAACGTTTCGTCTTTATTTATAAGACTTCATCAGGATGATGATATAGGGAAAAGATATCATGCAAGCACAGATACATGTAGGGTAGACATGTTGGGAAGAAAAATAAAATAAAATGAAAAATAATGGCAGCGTCTTACTGGACGTCCGTACTTGTTAGAGAATGAAAATGAGTGGGAGAAAAAAGGGGAAGGGTGGAGGGAGCAAGGACTACTGTGGCTGGCGATGAGAGAAAGAGGTGGGGGATGAGCAGGGGTAAAATGGATGGCAGAGAGAGATTGGAGGAAGAGGGGGAGGGGGTGTTTGACCAGATGGCTGTGGTCGAGATTGAAGGGGAAGAGTGAGTTGGAATGTTTGTGTGTGGGGGGTGTATGCAGGGAAAATGGGGATGGGTAGAGAGGGGAGGGGGTGGGGGGCTGTGATTTTGGTGGATGGGCGAAAGTTATGGTCTTAGAGAGCGTTTGGAGAAAATGAGGGAATTTAAGAAGAGGTAGTCCTTGCTCCCTCCACCCTTCCCCTTTTTTCTCCCACTCATTTTCATTCTCTAACAAGTACGGACGTCCAGCAAGACGCTGCCATTATTTTTCATTTTATTTTATTTTTCTTCCCAACATGTCTACCCTACATGTATCTGTGCTTGCATGATATCTTTTCCCTATATCATCATCCTGATGAAGTCTTATAAATAAAGACGAAACGTTGATGTACACATAAAAAACATCCAGTTTTTGGTTTTCCTTTTTCATTTTACTATCACGTCGGATTACCTTCATCCTTCTCTTCCCATATATATATATATATTATAGTGAGACACAAAGAGAAATGTGTACATGTCTGTTATGTAAGTATGTATTAAATCAAGAGATTTTCATTTTGGTGCATTACTGTAATTAAAATCATCGCATTGAATATAATCAAAAATAAGTGAGAAACATTGCTTTCTGCTTAAAAATATTTTAGCATAGTGATCGATGAAAATAGCTTTCATCGAATTAAGCATAACTGATTTGTTTTGTATGTATTTAATTGTTCATATGTAATCATTGCCTCCTTCATTTTTGTGAACAATGCGTAATAATCACCATTACATTTCATTAAAAATGTCATTGTTGTTTTATTCATCTATAAATGGGTAATTTGTATATCCAGCATCTGTACGATTATCTAGTACTTCTATCAAACAACGGTGATGCCCCCTGTCTATTTCTTATTAGTATCATTTTTCAAATCCATCTATTCATACACTGTGCACGCATAGTTGCAACGGGATCATGATTTGACAATGACTTTAAATGAAAGTAAAGTGGTGTAAAACTTATTAGACTCTGTAGGGAATCTTCAAGATTATCTTCAGTCAAAAAATCATGTAGACAAATTATAAGTGACAATTTGAACATTAAACATATACCTAATGTTACATCAAACTGCTCACACACTTCGAATGTGTTGCTACATCTTATTGGCTGCTATTTAAAAAGACTTTCGAATTTAGTATTCTCTGGTATTTTCATGTGCGTTTACCTTTGTAATTAACTACTGGGATTCTTCCTGTATATTGCTTGTTGAACAATACAAGAAAGAACTATTCTTTGTACGGGGTTGGACCAATCCTTCCGCAAATGGAGATATAGCTCGATTTTCTGAACGTCCAAAAATGTGTTTCATACCCTATGAAAAGGGGCCTGTACCGTTGTTGTTATAGTAAATCATTACTCAGAACTCCCTCGTAGTTGTTCGCGGTTGAGAATCGACATTTGTTATTTTACAAAACAATGTTATGAGGTAGAGATAGCTGAGCTCACGCACAAAGGGTGGACTCAAGACAGTAGGCATGAGCTTTTCGGAAACGGGAATGTTACTATAGACGTCATGTATCTTGTAACGCCGTAGCAGAATGAAAAGATCAAATTCTTCGATATCGTCCCGGTACAATCACACAAAGATACACTCTTCGCGCGATAAGATTATCACATTTTCGCCTTTATTATGATGTATTAAGCTATTGTCTACATTTTATACAAGTATCGGACTTTTTCTTTTGTTCTTCATTTTCATTTTATTTCATGTAAAAGTTTCAAAGTTAAATGTTTCGATAATATTGCGATGTTATCAATAAACAGAGCTTAGAAACTGATAACGCATTATGCGGAATTAAAACCCGATCATTAACTCAACACATATTTGGGAAGAATGAAATTGGAGAAAAAAAGAAAGGAAAGTAAATACAATAAATTAAAAAAGCCACGTTTTTAGATTTGAGACAGTTACAAATAAGATATCATGTGTGTGAGGTCGACGAGTTCTATTGTGTGGTATGACGTCGTTAAAGGAAACGACTCGATAACCTATAAATGAGTCAGATGCACGATGCCAGGAAAGGAAGGCACCCGGAATGCAAAGTCAGAAATTAAAACGGCGAATTGAAGTACCCTTACCACGGCCAAACTGCCGTAAACAGCTGGCGTGAGTTCACAAGCCTTCCCTAGATTCCGGGATAAGGCTGCCGCAGAACGTATTGTCGTGTTTCCCTGTAGGTTGCAAGGTAAATCAGTCTGCCTTGTTTTCGTGAAAATAACCTACGTTGGTTAAAGTTGAAAATCAACGGCTGTCAAGGAAAAGAAAGTGTTTTTTTTCGTAAGACAAAGGATAAAACAATAATGCCAAAAGACTTTTGCTATCAAAGAAATATTTAATTATATAAATCTGGTGGTGAAGAATAAAACACAGAGTTTCTCGAGCACGTATGTGTCTCTATCGTTGTGTTTTTTTCATGCTACCGAGTCCCCC
>OY744527.1:103908620-103946120 GCA_963556195.1 Sepiola atlantica
TTAACCATTTGACTCGAGTTGCTGTTAGGCTTAGTAAACGTTTAACAATTACTATAAAAATGTAATTACTTATCCTAACGTTTTCAGTTGAGTTTTTTAAAATGTGTTCCATCTAACATGAAAAATGGTTTACGTCATTTATTGCCGTTTGAGATTTAACGATTTTTCACATTTGAGAAATTCTTTTATTAAACGCTTTAATTAAACACGATTTTATGATTTCCAAAATTATAAATGTATAAAAGCAACAGAAAAAATGAACAAATGAGAACAGATTTTGAGCAGGGGGGGGAGGTGGTGATTGAACTCAATTTAAGTAACTTATCGACTGAATTTTATGTTCAAATATATTCGAGTTTGAACTGCAGTTCACTCGTCAGAATAATCGATGAGCAAATATCAGAGTTTATTTTGTTATTGACATAGGCGATGAGATTTTCGGTTCGATAAGTGGACTCTTCGATTATAAGGCAATAAAAGCGTAGACACCGGCTTGTAAAAAGGCAGATTATTAAAACACGAAATTGCCGTCCGATTCGATAGCCGGCCGTCAATTTAATATTCTGTCTGTTTTATTTGATTGTATTTTGCTGCATAAGAACTTAATTTGTTCAAATTTTAAACTTTAAATAAACTACAAAAATAATTATGCATCATGATTATATAATTAACAGATTGGCAAAAAATGTACATCTGGGTTATTGGACAAACATATTTTTACATGCGTCTCCGAATGTCTATGTAATAGATTATTTTGTTGTGCGTCTTAGTTGTGCTGAAGTTTGTTTTCAATAAAAAATATTAAAGAGCTACACAATAAAAATTTATGAAAATAAGTGCATCGTTTACTAGCACACTCATCGGTATAACACGTTACCACAGGTTTGTTTCTTAAGAGATTCGCGACGGTCTACTTTAAATAGAATGTAAATATATCAATATCATCCATTTCACTCAATATTGTAGATCCTCTCATAATATTAATGATAATTTAACTAAACATCTATCCATCTAATTTACCAACATCTTATAGTAGCTTTTAGTATTGATATGTGGTTACTCATTATTAAAAAAGTGTCCCTTAGGCTTTCTTTGGATTGACTGAATTGTGTTCAATCTATCTATATACAAAGCGGATGAACACCGAATCATTAATCTTTATGTATATACTTGTAACTTACTGATGTCACAAAATAAGCCCTATTTTTTTCTAAAGATGCCAAACACTACCACTCGTCCTTGTTGACGTCATCCATGTTCCAGTAACTAATTTCTTGTAAAACATGTATAGAAATCAATATAAATGTAAGGAATTATATATATATATATATATATATATATATATATATATATATATATATATATATATAAGACATTATGTGTCTAAATGTTTGAGATGACGATGGATAATTCGTATAATTCTGAATATTTGGACTTCTGTTCTCATCAAGAGTGTTATTTTCAGAACGTTTCGGCTGCTTTACTCCCGGTTTCCTTCCGGTGTATCTTTTCGAACTTGGGAATATTTCTGTCGAACTCGGGAATCTGGTGCAGTAGCTATAGTACTAAGTAAAATTCAGTTCTAAGTGATACTTATCTGAATTTTGAAGGTTCAATCCTCGGTGGGAATTACTGAAGACTTCTCTAAGTCATGGCTGACTGAACGACAGCATGCTACCCCCGTAGATTAAATAAAGGGTTCCGTTCGAAATTCTGTCCAGATTCCCGAGTTCGACTGTAATAGATCGAAAAGATACACCTGAAGAAGCAGGAGGTTACAGCGGCAGAAACAATGTGAGAATAACAGTCAAGATGAGAACAGTAATCCGAATAATCTACATTATACATATAAAAAAGAGATACTGACCGATGTGTCACGTATGGTAAAGTTTATATCAAAATATAGTTTACATTGGTCCGCCAGCTTTACATCTTAGATTGCATTCCATTTGTAATCTCAAACTTAATGTGAAATATTAGTTTGAGCGCTAAAGGGACAGAATAAGTGTAATCATCTACAGAATTCCTCATTTATATAAAATATACCGCCTACGTTTGTTCATGTTTAAGTTGAAATGAAAAAAGACCAACAGTGCCAGTCTAAAACATTTCCGATCACAATACACGGCGGTTCTGATTTGTGAACGATCCTAAAATATACGTATACAAGCAGTCTAGCGATTACATTGTTAAAAATCTGAAATGAAATATAACTAAATAGGAAAGCTATTTTCTTTTGTATGAAGGGTCAAAATAAATGTTCTCGTAAAAAGCCTAAGTGCATCGTGTGAAACGCAAACAGTTCAGAGCAACAAAGGTAATGCTGACACAAGCTGAAACAACCGAACTGATCTCCAACCCTAAAAACCTTCAGATGAGAATATTAAAAACAATCCTGGCAAATTGCCAGTTTATAAACATTGCGAGAAACTGATTAACTATTAAGTAATACTCTCTATCAGCAGTTTATACGTGCCTTCTTAATGATATCAAGCTTTCTCAATTCTATAATAAAATACTATAGAAATTTAATAAAAAATACTAGTATATTATTTATCTATGTTTGTAGCATACATGGCCTAGTTCGGATATAAACAATAAATATAGCATTAGCTGTAAATTCTAATGTTTATCTTTCTTTCAGGGAGGGTGTAGCTATTACTTAATATAACTCAACAACATTTAATTTAGAGCAATTATTTCCCGTAGTATTCGTTTGTGTATTTCACTTATTTTAAAACTTTTTTTTTTAAACGTCGTGTTAGAGTTTGGGTGGGCGCACAAAATATTTAGCACGGTTTACGAAAAAGTAATATATCCATGTTACACACCTGGTTGCCGAGAATATATACACCACAATCAATAAGGATCAGTTCATGAAAAATAAAATTTTAAAAAAAATGTTATATGCCCACTTCTCTAAATTTTTACATTTACAAAAAAAATAATGTGCTCATGTCACTCACCTTATTTGTTAGAAATATATATTTATAACATTCATACTGATCCATTCATTAGTTTCGGAGATACTAAATTGTTGCTCTTTTCGGTGGGGGGATATCCATTGAATGGTAAGATTATTATAACAAAAATAATTGTCTCTTGTTACTCACAGCATTTTTTAGAATATATAAATTAAAACAATTTATGATCAGTTTTTTTAATTTAGGAAAGTCTCATATATATATATATATATATATATATATATACAAATACACACCCTAACTTATTAAATATAGACATGTGTAATTAGTAAACGTTGCATTTTAAAGGATATCCGTGTTTAGCTTAAAAACACGCCGTGTTATAGAAACGGATTATAATATAGTATTTATCTAACCAAAATACGTGTGTCTTGTAAGAGTAACCTTTACTTTAAAATATACCGTGATATTTGGAATCGGTATGTTACTTTTTATATATATATATATATATATATATATATATATATATATATATAGTCTAAAGAAACTTTGAGTCATCTTAAACAAATGAAAAAATAAAAAAAGAAAATGCAGTTTAAATTCCCAGAGAAACTTACTAAATCCAAGATATCGCAGACTTAGCATTCGTTGGAAAATTCATAAATAATAAAAAAAGAAAAATGGGGATTCAAGTATCTAACAGTAAAACAAAAACATGGGACCTTAACTTAAGCGTGAAATATTAAAACGGGGATCATCAGCTGTTTTCCATGTAACTGTTGCGGAGATTTAAATACACACACATGTGAGTGTGTGTGTAAAATGGGTATGCATCCGGCTGGAGACCGTGTGTTAATATATGATATTCTCTAGAAACTCACGACACCGAGGTAAATGGTGTAAAGTACCAACAAAAAACGATATATGCAAACTACTCCGCAAACCCTCGTTCTTTTCGTAATAATCTTTTTCCAACCGGCGATCAGTTTCTTCAAACGAATCACAGACATTACATCATTGAGGACGTGCAAATGTATGATTAATTTAAAGGCAGCTCTTTTTTCTCTATGTTGTAAGTAGGTTTGAATTTTAATTCATTTATTTTATTTTTTATCGTTACTTGTTAGTGTAGTTTTTTTTAATTATAATAAAATATATGTCATGTATTAACGTGCCTTTTTGTTAGTGATAATTTTTGCGTGGGCAGAAGAAAAAGCAAACTATTTATTGACTTGTGGTTGCTGTTCTCCCTTGGAGATAGGATTGCTTAGGTTATATCTCATCTTATGCGAGTATTGTTTTACCTTTTTCATATCAAAGATGGCGGACTAGGTAAATCGTCTATTTAGTTATATTGTCCGCGTAAATAATTGCATCAATAAAAGGCAGGTTCATACAAAGTGTTGTGTACTGTTAGAAATAATAATCCAATATTAATACTATATGTTCATATAATTTAGTGTTAACTCAATAATATATGAACTTTGACATATATACATTTAAATAAGCATAACTACTGATAGAAAAGAGTTATGTCATCAATTAATTAATGTAATTCAATTAAAGAAAAATAATACATTCTAGACATTTTTAAAACCTGTTTTCTTACAAAGTATTTACACTCATAATTAGGTGTATCGACGTATCCAAGTCTTATAGTTTATTAGTGTTGGCATGTAAGAGTAAATATTCGTATGGAAAATAATTTGAACTACTGATAATTCATGTTTCCAGATTCCTTTGTATGATGATCAATTATGTTTGGTGCGTAGATAATACTAATTTTACCTTTATTTAACAACCTTAATTTCAAGTGGGTGATGTAGCTGGTTCGCGCTAACTTTACACAATTTTGAATGCATTTCTATGTGTGCATTTCGAAATGAATTTGCTACGCTTATTTATCATATTATTATTATTATTATTATTATTATTTATTTTCAGACTTTTACGTTATCTTCTAAACGAATATTTATCTTATTTTCATATTTGTTTATCATGCTAGACTTAGTAAACATCGTCTACCGTATTATAGATGTGAATTACTATCTTTAAATAACACATACTATTTAGATAAGTCCGTTTGCTGTTTGAATAAAGTGTGTGCAAATGAGTGTTAGTGATTGTAGTATATCTACTTCCAAACTGAGAAAGGGGTTTCTTAAATATGTGTTTTTCTTCTTTGTTTGTTTAAAAAAGCCACTCGAAAGTCTGCATATAGCTTACAAATATCGTGTTTCATAGTAGACAGCTGGGCGCAGCTATTTGTTAACCGGCAAGTGTGAACATCCACTAGACACTGATAACAACAAGGCCCAGTAGGTGTATGCGAAATCGGATCAGAACACGGAAAGGAATGCCACAGAAGTAACCGTGCGGCTTTCGCTCCATTAATATATGGTTCCTCGAATGATGCTTGCAAATGATTAATAAATGGTTCGGCGAATTTTTACTTGCTACACGGCAAAGAAGAGACGACGAGAGGACGACCGATACTTTCATCGACATAAGCTGAATGTCCAATACACCCATGTTGGCCGGGTTGCGGCCCTAATTCCGCTTGCTACTAAACGAGTCCACATGAGTTGCCCTGACAGAAACCGGCGTTCCACAGTATAGTTCTCACACTATCACGTTTACAACGCCCATAGCAGGAAGTGAAAGGGTTTGATAAAGGGAACGTTTTGATGCTGTATGAATTTGACGATAAAGTTGATTTGCTTATTACCTTATTCGATGATGCCAGTGTTATTATCTGCTATAGTTGTTTGACTTTTTAATATGCAATTGTGTGCTCCTCTTTAATTACTTGCACTACATGACAAACGTCTATGTATATTTACACTTAAAAGATATACTCATTACAAAATTAGTAAGTATGTCTACATGCGTACCTAGGGTCAATCAATCGAAGAAAAGGTATCTATTTCACACAATACTGTTATTGATTAGCACTTCACCCCTCTGAATAACCGCTCCTCTTTCAAAAACAAGACCAACAAATGCCCGAGATAAAAGTTTTATATATATATATATATATATATATATATATATATATATATATATATATATATATATATTAGCAGGATACTAGTCACAGAATCTCCCGAAAAGGAACAGTTTACCAGTGTTATGTCTCCCTGCGAAGATAAAAATCAAGATATAATGATATTAATCTCATACCTCGTATAGTTATTCGACTTTTCACTAGAATTCATTATATGATTTGTATTCCAAAATAACTACAGTGCAAGGCTCAAGCGACTTTCACAAGAAATTGTAAGTCAGGGTCCTGCTAAGTTAATAACTAATAACTATGTATTAAATTCAATGCACATCTGATATATTTGAATGTTTAAAAGGAAGGTTCTCTTATATTACACCTATCATATTCTTTAACATACTCTGAATGAATTTACATTTGCGGAATATGTATTAATTGATGTCTAATAATTATGGTCACAATTTTTACCTCAGTTTGCATGAAACTAAATTGAACGTGTTGACCCCATTGAGCCTAGCACCTGTGTTCAAATAGTCATAATGATCTGTTCATTTTTTTTATGAGTGAACACTCTACATATAAATACATAGTTATACCCATCTTTATATGAAGAGTTCGGACGCAAAACGCGATACATCCCATTCATTTAAATTGAGACCTTAAACGATAAAAAGACGAATATATTAAATCTCGACTTCGAATGAAAGCTGATTTTAATTGAAATCCAACAGAAATTATGTCGGCATCATATTATGCAACACATAGTTTTGGGGTAGTGTCGAGTGTTGAAATTCAACACTTTTTGTAGGGACAGTTTCGTGATTTTGAAAATGGCGTTTATAGCGTTTTGCATTCGAACTCTTCATATATATATATATATAAAGAGATAGAAAAGTATAAATACTATGACAATAAAAATAAACTTCGACTCTATAATAGATAAAAATGAGTTCGCTTCTCAGTAAAAGCATTGTCATTATTGTATAACTTATTGCATTACAGGTAAGTTGGTGCGTGTTAGACGGTAAATACTAAATAAATAGTATATATAAATGTTAGACGAAAAAATATATTGTCACATCTTGTGAGCCAAACGGGAGGAAACTTATGTCCAATTTGCTGGACATAAAGTGTCTAATGTTTGGATAGATATGTAGTTAATTAGTGACGTTTTTACAGCGTGACCTCATAAAATAAAATAGAGTAAAATGATACGGGTTTTTAAAGCGTCGGAAATTCACAAATGCAACATATATCACAGTGATGAAGCGTAAAAAGTGAGAAAATAATTAAATGTATGCAATATATAAAACATGAATAATAACAATTAATTATGAATAATTGTTCACAGAGACAAAATCACATGACTACTGTTTTACAGAATATGTGAACAAGGAACATTGAGCGAGAATATTGAGATCAGCAATAAGGAAACGTTTAAGACTGCCGAGAAAATAGTTTTACAGTTTTCCCGATGTTGATGCGTGATGGTGGAGATGATTTTTATTTTCTGGATTTAAATTTTGGTAAAAGCGGATCGTCCGGATTCTTGAAGCAAGAGGTGTTTCCCAATTAACTAAGCTTTACATACAATCCATCATGATTTGTCATCGCTCGTTCATTTGTCCATATGATTTTCAGTTTCAAATGCTAAATGTCCGAAGCAAAATTCCACGCCGTCATTTTGGTGACATTGCATTCTAATGGCCACAGTTCTTAAGAAAAACTGGTTTCCAATCATAGTCTACTATATTGCCAGGCCCCACATCCCGTAAAACATGGTGTTACCTTTAAATCGTGTGGCCTGTGTTTGCGCCAGATATCGATAAAGAAAAAAAAATGTTCGATTGAATTTTTTTCATTTCAGTTTTTACTTCGGGGAAATTGACCTTTAACGATTCAGATTATTGTTAACATAAACATGGCCATAGTTTACCTCAACACTACTCTTAAGTCCTTACTTTTTAAAAATTAGAATAATTTGTGATGTCATAATATACCAACTTTCTTCCTTTTTTAATCAAGTTTCGCTTACGTCGTTCATATTTTCTCTTTAATTTACAATAATCTATTTCACTCACAGTTTCTTTTATCATTTGCTCATTATTAACGCTATGAACACTCTATTTAATCAGCTAAAACATTAATGCGTTTACGTTAACAAGCGAATCAACAGACAAGAATAGCAGCAGTCACAGAGTTTTAATAGTGTATAGATTATTAGTACAAATTTGGAAAATTACATTTTGAAAGATTGAATCGATTTCTAACACTGTTCAATTATGATAAACTTTGTCTCAGATGTATATATTCAATTATTAAACAATGTAACCACGGATGAGGAATTGGCTGGCGATTTCTGTTTCCTGTTGGCATACATGTACGAAAAATGGATAATGTATTGTCTATTATGTTCTATCTGATCTAAAACAAATCGAATCCACGAAACATCAGATTATTCTGTTGTGCAACGAAAAAATTGTCTTTCTCTGCTTTTCCCGTCATTATTTTTAGTCGGTCTGGATGTAATACCACTAGGCACCAGACATTCAGTTCATGGTGATATGTGGTAAGACCTGCGCAACTCTTGCTTCACTAAAATCTGCTCGGGTGAGAAAACTTTAAAAAATGTATCTTGTTTATTGAGACATAATGGGTTTGTTTTTTTTTTACTTCTACTTCGTTTCAAAATCGCATGCTAATGGCCCCAAAGTAACACCTAATTACAACTAATCACAAAATATTAGGAAATATATTCATAAGAGATGAATCATTTATATCTCTTGGCAACTTGTTGCGATAATTAATAACGCTCATTTAGTTATTTTGAAGTTTACGTAGGTGTTAGGTACGATTAGAATGTTATTGCAAATGATTGATTACTTATAAACATTTGCAAACACGCGTCTATGTTTATCTATTACGTGGGTGGTTATATCTTCCACAACAATATTATAAGTATGAGCAAATAATATAGATCTGACGGGAACTATGGGAAAAGTCAAAGTATGATCTAGAGAATTACCATTGTATATTCTCGGATTTAACTATTAATAACTCACACACCCAGTTACAAACAGTTATTATCATTATTAAACAGCCAAGTATTTCGAATAATAGAGAGACAATGGATGTTTATAAAAAAGAAGGAATCAGTGATACTTATTATACCCCTACTAGCGTGAGCCGTGCATCGTTGTTGTCCGGGAAAATTGAAGTTACCAAGAAACTATCTTCCACATTTGAACCCATATATGTATTTTTAATACATTTTTATTATTGATGAGTATTAATTATTATGTTCTTTAATTACGAAATGTACATATAGTAATGAGCATGTAAACAATCGTATTATTTTATGACAAAGAAAGAGTATGCTCGCACGAAGCTACCGTAATCGTCAAGATCAGCGGTGTAAACATAATGCGATGAAAATCGTGTATAAACGATTAGAGTGATTCTATGTTGTACTTGTATTTTTTATATTATTTAACTAGCATGGCTACCCGGCGTTGCTCGAGGTCATTTAAACACACACTAAAATAAAAGTAGTGTGTGTAACATATTTATATTCAAACTTCTATTTCCATCTCTCTATATATAGCCGTCTATTTATCTTTCTCCCTTTCTCTTCCCTGGTCGCCCCATTTCACCCCCCTTCTGTCCGTTGCCACTTTCTCCATGTTGCCTTCGGCGAAAGCTGTCTCTTCCCGACCACTCCCTTTCCGTTGCCCAGAGCAAAAGTATGACATATTTCTATTAAATGTACAACCTCTGTCTGCACCATATATATATATGTACTTATCTCCACCCTTCTGTGCATACTCTATACATACCTATCACCGCCCAGGTGCGCATACTATATACATACCTTTCACCGCCCCAGTTCAGATACTATATATGTACCTATCTCCGCCCGGTGCGCATGCTATAGACATGCATATCGTTGCTCCGGTGCGCATACTATATACGTACCTATCACGGCCCCGGTGTGCATACTATATACGTACCTATCGCCGCCCCGGTGCGCATATTATATACGTACCTATCGCCGCCCTGGTGCGCATACTATCTACGTACATATCGCCGCCCCTGTCCGCATACTATATCCGCACCTATCGCCGCCAGGGTGTACATACTATCAAGGTACCTATCACCGACCCGTAAGCATTCTATATATGTATATCTATATCGCCACCCCGGTGCATATACTATATACGTATCTATCACCGGCCCGGTGTGCATACTATATACGTACCTATCTCCTCACTGGTGCGCATACTATATACGTACATATCCCCGCCCGCTGAGCATATAATATACGTACCTATTGCCGCCCCGGTGTGCATACTATATACGTACCTATCGTCGCCCAGTGCGCATACTATATCCGTACCTATTGCTGACCTGGTGCACATACTATATATGTACCTATCGCCGCCCCGGAGCGCATACTATATACCTACTCATCTCTGCCCCGGTGCGCATCCTATATACCTACCTATCCCCAACCCAGTGCTCATACATGTAAACTCATATTAAAGTGCCCCTGTTGTATCAAAGAACCACAATTATGTTCGTTCATGTTCTGTCACTATCATAAAAAATAATTCATATTATTACACATCTATTACCGAACGTACTTGTGTAGACGAGATAATATTTTGTGTGTTTGTAAATTTATTTTCTTGAACTGTAAATGACAGAGGCTATATACACCACTGAAAGGAGGTTACTATTTTTAGGAATAAATAAATTTGCAATAAAATTAATTTTATAGGTATTATTATTAGTAAAGATATCAGCGTTAAATTAAAAGAGAAAGCGACTATTTTGAATAATGATCAAATTATAATTTAAGTTGGAATTACAATTGAAATTAATCGACATTAATGCATTATCTTCGAATCGTCGTACCTTAATTTGTTAACTGGCCTACTATCTTGTGCCACGCAATTATTACATGTGTTTCTCTAGTAACTGACTGTTTCTAACTATCTTTTTTCTAGCCTGAAGCACCTTAATATTTTACAACAGTTCCTCTATTCTCAGTTAGTAGACAAACAACCGAAACAACCGTGAGTGTGCACTATGCTTCACTAGTTATTTCTAATGTTATATCATAGTTGAGCCTAACACAAAGAATTCTACGAGCCGTGTTTTTGTATAACTTCTAATTGTTTATAGAATATTTATTATTTGTAATATGGCAACGTCATTTAAGAATGTGTTATTATTGGTGTAATTGTCAATAGATGTGGTGACTAATACGAACTCACCGGACAAACGGTGTAATCCGAAAATGTGACCCTAATTAAATGTCTACGGGTATTTCTTCTAGGGTGTTCATACTAAAAAATACAGGAAATATGTTTATTAATCCAAATCCCACCCTCAAAATACTAATCAAAAAGAGAACGACTGAGGGGATAAAATATAAAAATTGTGAACTCCAACGAAAGTTATTTTGTCTGGAAGTACAAACTAATTATCGATAAAAACGAATACGAAACAGAATTCCATATTCATGTTTTGTTTACATAGTAATACTGGTAAAATAAATAGATATCACTATTATTGTTTTGTATGTATAAAATTGGCAGAAAAGCAATGTTATATTATTTTTTGAAACAATGACATAAATACGTGTTTCTCCAACAACGCATCATCTGTCGAACACATAACCACTGGGCTGATTTGATAAAGACTACAAAATGGCCGTCTTAACATCCCTTGTCATTAGATATTCGTCACAAACCGCTTACATCAGTGATTAAAATGTGTTCATTCTATTACTCATCTTAAAGTGGGTTATAATATTCGTCATCGTTAACCCTTATCCTCTAATGGCGTTTAACCTTGATAAGTGGTAACTCATTAGCTAAAAAGTAGCGTTCAAATAATCCTAATTCAAAGTATTACAGAAGTATGCCCCATACAATTAAGGTTGTTGCCATTATCACGAAGTAATTATCCTGTTCGACAGGAAATTACTGTCTGCAAATAAGGAAGTCAAAGATTGAAATTGTGCGATAACTGTTTAATAAATGTAATTTTAAAGCGTAATTTCAATTCCGCTCCCGCTTACGGCGGGCACAGCTATAATTTGTAATACCAGTATACCTAGTAAGATGAATAAGACTTCAATGTGCTCAAACTAATCAGTAATATGTCAAATGTAAATGTATAGCTGATTTTTTAATAAAAAATAATAATTTTCTAAGTTATGAAAATACCATACAGGTGTCCCAGAATTCATTTTCAATCATCCGAAGAAACAGTCTTAATGAAGTAAAGGCAGCTTAGCTCGACAAGAGTCAACAGCTATCCATATTGATGGAGAGTAAGAAGGAGACTTTTTGCATTACTTTTAGGAGCCTCTTTACTCTCTTTCCCCTATGTGTTCTTTATTACTCACCTCCTATTAGTGATATTTCTGAAAGAGAGAGGAAACAGCTTTCTTTGCGATCGGCTGCTGTTACATGTAGTTTGTGTGTGGACATTTTGAATTCTTTCATAATATTTATCATCATTGAACTGGCAAGCTCTTCATCTCATTAATCCTTATTATCGATTGGTATTTGGTATTGAATAACATATGGCTCATTAGTAAAATATAATGGAATCGTATAAGTTTAGCTTTGAAACAAACAATTAGAGCTAGGATTTAAAATTAAAACGAAATATGAACACATTTTGTAAAAAAAGAATAAACTGTTCAATATTAGGAGACTATGAGGTATCGATTATTTATACACATTTAATACAAACTACGGTACTGTTTTAGATATTGACCCTAATTTCCCTGACTGCCCGGCAGCAGCAAGCCGACAGCTAACGGAAGCGTCCGAGACCTGCCGAAATCGAAAACGAGGCTGGCAGACAGTATTGATTTGAAGGAGAGACGCTTGGCACTTGTTGAAAATGAATTTTGAAGTGTTGTGTCGTACAATTGCCTCTCTCTTGCAGTGCATTAACTTTTTCCAGCAGAAAGCTCTGCTGGCAAAAGATATGCGATGTATGCGATGCGGCGGCGGCCGACTTTGCCGGCTAGTACCGCGAAAGACAGTTACGGAAAAATATGCCTGGAGATGCCCCACCCAGGAATGCCGGGCTTGGATTTCGTTGCGATCGGGGACGCTTTTTTCGCGGTCAAAACTCGCCATATCAACAATTTTAAAGATGATCTACCTGTGGTCCCAGGATATGGCGACCGGTAAAAACTTAGTAAAGGAATGCGGCGTACTGTCTAGTTATATTATCGCAGATAGCCGTACTTTATCCAGGCGTCGGCGACCAACAATCTTCTGCTCCTCCGCCTCCTTCCACATCCTCGGCGACGACCCCATCCTCCTCTTCTGCCTGTATTTCGCTAAGCCCCCCTCCAAAAACGAAAAACAAGCCCTTACCCCTCCAGCTAAAATAATGAAAAAAACAAAAAAAAACAATGCGTAATTGCAAAAAAAAAAATGGTTTTAAAAAGTTATTATTTTCGCGTTCTAAAGTTTATAAAAACAGTTTATTTCAGTTAAAAAAAAAATGGTTTAAAATGTTAGCGTTTATAAAAAAAATTCTTACAAAAATGGTTAAAAAATATTAATTAAAAAAAAGTTTATTTATTTCAGCTATGGGTTTGTTCATTTATTTCATTTTCTGTATAAAATATATATGCATTTCTTTTTCTTTACGTATATTCATCGTCTTACATTGTTGTCGTCTGCCGACTCGGCAGGTCTCGGACGCTTCCGTTAGCTGTCGGCTCGCTGCTGCCGGGCAGTTACGGAAATTAGGGTCAATATCTAAAACAGTACCCAAACTACTGTTTCTCTTAAAACATTTTTTTTAAAATAGTTGATATTAAACAGATAAGCGAAGTGAAAACAATCACCGCGAATGTAATAAATAATTTGATATTCTCATGAATGTACTGACTTCGGTAAAGTGCACCTCAAACAGACCTGGGAAGACAGCAGTTTAAGATGTTGTGAACATGATTATCAAAATGTAAAATCAATAGAACGTGTAAATAATATAAATGACATCATCCCAGTTCAAATTATCGAATACGCATTTTAAGTAATCCGATATATCAGGAGTGTTAATCTTAAATGGAAAGCCGAATTTGTTTTTGTAGTACTCATGAAAAAAATCGATTACAATAATGAAGCGTCTATTTTTTATAAATTACAGATTTCCTCAGAAAATGTTGAATTCACCAAGTTTGAAATTTAGAAATATTACTGTTGATAAATGAATTTGTCACAAAATGTTGTTTGTAAAATATCTTTAATAAAAATAGACACACCATTATTGTAATCGATTCTTTCATGAGCACTACAAAAAAAATTCGACTTATAACATGTCTTCATATATAAAGAAAACTATTATTTCCCAAAGATAAAGCTATTCACTTTGACGGGAATTATAAATCCAATATTTTAAAATATATTTCGGAAATATTTGATTCATGAACAAATATCTATTTTATCATGGGGGACGTCCATACATCTCTATAAAAAACGCTTCAAAAAAATGTTGTTGGTCTAAAATGGCAATTATAAATTTATTTCCGTATATCTATGAAAAAAAGCTTCGTCGGTCGGGCTGCCAGTGTTTCCTGCTTGATTTTTAATTGGCGCATATTAGTAGTATTTCTCGTTATAAAATGATTGCTTTCATAAAAATATGCATTTTCACGTTTTGGAAGTATATATTTTATAAAGAAAAGCACCCCATATTTGGTATTAGCTTCTAATTCACTTATATTAAAGTATTGCAATGTACTCGAAATAGTTCTTAACATAAACTGTGTTTATTTAAACTATAAAATAACTAGTGAAAACTTGGCCAGTGTAATTTAGTCTACTTTCCTTTAAATAATTATCCTTCTGCTCGCTATTCATCTTTTCCCGTCTCCCGCTGCGGATGAACCATTAACATTACTGTTGCCATATATCTATTTCTTTCATAATTGACTATTCCAATTTTTAGTTCGAGTGTTATAGTTAGTTTTATAACTATTTACTCTTAATAAACATAAAGAATGAGAGACGGAAACACAAATGAGAGATGCAGTATAAAATAGAGCAAGGCGTTAAACAACATACCGTTAGCGATTGAATTTTTTTGTAAGAGATTGTTGGCGTACTATATGAGTTAATAGTAAATTACGGCTAATAACAACATAATTGACTATTCCAATTTTGAGTTCGAGTGTTATAGTAAGTTTTATAACTATTTACTCTTAATAAACATAAAGAATGAGAGACGGAAACAAAAATGAGAGATGCAGTATAAAATAGAGCAAGGCGTTAAACAACATACCGTTAGCGATTGGCATTTTTTTGTAAGAGATTGTTGGCGTACTTAATGAGTTAATAGTAAATTACGTCTAATAACAACAAATAAAATAGTATTTTTTCAAAAAATACTTCGATCCGTAAACTAAATTATTTTAAACATATTTTTTAATGATTTAGAAAAGATTGACTCAGCGTTAGTATATTAATAGATATCTGATCTCTTAACATGAGTTATTATTCAAAGAATAAGACACACATAAATGTGCATCAGCTTCGCAGAACGATATATCAGTTCGCTTTGCCAATGCTAACGTAGACAAAACTATTAGAAAGAAATAGCGTTTCGAATAGTAATATGCAAACCTAGCTAAGTGTTTTTCATTGTTTTCAAACGAATTGAAAGAAATATATTATATGCTATTTTACATGAACTCATTCGCAGTAATTGAATGTCAGCAATACTTTTACTAAAACATTACCATTTATACGAAACAGATATCACAATAGTATACCAGATTTTTTTTATGAGGAATTACTGAATGTTAAGTTTGTAATTATCTATAAAAGTGTACAATGTAAGCTGATGAGCGTCTCAGTTTGAAATGTATTTAATTTTGATTGCATTTTTGAACACGTGCGCCTCGTGGAATGGTTGACTGCAATTTATTTCGTATTTACATATATGTTTATCTTGAGATTACGTGACGAGAGTCGTTTGATCAACAGTTCCGCAAAACAAATTAGTGTGTAAATGTGAATTTGTCAAATTGATAGAAAATTCTAATAGGGGGAAAATGATTGCATAAAAAAAGCTATTAGCGCGAATTCGAAATGCAAATTAACAATGTTGCTCATATATTTAGTCTCATTCACACTTATATTAGAGCTTTCGCTTGTCGGTCTGTTTTAATAAGACGCTCCTCGTTAAACAAAGAGATCGAATAGGTGCGTATTACTTTAGATACGTCCAAGCATCTACATCAAAGGATCTGTTCGGCGATATTTTACTGTCGCGCTATGAAGTTCTAAGTTACTGTTTGTGAGGCTTACGTTTTTTTATAGTATTTTCGCTGTTAACTAATAACGTTCAAGTAAATACAGTTCAACGGCCTAATGTTGTTTTGAGAGTAATATCGTAATAGACAATCATAACCAACACAAACGGTACTCTATTCTACACGCACATAATCTACACGCACATACCCTTAAATTAACATATGCGCATATCCGTTTGCTGGAGTGTTGGGAAGTCTATTTGCCATTCCAGTTCTAATAAGTATGATGCTCTCATGTTCTGCAGATGTGAACATACTATAATGAATACTAATAATGTTATAATCATACGGACAATATTTACAGAGATGTGTTTTTTCTATGGAAAACTCATCGGTGGGTCTATATTGAGCAAACGCTCTAATTTCGATGCTCGAACCCGAAACACTAAGTGAATACTGACTCTGAAAGTCCAACGTCTTAGCAATCGAGGCCGGTTTCTAGTTCTTATGTAAAATAAAGTTATCATATTTATTGACGCTAATCGGTGTCCATAGATGATCCCATGCGTTCGGAGACAAATATCGCTTATAAGCTCAGGTAGAAATTGAACGTCTCTGACATTGCAAAGAAGATAAACAACATACCGATAGTGTAATCGTATATGTGTATTTATATATGAAAACAGAACGTTCCTAACTAATAATATAATTTGTGAAGCGAGAACAAATAGTAACGAACAATCTCGCATAACAAACATGCACATATGAAGCACATCCATGCGTTTTAAATTTAAAACATAGCAGATATTTGTCTGGTTATTACTGCAAACTAAAAAACGAAAACAAAAACACCAATTGTAAAACAGAAGAGGCTTAGAAAAAACAATGACTGTAGAGCACTTGCTAGTCTACGCTTCTTATGGCCTAACGGAAATCTTGCAAAATTAACCTGCCGTAGCAAAACTAACCATCTGAATAACAGATCCGAATAACTTTTGTATGTATACATCGATACAAAACATCACCCATTTACATATATTTATATGCATATGGGTCACAATTTATCAAGGCCGGGGGAGCACGCGAGGACAAGGGTTAGAGAAATCGTCAGTTTGAAGATGATAGCCCCACAAGTTGACCGTCATAGTGGATGGGATAGACATTACTTAAGTAGAATTTGTTATCCAAGATGATGGCTGATAAAGCGTTGGTTTACATTAGACTTGAAGACGATCATGATGTGGTCAGTTAGGACGCAGACTTGTGGAACCTCTTTCGTTTGATTTTAGGTTAGGAGAGGGGGAAAAAGTGTTGTGTGGTGGTTCTAGCAAGGCGAGTTCTTCTTGTGAATGTTTTTCAGGGGTGACCAGGTATTGAAGCTTAGTCGGGCACCTACCATTCGTATAATAATACAGTATAAATAGACTAGCAACATCTCTTCGGTGTGAAATAGATTGGAGTGACGAAAAAGTAACATATCCCACTAGATTGTGGAGTCGATGTTCTACTAAGTCACGACAATAAAGAGTGTTCCAAACGAAACCTCTCAGATATGACAGGAGTACTCAATATTAGGGCATATCACGCTATTATAATGGTAGAGTATTTCGTCAGGTTTTTGGTTCTGTATGCAGTAATAGAATGATCCAGCTATTTTCCCAGCAAACTTAGAAACAAATTTCATTTAAGTCTTCTATCTCAGATCTCCAGTTAAAGCCAGTCAAGGAAAGAACCATTCATTTCGACTAGGGAGAGGTGAATGTCCGCTCGAGAGTGGTGAAAAGAGAAAAGCTTTGTTTTAAAGACTTTAAAAGTAGCAATCCACTTTTTCCCCATCACACTACGTTCTCCAAATCGGAAGAGAATAACAAATATCATTATCTTCAATGATGCTCTTAGAAGTGTTTCCATAAATAATTGTGTCGTCTGCATAAATGTCAGCGAATGATCCTAGAATATAATTTGGAAGGTCGTTTATGAAGATCAGGAAAAGAATTGGCCCAAGAATGGATCCTTGATACAATACGACATTGATACTATGTGCTTCAGGATTTTGACGCTAAACAATTACTTTTAATACATTTATCCGAGAGAAAATATTTAAAGGTTTGGATGGTATTTCCAGATATTCCATAATTAACACGATTTGGGGAGCAAATCTATTTGCCAAACACTATAGAATACTTTTTATATATCGGGCTATTGCCTTAGAATCGTATACTTCGTGGATATATTCACTGATCCTGTGCGTTATCTTAATCGGCCCGTCGGCTGAATATCTTGCAGAAGGAAGTCCGCATTGCTTGCCACTAACTAGATTGTTTTCGCTGAGTTTATTACCACCAAATGAAACCATCTTGCTCATGGTGCACCAGAGACTTATCGGTCTGTACTGGGATGCAGTGGAGCTGTCTCAAGTATTTTAAATACATCGCAATCTTTAAAGGTGAGAAACCTTTTTCCTTCAAACAACTATTGAACAGCTTTGTAATAATATGAGTAACTTCAGGTTGCAGTGTATTACTATGGCAGGAATGTTGTCGGGACAAGTTGACTCGTGGTATCGAGGTGTATTAATAAGTTTGTTGACATCACGAGAGTTTTTCGTATGACGCTTAGAGTATTTGCAGTCATATGGTGGGAGTCTGGGGGGCTGATCGCAAAAAGTGAAATATGCTGCAAAGTTATTTACGAAAATCATTACTCCATCAGATGCTAAATATATAAGGTATGTGGGATTAATGTTGGTTGGGATAGAGATTTAGCATATGCTCAGGGCCTAGTTCTTTTATTCTCCTAAAAACAAAATCTGATCGGGCACTCGTCAATAAACTAATTTAGCATATAACTATAATTTCGCAGTTGTTCCGGAAAATATTCAAACACTTTGATTTCAGGATAATTATTTTTTGAGGGCAACTAAAACAGTTGCTACTATGGGCAATAGCGACAGCGCATCGATGGGTATACCATTGTTCGGGGTTCGGTCTGTGTTAGAATCATTTGGAGGGTATAATGCTCGGAATATCAGTTGTGAACTACTCAGATATTTCAGATGTGATGCAAGACACATTTTTTTTTGGAAAATGGATTGAAAACGGATATCACATATGAAGGATCGTAACTTGTCCTAATCAGCCCTTGAATAGCAATATATTTTGCGATGATAAGGCATATCAGTGAACTAACTGAACTTTGTTTTGATCTTATTTAAGACAAAAGAATGGTAGGAGGCTCCCAGAAGACGCAGTAGTGTGTGGTACAATGGTGGGCGTCAGTTTTTGCGAACTCGATTTCCCAAGATTAAAAACAGATCTGTGCCTTATTTTGCCCGGGATAATGTAATACGCGTAAGCAATATTATGCTCTAACAACCGATATGAAAATAAAAACATCCCTTATCTAAAGTTACTTATCATCCACAATCTCATAGAATCGTCAATATCGAATTCGTTCGTCTAAAGTCCCTATAGCTAACGAGTTAATATACCCTAACTACCGTTCAGTTTGAAACGATTGAAAAATATAACAGTCCACAAAGAATCAAAAGGGTGGTAATAGTCACAACTTGTAGCATAAACGCATACCTGTATATAGATTGAAATAAATATAAGTGCATGTCGTTATATGTACCTATGTAAAGAACCTTTCGAGTTTAGATGTGCGTGTTCATATGCGAGTTTATAGTATGTGTGCACATGTGAGATTCATGTGTGTCTTTAAGCGTTCGCGTCTGGGTCCGTGTATATTTTCGGAAAAAAACATATATATATATATATATATATATATATATATATATATATATATATATATACATAAACTAACAGGGCCCGTTGTCCGGCGCTGCCCGGAATAATATAAACGAATGAATTAAAAAGCCGACAGAACAAAAATTTTGATCTAGATGTGATCTAGATCAAAATTAGTATACCTGTCTTAGGGGCATCGTATCTTGCTTTGCGGCAGGTAAGAACATTAGTAATCCAGTTTTATCACGTTATTTCACGAAAACTTAATGATATAAACAAAAATAACGTTAAAAATAGGAATATGTCTATACAGGGTTGTTCTTAAAAAAGGTGAAAATGTAATTTAATTACGATACGTGAAAAACATTAAAACAGTAATATTTTATATAATGATGAGATCGATTCGGGTTGTAACAAATAAACAAAAACTTATATGTTGAATAAATCGTTCGTTTATCGAAGTATTATTTTGGCGTAAATCAGTTATGTACGGTTTCCGCGTCCTAAATGTCAACCGAAACTGTGTGTTTTGGCGATGGATATGGTTCAAATGCGCATAATATATCCATGATGTTGTTAAGTGTGTATAGAATCTTAATAATGTAACGATGTATTTATGGGAGTAAAATTTTAAGGAATGTATGTAAATGACTAACCTCGAACAAAGCAGGGCGCGGTGGGGATAAAATATGCATCATGCCTATGTACACTGATCGCTGATTGGCTTTTTTACAAATTCTTTATCTTGGAAAATGGAACGCATTTCCTCGTGAATTAATCGCAAAGCGGTGTCTGACGAGTGTAAGAGCTAATAATTCATAGAGATAAATTAGCGTTCTACCCTATGAGCATAGTCTTAGAAATGTTAGTCGTATTGTGTAAATAATAGAAAGTAATATGATAAACATGTATGTAACTGACTGAAAACAGGGTCGCGGTGTAGTGTTGATGTTGGATATGTTTTATGCATTAGTTTTCTTGCCTACTCTAAGTGATTTTAAAAGGGGAAACACCAACTCATATATATATATATATATATATATATATATATATATATTATTTCTGAAGATGTGTACGGCTCTATAAATATATACAGATGTTATATACAGAGGTGTATAAGTGTGTAATGGTACAGAGAAATAAGTATGTAAGGTTCCATACTAGTAATATCAAGAGTAATATATACGAACATCATCGTTTTTTATGTAAGGGTGTCAATGCGTCCATATATAAATGTGAGAGTTACCACACATGCATGGATGATCTGAGTGGATGTATGTGTAGGAAAATCCTGTCCTGCCAGTATAAGGCCGTTCGGATCCATCTATCTGTGCCTGCGTATATATGGCATGCTCATATACGAGCGCGTCTTGTTGGTGTGCCTTACCAGGCTGGGTAACCCAGCGCCCACACTCACAACGTTTATATATATATATATATATATATATATATATATATATATATATATATATATATATATATATGTATGTATTCGGAGTAATTCATGTTAATCAGCTTTTAAAATAGAAATACTAACTCCAAAATATATCCACATCCTCCACATACATACTTCTTTAAAATATAGATATCACCAGTTGCGTCTCTGAAGAAGACAGACTGACCGACACCATTATATTCTCGATGTACGCCGAACAAACGCTACAACACTTTGAGCGTGTATTTCGTTTAATTTGCGCTGTGCTTGTTATCGCGCGCATTTCAATTTTACAATCAGTTTTAGATAGTGGTTGCCGAAGCGAATTATTTTATTAAAGGATGAATAATAAAAGTCAATGATTCGGTTTAATGGCAATAAAAGGCAAAAATTGACAATATTTGCTTAAATTCATCTCATATATGTACCTTTGTGGATTGTAAGACTCATTTATCGGTTATTTTCGATTCATTTACTGCTTTCGCATCCCCTAAAACATATAATTTGACTCAAAAATTGTGAAAATCGGTTAGATACTTTGTAAACTAGCAATATTGGATTTCAGAATGGCGGCCATCTTGAAAATGGCGGCCATCTTGAGTTTTTTGAGTGGCCCAAAAGTTTTTTCGGAAGAGTAGACCATTGTGAGCAATCGTGCCAAGTTTCATGCTTGCTTACCAAAATGAACGATTTTTCCTTAATCTGCTCAGCTAAGAGGTTTTTATATAAATCATTTACATACAGACAACAACGAGCTCGAAACAAGAGATAGGGAAGGGGATGAAAGAGAGAGAGAGAGAGAAGAAGAAGAAGAAGAAAAAGAAGAAGAAGAAAGATATATAATGATTATTCTTTGGACATTTTCCCCCTGTAAAAACATAATTATCAACCAATGTTAAAGTTAAGAAATTATATAGTGTGCTTGCTGTCACTATATCGGGTGTCACTACTACATCAGGTGAAGTAATGTATTTCGAAATTTGACACCTATTAAAACAAAACTATGTTATTATCTATGTTCATGTGTATGTTGTTTAAAGTAAGCCTGAATGCAAAGTATGTTTGTTTGTTCAAAAATTATTTTATATGTTTTTTGCGTAATATCTTGTTATTGAATGAATACCGTTTTGAAATTGTTTTGGAATTATAATTACTTTTGTTTAATATAAAGTGTTTTTTAATCGCAGCTAAAACATGAATTGAGTAGCTGTTCTGGATGTTAATAATAATTACCAATTTGCTATAACCTCCGGATGTCTGACCTACAAGTTCTCAGTCATATTTTAGTTTTAAGTAAGTAATATATTAGTATTTATGAATGAATTTTTTAAAAAAAGACGTGTAAATAAGCAATAAAAAATGAATATAGTCATATTAAGTCATCGATTTCCTAAACGAGCAAATACGCAGATACCTAGGCTAGATATTCAAACGCTTCTTCTCGATGTTTATCTGAGATATTTTCGACCTGCTTTTTTGAATATAAACAAATTATTAATGCTTAAGTAGCGTTAATAATAGTATTGCGTGCTGCTTCGGTGGCTTCTGTTGTTACGTTTCTGGTTTTATGTAATTTAAAGCTTGACAGAATTAGTAGAATACATAGCTAATAAATGAATGATTGACATCAAAGGCAACTTTCATAATTTCGTTGATAACTTACTAAATAGGTTCTTGAAAGCAAAATGTTTAACCTACTTTAATGATATGCAAGTAATCTTTATAAATTTTAAGTTTCATATTTTTTATAAGCAAATGTAATTGTTTATCTAAGATCTAAGGGAGGTGAAATAATGAATAACCTTTTGAATCTGCAAAACTTGGCATTATATGTACATTAGCAATTTTTTTGTATTTTCAATAATGTACTAAATAATTTCCTCATATTTAAAACAAATTCTTAATCGTAAAAACCTTCCGGCCGAAATAGGTTTAAAACCAACTCAATCGACATGAACATTTTCTTGTAACGAACATGCTACAATGACAAATCGGAAAACTTGGCTACTCATAATGAATTAATGAGGTGTCAGAATAAACTTTATCGATGACAAACTTTGAGAAGTAGACGGTCCAAACTTTATTGTATATAGTAAGTTACGAAAATATATTCATGCAACTTAAGCAACACAGAGGATTTAGCGTTCCATCCACCTAAGAGATTGCCAGGCTAAAACGCAGTTTGTGTTGCGGGGTGGTTTTATATATACGCGAGCTGTTTAGCCTCTCGCTCCTTAACCAATCAGATTATTTGTTATTCTTTCCAACTGGTTAATGTTTTCATTAACCAATAGTAGCGATCCTCGCAAACAAATGGTTGAGTTAATGTTACGTCTTATTCTTTTTTTCTGACTCATCCCTGTTTCTTTTTTGTGTCGAATTAATAGGCGACCTTATATTGTTACACGTAAGTGCTTGCATTTCTATTGTGAGGCGTTATTTAGTTCGGTTTTTAATTAATTTATTTATTTATTATGTAGTGTTATCCTGAAGTAGAGTGTATTCTATGTAAGCAGTTGTTGGCTATTTAACTATTTCAGTTTAATAGATTGTGTGGGTATTTACAGTTTAGGATTTCAATTTACTCATGATGACATAATATACACGGGCCGTCTAAATTTCAACATATACTGGTCTGTCGACCTATTTACCATAAGATTATGTGTGAACGTTCGCTTTCTTTGAGATCCCAGTAATAGTTCAGTGGTACTGTTTTTATTCGACGTTTTTTTTTTGTTTTTAAATGTGATGTTGTGGTCGTAATATCTGGTTTTAATATCTGGATCTAGATATGCTATACACACGTAGTACTTATTCGGTCTTTCTTTGGTTAGACATTTCTTTTGTAGTAGGCAAAGTGTACGAGTTATGCAGTTACAGCTTTTCTCTTCATTACTAAAATGTTCTATTTTTATTTCGGTGATTTCTTTTAAGGTGTTATTACAATTTGTAGTTGTTATATTGCTGTTCGTCTTAGTGTCATTTTTGTTATATAGGTCTTGTTTTACGCAATTTGTTATTATTTTTATCTACTGTTTCTATTTAGTTTTTTGGTATTGTGTACATTAACTATGATTTCTAAGTTTTCACAGCAACTGTAGTACAATTTTAGGTTATTTTTATTGAAAACTATGGGCAGGGGATTGGTTACGGGGAAGTGTTATTTGATGGGATTTTGGAATTTCTTTCCCAGTTTGTGTTTTTAGCATCTGATTATAGGGCGGTGTATACCAGATTATATTTCTTATTCTTTTATTTTATTGTTAATTTAATTATAATTATTGGTGCCCTGTGTCTATATTATGGTACCAACTATTCTTTTGTAGCTAAACTGTAACTGTTGCCTGACTTCTTAAATATATTTTCATTGCAAGCGTTATTGCTAAGCTGATGTTCGATAGAATTATGAATCTGTTTTTTGATTCATGAAGAGTGATTGGACTATGGGTTTACGTATATTGGATTAGCGTAATCCTTTGAATATGCCTCGTAAGTATTTTTATTTAAGTTTAGAATGACATCTAAAAAGTGAGTTATTTTTATGTCAGCCAGTACTTCCACTCTTAAGACTATTTTGTTTATTTCCATATATCATTTTCTTGGAGTTTTTTTTTTACCTTTATTATAGCTAATCCATCATCTATATATAGGGCGATATCTTTATTATAGAATATATTTGTGAGTGTATATAAAATAAATAACCCCACAAGATCCGATACCTCAACAGAGTCCAGGGCACACGTGACAAAATCAAAGGTGTTTGGCATGTTTGTTTTAATCCATTGGTCATTATTATTGATTAACACTGATCTTCTACATTGTTATGTAAATGATGTTTAAGCAAAAGAAGGAAGAAAAAAAATCTAGGGTAGTCAAAATTAGGAATTTTATAGCTTTTGTTCAGTGCTTGAATTGAATTCCCGTAGGGTTTAAAGTTTAGATTAAATGCAGATAAGCTTCAGAGGTAATATATGTGTGTATATATATATATATATGTATATATATATGTATATATATATGTATATATATATATATATATATATATATATATATATATATATGTATATATATATATATATATATATATATATATATATATATGTATATATATATATGTATATATATGTATATATATATATGTATATATATATATATATATATATGTATATATATATATATATATATATATATATATATGTATATATATATATGTATATATATGTATATATATATATATATATATATATATATATATATATGTATATATATATATGTATATATATATATATATATATATATATATATATATATATATATATATATATATATATATATATGGGAAATGGAAATGGAAACCTCAAAAGATGTATTTTAATGTATTCATCAAGGTTTCGTCTTTATTTGTAAGACTTACTCCGGATGATAATTTAAAGAAAAATGTCATACAAGTACATGAAAATACTGGGTTGACATGATGGGTTAATGGAAAAAAGTAGTAGCCACTACCCCTGTTTCTACACCACTCCACTTTTTAACTCACAGCCATCCACATTAATTTCATTCATCCCAACATCTCAACTTTTCACCTCACAGCTAACTGCATTATTTTCATTTCATGATATATAATAAGTCGTAAATTCCTTGCAAAAAAGAATGGAGCTATGCATGCAGAACGAAGGTAGAAAATTTTGAAAATTTGCTGTAATTTTAACCTCCCATAAATGAATTTGTTGAATAAACTTTCTGTTTTGTATTAACGTATTATTTAACTTTAGTATTTAAAAAATAAATAGCTAAGTAACTTATTAATCACCCTGTATATATATATATATATATATATATATATATATATATATATATATATATATATATATATATATATATATATATATATATAAAGTATATGAAGCAAGGAATACATGCTTTACTAACTAACGTTCCTTGTGCATTTCACACGCTATTCAGAAAATCAATCTCTCAGTGTTGGCAAACTTGAACAATTTTATCTATCTAATATTATATAGTAATACGTAAGGATAAAATTACAAATCTAATAATAATGATCCTCAAATTATTGCAAGATGTTAATCCTCCCGGTGTGTTTATTGCTTTTATTTGTTTCAATATATGAGATGTGAGTATGAAGGCAAATATTTGATTACCGTCTCTCGCTTCCTATATATATTCTTGTCATCCTAAACGACCAACGTCGTGTTTTGCTTACGCAGCCTTTAGTCATATCCACATAAACACACGTCTAATTAAAATCTTAATAAAAGTAAATGTCAAACACAGAAATTCTTTTTTTTCATATGCAAAAAATGTATGTGTGTCTCTTTTCCTTTCTTCAATAAGATGACAGTAAGGAAAGCTTTCAAGTTATGGACATTTTTTTTAATTCTGTATTTTCTTCACAATATTTCTTTACACAAATATTCTAAGATATTTGCGTTTCTTTATTGTATACTCTTTTATTGCGGGAAGAATATTGACAATTTTTCACTGCAACTGTCTGTCCTTTCGAATGAAAGCGATATAAAACATTTATATTTTTTAAATACTTACTTTTATATTTTATTCTATTTAAGCAGTCTTTGTTTATAACCGAGCTTATGCACAAACAAATGCACCCACTCACCCACACATGTAATGAGGATACCTGTTACTAGACGAGTAGAAGTATCTACCTCAACAGAAGAGTTTTCAAATAGTGTACTCTCCCCTGGTTAACATTAATATCAAATAATTGATGCTATTAAACCTAATGTTTAGAATCCTAATACAAATGTTCATAAATCTAGATAAAATATTACAATTCTGGAGAATGTAAATGTAAAGCTTAAGATTTAAGGGTCTTAAGAAGAAATGTCACCAGTGAAATGAGCTTAATTAATGCCTGATGAGTCTAAAACAAATTTAATGTTAATCTGAAATGTTTAAATTTGTAAATGGGACACTCTGCCAATATTATGCCATCTAAAATCCATTTAAAACATTTCAAAGAAATTGTAACTAAGGAATGTTTATTAATTTTTGTCTATGAAATGTTATGAAAAGATTCGTAAATCGCGGCGGCATATGAGTTTAAGTCTATCCCACCTTTCTCAATTGAACCAAATTTGACTAAGTAAAGCCAATATTAAACACTCGGACGTTAAACATCTGTGTTTTAAAATCCATAATGATCGTTTTACTAGTTTAGTAGTAAATACCAGAAATATATATATATATATATGGATATATATATATATATAAATAAATAAATATATATATATATTTGATTTTTTGAAATGTTTCTTACTTGTGGCCTTATCATTATATTATCACAGTTTGACCAAGGTAGAAATTACCTTGATCAAACTGTGATAATATAATGATAAGACCACAAGTAAGAAACATTCTAAAAAATCAATATATATATATATATATATATATATATATATATATATATATATATATATATATATATATATATATATATATATATATATATATATATACAGCTGGGTGCTATGTGTATGAAGGTAAATATATAGATACCGACATCACTAACAGCAAAACAAAAATATTCAATATCTAATGCGAATAAATTGTTCTTTGCGTAAATCTGTCCATCTCTCTATCTATTTATCTATCTATCTATCTATCTATCTCTCTCTCTCTCTCTCTCTATATATATATATATATATATATATATATATATATATAATGTATCAGTATTCAATAAAAAACATTAAACTCCTCGATCGCATGTTATACGAGTGCTAATATATATATATATTTTTTTAATTACTATAAATCATTGTGTTAGTTATAGATGTCTGGGTTTCGTCTATCTGGTTATTCTGATGTGTGAAAAATATCCGACTTGGTCTTTCCTCAGTTAGACACTTCAGTGCTGGTTAATACGAAATATTGAATAAAATGCCTAATACCCTAAGCCAAATGGCTTACTTTGAACTTCGTTGGGATTCCCTTTTTAAATATTTCCGAATTGCTTTAAAAGCTACTTGCTGTTTGATGAAGCGTATAGTTGTATTCAATATTTGAGTTGATATATTTTTTAATGGGGAAATACTTTACTGAATATAGGCATGTAGGAATATTTACTTTCAATTTTATTAGCGGATATGAAAACATCATCCGGCATCAGGTTAAAGCCGAGATTTTCATAATCGCATACTTTATTCATTAATTTATTAATTTAGTGATTTACAGATATTTCGGTAAATGAGTATAATTCAAAAACGGTGAAAACATAAGCTAGTATATATCATTTTCGCTAATACAATTTGTAATAAATGCCTAAACTGGACGTCCGATTCCAACCTGTGAGTTTTGATTACTTGTATTTCTTTAAAATAGTACTGGTTGTTTTTCAAGTTACTTACAATTTGACGAGTGTCTGAATTTTATGGAATGCATGATTTAATATTTTATTTTGCTTTAAGATTATATCTAGTTAGTGTAATATGAAATATAGCAATAGTTCCTATTAACTGATCTAGTATGTAAACATGCCTTGTTTTTTATTGCGACGTCATGTTGAAATGTATAATGTGTTGAGTATGAATGTACTTATAAAAGAATAAAACATAATAATGTTCATCGTTATGTAGTATGACGATAATTTTCAAATATATATGTGATTAAATAAGTATCATACAGCGAAAATATTAAATCAGTGTCATATAACAAAAAAATAAATTAAAGAGTCATTTTACTTTCCTTTGTTTTGTATTACTTATTTGATTACTGGGAAAAAAGTGGGGCACTTGTGTTTTTGTGTAAATGTACAAGATGCAGCTCATAATTGCAAGTGAAACTATAAACTAACGGTACTACACTGTATGTATCTCACAACAAATATTGATGGTGTACGTAGATAGAAGTGGTAGTATATATGAGTGTGAGAATTAACAATCCCCCGATATGAAATGTATGTATTAAAAAGTATTGAGTCGGAATAAATATGTAAGCGATGATTGCGAGTGGAACTGACTTGTTTGTGCTTCGAACCGACAAATAATTGTTGTAAATCACTAACTAAAGAAATATCGGTACTCCTGCAGTTTACGGACAGTGTTATTTTTTTCGATAAAATGTTCAATTTAAATTCAATTTTCACGATATCTTGTTTATTACATTGTTAGTTGAAAATACAGAATAGTTAACAAGTGCTCCTTCCCTATTTAAGGATTTTTTTTTCAAAATAATAACATTATTTTTCATTACGTTCCGTAAACTGCAGGAGTTCCGAAATGTTTAACCTATCACTTGTTAATAAAGCTTTCTCGACAAATGCCTAAAGGGAATTATTGCTTGAATTTATCATAAGATATATGAGAAGAATTAATCTACTCAGTTATAACATATTTTTATCTAATAAATTATTTTTTTAAATTGTTTTGCAATTCGATTGACCCAAACATTAAATTATAACATCAAACAAGAATATTCAAAAGACGCGTTTATGTAATGTGCGCGTTTATTGACAGAAATTACATTTCCAACTGATACATGAAGTTTTATCGAAACGTCTTGATACATTTAAAATTATATTTGTAATATAAACTACTGACGGACAGAGCGTTCCGTAAACAGGAATTAAAACATAACTACAATCAAGGAATTAAACACGTCATCATTTTTAAGACACATTTTTTATGATTGATACCGAAAATGATGCTTACCGAAGTAAATATACTGTATAGGGTACATAACGAGGTGACTGTGGTTAAGTGTATATCGACACAGACTGAATACCTGGGTGTTCCAAGTTCGAATCCAGTCGGTTCCACAGTGCCACTTTCATTTAGGAATGTTGGCAACCTTCTCGTGGTCCTTCCTGTGAGTTCCCGATGTCTTTCCAGAAAGATTTCTAACTAGAAAATATCGGAGAAACTAATGCTAACATCAGGATCATCTGATTCCCACGAAAGACGATAACGCTGTCTTTAATTGCTCGGATTTATGTATATATAAAATGTCATTGTTATTTTTTCTTGTATATAAACAATTAATGATAAATACACGGCCAAATAGTATGTTCTTATTTATTTCCAGTATTGTTAATCAAAAATTAGTTATTCGGTTTTTAGTAGGAGCTTGTAGAGAAAATGTTAGACCGTTAATAACTATTCCATTTATTATTAATATTTCTATTAGTAATACGTTTATTATTCTTTTTATTATTTGTTTTTATTATTTTAATAAAAACACTGACAACTCTGAGATACTCGTTTCACTATCGCAGTCGGAGCCTACATTCGTCTGAGTTCAGTATTGCGGGCTCGCGTGAACTCGCCTGGCTTGGTTGCTTCGTTCGTCAATACAGTTCTATCAGTTTAAAAAGTTAGTCTTACAACAGCGTCTTATCACAGGATCGAACATATCTAGTAAATTTATTATTAATATCATTATTATAAACATTTAGTAGTATTAGTATTGCCATTATTATTTTTATTATTATTATTATTATTATTATTATTATTATTATTATCATCATCTAAATAATAAACAATCATATTTTTATTTGATGCATACCTCTTAAAATACTACGTATAACAGGTATCTTATTAAAATAAAATACTCATATGAAATAGAACCTTCTTTTTAGTGTTTTTTTTAAAGTATCTTTTATTCCAGACTCTTTGTATTGGAACAGTTAAATTAAACCCCTCTTAAAATATTTCCACTCCCCCCACCAAAAAAAATATGAGGTTCCGGAGTGCCATCTTCTCTTCCACAATTTATATAAACAACGCCGAAATACGGGTATTCAAAGAGCAGGTGTATCAATAATAATAATTTATTTGAGAAATATTCTTTAAAGTTTCTGATGTGGAACGTGTTCAATCAATAGACAACAGCTATATAAAGGTAATGTTCAATTGGATTTGGCTATAACATTTCAACTAGCCGAATATTAATCGATGCGTATCGGATAAAACTGCATCGTTACTAAAATGCTGCGCTATAAACATGCACTAAAGTATTCCAGATTAACATGTCCGACGAGGCGCTGCAAAACCCGAAATACATCTATTTCCCTGATAATTGCAAACGAGACAGGTTAAAAGTTTATCTGTAGTTGATTTTCGCACAGATTTCAATCGGCCTTTTTATGAAACATCTATGACCTAAACATAAAGTAATTTCACATGAGGAAACACGGATATCAATAATGAATTCTCCAACATAAACATTTCAAATAAGAATTGATAGGCAAATCGTTGCACTTATGCTAAGATTTCAAAATCAATTCAATAAATTGATATCTTCCAATTGTGATGGCGGCGGAAATAATTCATAATTGGAGAACAATATTCACTTTTCCTGTAATGTTGCTATCGCTTATCTATTTGGGAAGGGGGAGGTAACAGAGAAATCGCGATAGATATTAGAATCTTATTGAGTTGAAATTCGGATGGATTACGGCGCTCAACTATCATAAATAATGCATAGAATGTAAAGTATCTCCACTGCCTTGGTATAAACGTGAAACAACGCTGGACGAAACCACACTTCGAAAGGCTGTTACCTCTAACATGTGTTTATGTATTCATTAATATATTTATAGATAACAACCATAGTACGTATAAGCCACGGCCAATTTTGAACGTAACATCTCCTACACTTAAGATTGCGTAAGAATTGAAACATCGATGTCTGTAGGTGAAATTAACTAATATTTACTTTAAATATATACATATATATATATACATATATATATATACATATATATATATATACATATATATATATATACATATATATATATATACATATATATATATACATATATATATATATATACATATACATATATACATATATATATATATATAAAGAGAGAAAGAGAGAGAGAGAGAGACAGACAGGCAGACAGACAGACAGACAGATAGAAAGAGACAGAGATAGAGAGAGAGAGAGAGAGACAGACAGACAGACAGACAGACAGATAGAAAGAGACAGAGACAAAGAGATACCGATATGTCTCATAAAAGTTAGCGAGTGAAAAACGTGCCGTTATTTAACCCTTGAACGAACTCATGTCAAGTGGTGAGAATAAACTGAAAAATAGCAAACAGGACAACCCTCGCAACCTGTAATGAATTCTGAAAAAGTCTTTCAAATTTAAAATAAGGCCAACAGTTGGTGTGTGTTTTCTGATCAACAGACATGCTATTAATTTATATATGACAAATACAGTTTCTGCCGTAATTCTACGATATTATATGGATATTAGTGCGAACATTCGTTAAGCAGAACTATTTCCCGTTATTTAAGATGGAGGGTGTACACTAGTATATATTTATATATATATATATATATATATATATATATATATATATATATATGGGAAATGAAAAAGAAAAAAAAATGTTATTTTAATGTATTTATCAACGTTTCGTCTTTATTTGTAAGACTTCCTCAGGATGATAATTTCAAGAAAAATGTCATGCAAGTACATGAAAATATTGTTTTTTTTTCTTTTTCATTTCCCATATATATATATATATATATATATATATATACATGTATATATATATATATGTATATTTGTATATGTATATATATATGTATTTGTATATATATATGTATATATGTATATGTATATATATATATGTATATGTATATATATATATATATATATGTATATGTATATATATATATATATATATATATGTATATGTATATATATATACGTATATATATGTATATATATATACGTATATATATATGTGTATATATATATATATATGTACATGTCTATCTATATATATATATATATATGTACATATCTATCTATATGTATATATATGTACATATCTATCTATATGTATATATATGTACATATCTATCTATATATATATGTACATATCTATCTATCTATATATGTACATTTCTATCTATATATATATATATATATGTACATATCTATCTATATATATATATGTACATATCTATCTATCTATATATATGTACATATCTATCTATCTATCTATCTATATATATATATATATATATATATATATATATATATGCATACGAGTGTACATTGAATATTAGACATCATCCACAATTGTCTCTGGTCACACTGTAACAGGGTTTTTCTAAAAAAACTAACACGTGGATATTTTCCTCTACAAGTAAACCATGATCAAGTATTCAAAATAACGTAGTATTCGCATCCCAAATACGATCTCCATGGTTTGGCTAACGTTACAGACATTTATGTATTTGTTATCCATTTTCACTGTTTCTCGCTTTATTGTAGGTTTGTCAAAATTCAGTCCATAGGTGATAAAAAAAATTTACTTAGCAGGGTTAATTTAACCATTTAAATCATAAGTAATAATATGAATGAAATGTAAGGAAGAAATCACCAGATATGCACCACAAAATGGAATCATTTATTAAAAACCTCCCATTTCTTTAAATTACCCTCTGCAGTCTCCCATCAACAGATAAAGTCAATCTGTTGATTTGGGAAGGTGTTATGCTACTAGCAACATAAACACTTTTATTCCAGAGGGCATATTTTGATGTAAATTGTTGTCTTGCCTCATAAACCCTTAAAATTGACAAGAGCTGCTCAATTGGGTTTAAGTCAGGAGAACAAGGCGGGCAAGTCATTAGACTCTCTCCCTTTATACCCAGAGATGCGAGGAAGGTAGTCATAGCCTTTGCTACATGAGCTGAAGCATTGTCGTGCATAAAATCAGTTGACGTAGACGAGGTAAATGCAGATCGTCCAACCAAGGTGACAAATGCTCATCTAAGAACGATATGTATGCTTGGCTTCTGAGTTTCACACCCTCTGGCACTCGGAAATGTCCAATTAATTGATAACCTATGATGCCCACACAAAACATAACTCCCCGCCACCAACGCGATGTGAGATATAAGCTCCGGTAGGACTCCAAACTTTAGCCCATCCATCCGGACCATCAAGTGTGGCTCTAGCTTCATCTATGAATAGAACCTGTTGGAAGTCCGTTTTCATGTATGTTTCTGCCCAAGCAATGCGTTTTCCCTTATGGGTTTTGTTCAAGGAGGGCCTGGAAATGGGCTTCACGTCTCTGGCCATCTCATTTAAGACACTGCCTCTGGTCTTCCTGAACATCGGAACAACGCCAGCTTTGCCAAAAATAGTGGTGCTTGTTCCATTTAGTTTCCTAATGATCTGTCTGCGTATTTTTCGCATAATGCGAGGGGAAATGCTATTTCTTGTACACTTATCTTTCCTCGGTGCAGTGTTGGGCTTCTTCACAAAAGAAACCAAGGTTCTCTTATCCCTTCCCAGTTCCTTGGCTAAATCCATAAGTGTCAGTCCTTCTGCAAGACCAGCTACAACCCTTTGCCTTTCAGTAGCAGTAACATGTCGATTTTTGGGCATTTTTACAAACCTGCACTAATGCGAGAAACAGTAAAAATGACTAACGAATACAAAAATATCTATAACTTTAGGAATATGGTATAGATTTGCAGGATATTTCGGCATCTTACCTACTTAGGCGCACTCTTTCAGTGTGCACAATTTCAAACTTGTGCGATTTATATTATTGAAGTTATTAACAATATTATGATCTGCAATGAAGCGAGAAACACAGTTTACACCAGCTTATTCGAGGACTGATTCACCTTCTCCTTGTTATGTTACCTCAGGTAACATCACTTAGCTGGATGCTCCGCAAGACAAAATTCTTGTCCTGCAATCCGGTAGGACCAAGATATCAAGAGAAAAAGATACTATAACATAATATACTGGTCAATTGGCAAGAGGAAAATAAATGTTCTAAACTTCTTTACTAAGTCAACGCTTGAGAGCTAAAGGAGTACTTTATTAAAACAGACGAATACCTATGTATCGCATATAAGAATCAAGTGTAAGCCCCAGAAAAAGGCCCTTTAATTCTTGGACACTTCGGCTGAAGTAAACTTACTTTAATAGTTTAAAAGTAATCTATATATGTGTACGTATGACTATATGCATATATTTACGCATATATATATATATATATATATATATATATATATATATATATATATATATATAAATAAATATGCATAGACATATATATGTAGATGTAAATGGCTGATTAAATGTATGTTTCATATTAATATAGATGTCAATCCATCATGCATCATGGATGAGTATTTCGTTTCCATCTTTTATGCGCGCTAATTATAGATTTTATCAGATCCTGATCATCCGCGCAATCATCTCCAAAGTAGCCGTCACTGATAATAATTAATGACGTATCAGATTCCCATAAGCCTCAGTTTGTGTTCGCAGGCGATTCTACATATGGTTTTCAAATTAATACATGAAGAATTCATCAGGATGAATGAAGGGGTTAAGATATTCTGCTTTCGAAATTTCGAGAACATTTATTTAAACATATGAGTGATTTTCTCTCGGCATGAATACGTTTACACTGACACAACTAGCTATCATATTAACATACACATACACACACAAACACACGCATATATATATATATATATATATATATATATATATATATATATATAAAGATGTAAATATAGTATGTACACATGCATTTTATGTACTTACACACTAAATATACTTCTTTAAAGAGGTTGAGGTCATTTTCCTGTGAGATTACGAAGTTAAGCGACATTGACACTAATCAGCAATAAGATGGGTGATAATTTAAGAATAGTAACAGATGCATGTAAAAAGAGGTTCTAGTGGATTTTCAAACCTAGGGACGAATACACATCAACAAATATAACGAACAATCCTGGGCTATTCGTTATGATCTTGGCCAACCAGACACGTGATGGCGATTATAGATTGATTTCATGTTTACAAATTATATTTAACTTTGCAGCAATTTCTGAAATACAGTTTTATTCAAATGTAATGATATGTACAGTTTTGACATGATGTAATGATTAATTATAAAAAAGATACATGTATATCTAAATGCATGAATATAGGTATTTGCATATATATATATATATGTGTGGGGGGGTCGTGTGTATGAACATTGTTATCTTTCAAGCTAATTAACGTATAATAATCAAAGTTGTTATATATATTCTAAACATACGGTGAATAACAGGTGCACATTATTTTCATGTGAATGTTAACATTCATTGAGTGCTTATATAAAATGTGTGATTTATGTATATACTAGCAGTATCCGTGCCCCGCTGTTGACCGGGGCAAATATAAAATACTGATTTGATTTAAAAGAAGAAATAAAATAGAGTATCAATTCTAAAAAAAATAAGAAGAGAACCTGTAAGTCATTTAAGTGATTAAAATATTTTTTTATATGAAGATAAAAAATAATTATTATACTAATGTTCGTTGTCAATAAAAGCTGTTTATCGATGTTAGAGTGGGGGCTATGCTCCCTAACGTAAAGTTTCAAATACTAGCACCCCCGCCATATTTGTAAAAAAACGATATTTGTCAATGATTAGTTATTTTTTTAATCAAATGAATATATTTCTCTATGTTTGGAGGAGATAGAAATCGCCCTCTATTGTGTTAAATCGATTCCCTTCCCTAAAATATATTTAAATGCATGTTTACTCACTTGAATTATTTACATTTAAATGTGTTAAGCATTCACATAGTAGAAACAATAAGCAAATATCAATCTTCATTTCAAAAATAGCCTAAGATCCAATTCATTTGTGAACTATTTATTTTATTTACCTTTTCAGGATGTTAGACGTCAAAGTGCTTCTGCGAGAACACATTACTACCAATCCTACTACTACCAATACTACTACTGCTACTAATACTACCCAACACTAAGCAGTGAATGCAGTAAATGTAACAAATAATAAGCGAAAGTCTAAATTTTCCGGAAACAGATGTCTTGATAAAAAAATCTAACTAAAAAAATAAAAGAAAAGTAAAACATGTGTTTAGAAAAAAAATGATGGACATTTTTTTTGTTTTCATGTCATACGCATGTTAACCGTTCGTAAATACAATCATTAAGCGTATTCTGCTATTCTAGAATAACATCTGAGTTCTAAATAAGTCATCTGAAATAGCTTAATTTATGTGGAGGGATCATGTAGTCTACGTATTT
>OY744527.1:103951120-103956120 GCA_963556195.1 Sepiola atlantica
TTCTTTTGCTGGGGATGAGGCAACTTTACCGAATGCCAGACATTCGCCCGCTTATTCAGACACTCAAACAGCGAGATCTTTTTAAAATTCTAATCGTTTCTATAATTGTCCAATTGTTTGTATTTTTGTTGCACTTGGTTCACTGACTATATTCGCCAGGTAGTTTTTGAAATTATCTTCCATTAGTCCGGTTTCTCCTACTTACTGGGAATATGGAGATCTTCCTAGAATTCTGGTGTCTGTTCATGTCGTACATATGACCTTGGCATTTCGCAATATTTTTCCTTTTCAGCTCTGTTTAAGCCAGCATCATTAAAGGGCACTGCCTTCAACTAGGGTTTCTACTTTCTCCCTTTTGGTCAATATATATATATATGTTAGGTTTAACAGCTTCGTGTGTTGATATGTTGCTGTAGGGATTGTATAGTCATGATTTATTTTCATCTGTTATTTCTGGTATATGCTCCCAGGACTTTCTACTACATTGGATATTTAACTATTTACATATAGTCCAGTGAAGATATTTGCACACTTCATTGTGTCAACTCATATAGTAGCCATCACCCAGCAGTACCTTACAAGTGGATGTAAGGTGTCTCACACTCTCCACTTCTGTGTTGCAGAAACCGTACTTGTTATTGTTTCTGAGACCACTCATCTTTTTAAAAGCATTGGTCATCAAGCCTTGATTTTAGGCAGACATTATAATTCTCTCCTGATCATAGTAGAGCGATCCTTTTTTCAGAAGGTCTACATAGCCTTCCTATATATTCCTAGGATAGTTAATCGAGGAAATACTTAGCACGTTGTTTGTTGGGCTATTGTTCCAGTTTTCTGCAATGAAATGGCGTGTGTATTTCTGGCGGATCTTCTGGGCTATTTATGTGGCAAGCTTTTTGTCCGTTTCTGCCACATTTCTTATAGAGTCTTGTTCAAAGTGTTTGCCCAGTTTTGTGATAGAGGTTCTTCTGCTTGCTCTGGTTTCTTGGTGTTGGTGTACCATCATAAGGTTTGGGTTCTGGGAGCTCATCAGATATTTGCCGGCACTCACAATAGTGGCTCGAAGTTCATGGTCAATTTCTGTTACATTTATACCTTTTGCTCCTCTTGACTGATAAAGCCTTGGTAGACACTGGTGTTTGTACAGTTTCAACATTGTTCTCGTTTTAGTGTTTAGGCTATTAATCTTATGTTGTGGCCAGTCAATAATTCCAAATCTCTATCACTGGCATACTTAATTGGTTGATGGCAGTTACTTTATTTTTGGTTGTAAGCTGTGGTTTGTCCAATGCTGTATATATTCTCTGCAAATTTTTTCTCTCATCTTGGCATGTTGAATTTAATCGTTTTTTTTTATGACATAGTGTTTGTATTGTTCCTGCTGTTCAAGGTCTTTCATGTCAGTATCTTCATCAAGCTGTATGTTTTCCGTTTGGATCTTCTTTCCCAGCTCTGAGGGAGCACTTGCCACATTTGTCCAGGCCGAACTTTATTCCAATATGTTTAGATATCTCTTTATCTATCTATCTATCTCTCTTTTTTCCTCTCTCTCTTCTTTCCCTCCTATATATATATATATATATATATATATATATATATATATATATATATATATATATATATATATATGTCTGATTAACAGCCAACGGAGTTTTCTCTTTTCGTTATTTACTTGATAATTGTCGTAAATCTGCGATCTAATACCCGAGTATCTGGTATTAATTGAGAGAGTATGAACCCGTAGGTTTTTTTATCGTCAATTGTACGCACGGTGGTTTCCCGATAATGATAAAGAAAGTAACAAAAAGAGAACATTCCGTGTTCTTTAATCAGACCTGTTTAAATAACATTTGCTGTCTAGATATATATAAGAGAGAGACAGAGTGACATATATATATATATATATATATATATATATATATATATATAGAGAGAGAGAGAGAGAGAGAGAGGGCCACAGACACACATATAAAACATACTTATTAATAAATATATATATATATATTATATATATAAATGAATAAATGCGAAAATTGGGCTCATTTCTTGAAGAAACGATAAAGTCAAAAGGTTCTATTTCTAATTAATTCAATTTATTTAATACGCGAACCACATTTTTATATACCGTTTATACAGGGTGGTGCAAAAGTCGCGCATTGGTTTGTTTAGGTGATAGAAACTACAACCTTTCAAGTAATTTACTAGGCTTTTCTGATAAATAATACATTTACTTGGTAATTTTGTTGCAGTAGGTTTTAAACATAATATCCTTTTCGGCCTCACAAAGAGGGGCTCTAGTTAGGGCATTTTCCATTACAGTCCTTAGAATAACTGGCTCTAGTTCTTGGATTTCATGTCTGATATTTTTTAAGCTCTTGAATCGTTTTAGGCTTATTCACATATACCCTTTCCTTAAGATAAACCCAAAGGGAAATGTCATGGGGCTGTTAAATCCGGTGAACGTAAAGGCCAGTTAAAATCAGAAAATCTGCTAATTAAGCGCTCGCCAAACAATCCCCTTAAGAGCGTCATACTTTGTCGGGCAGTGTGGGCAGTAGCTCCATCTCGTTGGAACCACATGACTGAGTCGTCCTGAACAGCTGGCCTTAAAATTTTTTCAATCATTTGTTGATATCACTGTGCAGTTATCGTCACCGTGACACCTTCTTCGTCTTCAAAGAAATATGGACCGATCACTCTTTCCGAGGTAACACCACACCATACGGTACATTTTAGTGGATGTAATTCACGCTGATGAACGGTTTTTGGATTTTCAATGGCCCATATTCTGCAGTTTTGCTTATTTACGAACCCGTTCAGATGAAAATAGGGTTCGTCGCTCATTATCAGATTATAGATGAACTCAGTTTTTTCTCTGGCTAATTGCTGAATGTGAACAGTATAAGCTACGCGTAATTGCAAATCTGTGGGTTGTAATGTCTGTACCAATTAAATTTTGTATAGAAACAGATGCAATTCACGCAAAATTCTTTGAAGTGACCTTCTGGACATCCCAATCTGAGTGGTTCGTCTTCGAGTTAAGGTGTCTGGATTTTCAGCAATGCTATCCTCAACGAGTGCTACATTTTCCGCTGTCCGTACTGAACGTGGCCTGCCAGATCGTGGAAGATGACTCACTGAACTCTGCTGCCGAAATCGGGCCACAAGACGATCAATTGTGGTCTGACTGGGAGATTGTCTGACATTATAATGCCGACGATAGGCTTTTTGGGTTAAGATTATTGAACGATGGTTTCCGAAATAAAGTTCAATAATTTTGGTTCGTTGTTCAGTGCTATATTTTTCCATGATGAATTATCAATGTGTATATCTGTAATATTCTGAAAAATAAGGAGAAAATTTGATTAAATGTGAAAGTTGTTACTGGTTCAAACTAATGCGTGACTTTTGCGGCACCCTGTATATATGTGATATAAGATTCGCAAGCTTAACTAATTTTAATATTGGTTTCGTAAAAGTTAATTGTATTAATAAACTTTTGCAATGATTTTTAAAGTTTCTATATAAAAAATGTTCTGTTCCGCAATATTGTTTCATTTTCTTATTTTTGTTCAAGGGTTTTCTAACGTCGTTCGAATATTTCAAATATCGGTCGCTCTCAAGAAAAAGCGACCGACTCGGTTTTTGTAAATTGCCAGTGCAAAGACAGATTTGTTTCTTCTCTCCTTTTCTTTAGGTCACATTTAAAAGGTAAATAAATGTTTCGAAATTACCAAAATGTTTACGTTTCGTGTTTGAAAAGTATTATTTAAAACTAGCAGGCCTACCCGGTATTGCACAGGTGAATAGTAATTCATTTTTAGCAGTATCAATTAAATACCTACTGATGTCACACTCGAGGTAAATCTTAATATACAAACCGAAAACAACTAATCAAAGTGAAACTTAACCCCCTCCCCCCAAAAATGTTCAACAACAACAAAAATAAACAACAATAAGAAATACATGCGTTACATCTGCCTAAAAAATAAATAACCGAGTAAAGTTAAGAATTAAAACGCGAAATAAGTTTTACTTAAAAAAATGAACTAATCTCATCTATCTTTCGCGCGCTCTCTTTCTTTTCCTCTCTCTCTTTTCTCTCTCTCCTGTAAACGACGCCGTATTATTATGTTATTGTTTTTTAGTATTGTGTGAAGCAATAGTTTCGTCGACAGAAAAAGAGTAAATTAGATGCTAAGAACAGATACTGCACTTAGAATTATTTATTTGCACAAAATATAAAAATTCAAATGACGAACAAGTTTGTCACAAGGTTATCCAAACTGCGTTTGTCATCCTTGCTAAACAGTTATAAAAATTTCTGCCTTACTGTTTACTATAACCACATTAATTACCACAATAGCACATTTACTCTTGGAGGGCATACATTTATTGAATTAATATTTGGAGTGGAACCTTAGGGAAAAGAACCAAGAAATTATAAAAAGTATGTGTTTATAACTCGGCATTTATAAATCAATAACCCCCCCCTAAAAAAACTGATTTAATCTATCAATGTATTATCTTTTGTATGGGGATAGCTCAGTCGATATCGGTTCTGTTGTCATAGGACCGTCTTCCCAGGAATACTTTTATCTTTTGTTTATTATCCAAGATTTTACATCCTCCTGTGAGTTAATGTATTATATGTTCTTTCATCATGAGACATTCTTCTCAGGAACTACCTTCTTTTTTTGTGGGAAGGAGGACGTGGGACGGTGATAGTGTAGTATCTTTTCTGTTACCATAATACTATATCACAGGCATCACATTCTGCTTTCATGGGGATATCCTCATAGGTATTACCTATTCTGTTTTGGAATGGGTATTATAGTACCCGTACTGTTGTAATGATACCATAGAATAAATTACCTCTTCCTTTGGGGATTAGTGTAGTATATGTTAATTAATACCTCCTCCTTTGGGGTTCAGTGTGTGTAGTTAGCTCATCATGATTTCATTCTCTCGGCCTGGCAAAAGTATGCAACCGGAGAGAT
>OY744527.1:103961120-103978620 GCA_963556195.1 Sepiola atlantica
GTTACGTCTTGGATAAAATTTAAATATCAACATCCTAGTTACCTTGGTAATTTACTTCTCAAATACATATCGTAATGCATCTCTATCTCTACGACGGTTTAAAAGGTTCATGAACAACATCAAATAAAATACAGACAAGAAATATCACTTTATGAATAGCAATAAATAAAACTATTTGGTAGCCGTTAAGCAGAGACTACAGAGATTACTTTACTATCTCAATAATCATTTAATTAAGTATAGTAATATTACTAATGTAAGTAACACAAAACGTGATCTTATTGAACAAAATATAATTAAATTCTTAAAATAATTCGGCCGATTTCTACTACATTCGCGAATACATTTATTTCTTAAATAATTTAACAATCACGCTTATTAATGTTTTACAGCTTTGAATGTTTAATAGTAATAAGATTAGTACGAAAAACACTATTTTGCTGAATTATAAAGATATGTGTTTCTGTGTATTTAATAGTGCGACTTGATTTCAAATTTATTAACAGCTTTTGAAAATACAAAAATCGTATAGGATAGTATGGACATTTTTTTCTATAGAATCTTCAATGGAAAATTATGTTCACATTTATTTAAAAGAGTGTAGTTTCATCAACTATGTTAGTATGATCATTAACTGTGATTTTGTTTTGCTAAACACCATGTTTATATTTATTTTTACTACGACAAATCAAAATCAGAACATCAATGAATTCACATACTCTAGATTATTTTAAGACTTTTCTTATAATTTTGAACGATTATTGTGTAAAGAGTAGTTTCTATGATTGTACGTGTGAAATAAGTTTGCTAAACCGAAGTAAACATCAACATCTCTGTTTGCGTTATAGTGAATCTCTGTCGCCTCTTCAAATTAGGATTCATTGCCATTAATATATATATATATATATATATATATATATATATATATATATATATATATATATATATATATTAGTGTATATGACAAATATGACATATAAACGATATTACGTAGTATCTCTGTAAAAGTAAATACATTATATTACTTTAAATGTTATCATCCACGGCCCCGTGTTTCGTCGGTTTATGACTCATCGGCGTGGCTGCACCTATGGAGATTCTAAACTCGGACAATATAGTCCGAAACCATGAACTCTACAAATGAAGTAATTCCGGTTGGTGCTGGAATGTATCATGTTTTTATAGATGTCATTTATTTGTTTATTTTGTTTGCGATACTTTTGAGCGAATTGAATTAACTATACGAAAGAACATTTTTACCTTTATGCGAGTTGGGAATACTTTTCAGCACCGTATCGCGAAGGGGGGAATATAATCAAGACTCGAAACAAATGTTCATGGTTCAATCATGTTCTCGTTAGATCAGTGAAAGTAAGCGTATGAGAATACCATGTGAAGAAAGAACACACTCGATCATGCTATGCATATATATATAAATATATATATATATATATATATATATATATATATATATATATATATATATGGTTACATTATCACAGTTTATTCGCTATTTAGCGTTGGCCGAGAGGTTCTAGACATCGGGATTTGAATTGCAATATACTCGCAATCCAGGTTTTCGAATCGCATGACAAATAATGAATAGTCATATGTCTATGCCGAGGAGTCCCGATTATAAAGGACGAAACGTTAACGTACATAGATAATACACAACAAACACACACACACACACACATATATATATATATATATATATATATATATATATATATATATATATATATATATGATACAGATGATGTTTAATAAAACATACAACTTAAGTTATGGCTACCCTTGCGTTGATTATTTTTTGATTTTCTGAATCAGGGTCTTTGTTTCGGTTGAACATTGGCCGATGACTCGTACTTTCAGGCCGATCCTGGTTCATCTTCAGCAGAATCAGGTAAATACCATACTGCTAATGTTAATATTAATAGGTAGTTTGGTCGAGAATTACATTACTAATACGGAACAAAAGTTAGGACTATAAACATTTTACGATGATATCACTAGCGTTAAAGGTAATTTTGTTAATATGCTATATGCGTGTGTGAACTTCTCTAGATGTATTAGCAGCAACAAGCAAGCGTGCTGTCACGAGATAGTTTAGAGTGTCCGTTTGATTGAGTGATATCTAACCAGAGGTGACGAAACAGTACTATGAGTGTTTATTAGAAATTGTTTTCGTCTTCTATATGGATACTACTCTTAACAAAAGTAGCTAATTTTATCTTAAGATGAACGCACTTTGTATTCGTAAAACTCTGTCCATTGTCACAATGTGTTAGTGACGATAGGGCGCCGTTGCCCCATTAGCCACCAGAACCGTTTACTTTTAGGGGCAAGGTATCGCACGTTGTATGTTTAGAAAATCGTCACCAAAAATCCAGTCTGTATGAATAAGACGTATATTTTCATATTTGAGCGATTCTATGTTTTCATAAATAAATACAAAAGATAATTTAAATGGAAAATCAAAACACAAAACATTTCAAGTGTTTGAGATTCACTGGAGAGAAGAAGAAATTATTGAACGTTAACATTGTTTAATTATCAGTAAAATCGATAAAATCTTTGACGTTTATTTTCCTTTTTCTTTTGAGAATAATTTTCATTTGAGAAGAAATGAGAAGATCGCCAATAATGAGGAAAACGGAGGAAATGAATGTATCATTGATAAAACGAAAATATCATAAATAGTAGGACTACTTGTGTTATTATGATCATCATCATTATTCGTATTATTATTATTATTATTTTTATTATTATTATTATTATTATTATTAGACTTCATGATAATATTTATGATAAAGATATTTTCACTCAAAAGATATCCAATTTTCTCATATTTTTCTTTTCAAAAATGCAAATTTCTTCTTACATTTAACGGATTTATTTCTCCGCAAAAGTTTTCCTTGTTTGGTGCATGGATAATTTTTAACGCTCGACATCTCAATGATCGTCGCCTTCATCTTCTTTTTTTTAAACGTCAACAAAGTTAATTAACACCTGAAAGGAAATCGATTAGTCACCGTAACAACCGACACATTTCTCCCGCCGTACGTTTGTCAAGTGCGACCAATTTTAAAATATAGTATATGATCTTCATTTTCCCAGCTTAATCGGGATATCCAGCACATAGAGCGAGTTCAGAGACCGGCGACACGGATAGTCAGCGTGCTCTACACCCGACCAGAAGCGCTCATCCTTTACTCGTTGGAGCGTAGTTGGTCGCATTGCGAACTTATCATCGGCTTTATTATCGCGTGCGGCAACTGTAAATTAAAGCGTGACTTGTTCTTCACACTGGCTCTGCTGATGTGACTTCGTCGTAACTTACAGAGGCTGTACGTGTTTCACTTTTGGCAGAATCGTCAGGAAGGTTCTGTTTTGGTTCTAGCCGGTGAGCTCTGAACAAATTGTCTGAATCGGCCGTAGTCAACATAACAGCATAATCACGTTGAAACACTGGGTCTCGTTAATACACCGAAAGTAAGCAAATTTGAGTCTGCCTAGTACCAAATAGATTACCATTCGAGAATACAAGGCGCTGTGCGCAGGAGGACTTCGATCCCCTTCCCGTAAGAACTGCAAACATGTAACGTCATCATCTCCCCTAACCGTGTAATACATGCGACTCGGGACTGAAAGGAATCAAAACATGTGAAGTTAAAATGGCCGTCAATGAACGCAAGTTGTTTGACGCGTCGTTACATCTTCATCATAGGTTCTGTCCGCATTTCTATCGAAAAACCTCGATAAAAAGATTGAACAAGCTTTTCTGGATTAGATTTAAATCTGGACACTTGAGTAAGCAAAAGGCTTATGTAATTATTAGTATTTATAAAGATTTAAAAAAAGAAAACATGATTAATATAAGAAATCTTTACTCTTTCTCGTGTCCCCCCTTTGTTATCTGTCTGAATTATGTATCCCCATTTTCAAGAATACATCAATTCATAGTTAATATATACTGTTTCTTATAATTATAATTATTTTTTAACCGCTCTCCTGTTTGTTACTCATAACTCTCTCTCACACTCATCGGCGTTCTATTTCTATTTAATTTTCCCCTCCTCTCTTCCTTCTATTTCCCCTTTCAATCTATTTAGATTATGAACGTCATTAGCCTCCTCACAGTAGTTGCCTTACTGTTCGGTCTTTCTTCACGACATCTGCTGTTTTGTAGCGTCACCCATGTGCCGGGTGAAAAAAAAACGCAGTAAAACCGATAGTTGTTTAAGTGTATTAGATCTCCCCCTTGTTACAGTATATATATATATATATATATATATATATATATATATATATATATATATATATATATATATATGCATTTGAATAGTAAGTTACCCAGCTCACCGCTTTAATAGAGATATGCAATCAAATGAGCGTCCATTCGCTCACTAGCGCCTACGGGAATGCATAACTATAAAACTCAACTTTAAGGCGCTAAATATCACACATAAAATGTTCTAATGGCTCGTTGGTCAAAGGTAACTTACTTGGTCACAGACAGTGTGATCGTGTGTTCGAACTCTTGTCAAAGTTGAGTCGTGCAGATGATTAGTAAAACTATGTACATGAATCAATAATATATATATATATATATATATATATATATATATATATATATTGTACACAAACAGCTAAAACCACACTAGTTGTGATGTAACATGTTAAGAAAAAATAAATAGTAAGTCCCATTTCGATTTCGATTTATTATTTTTGTTCCTTCCAGCTTACATCCTACCCGGGACTTTGCGTTGCCCTCAGCCTTTTAAAAACATACTACCAGTATTCCCAGCAGTGCTTGAACCAAACTACCATTCTGTATTATATATATATATATATATATATATGTATATATATATATATATATATATATATATAAATTTACTATCGACATATGTAACGAGCCGTTTGTGTTCTCTCTTTTAATGGCTAACGTAATTTATTCGTACTGCATTTATGACACTATATTGGTAATGCCCATTAACCCACTGTTAAATTAATGCCCCAACAGAGCTATCATATCATCAAGTATATTTTTTTACTGGGTGACATCATCGCTTTGCGGCGTCATCCATTGTGCAAGAATATCTGCAATATCTGCAAAGTTTATGTACATAGAATGATATATTGATTTATTATAATTGATTGACTTAATAAAAAATGAGAGGTTGCTTCTAAAAAAGAAATGTGACGTAATAAATAGTGAATAGTAGTTGGGAAGATGTGTGTATGTTTTGAACAAAAAAGAACCAACTGTAATGCCCTAGTTTCTGTAGAAGCGGCAACATAAATTGTAATGTTAAAGTCCATAAGGTGTATATTTTATAATATATGAAAAAAAAGTTACAAACCAAAAGAGTTTCGAGTAGTTATATATATATATATATATATATATATATATATATATATATATATATATATATATGAGTTATTTAGCAATCGTAATCCAAACTATTAAGCATAATTCGCGACTCAGGTTGGCAAGGATGATTTGTGAGAAGCTCTTGTAAGGCTTACTGTGAAGACAGGTGTCGTGTTGCATATACATATATGGTTGGCCTTCATTAGCTGATTATATATATATATATATATATATATATATACATATATATGTATGTATATATATGTATATATATATATGTATATATATATATATATATATATATATATATATATATATATATATATACTGGGAGAGACTGTTTGTAGGCAGAACAGTTTTTCACTAACATCTTATAAAGTACACGTGAGAATTAATAGCGTGAATGTATGTCGTGTATATTTATGTGTTCGTGTCTAAATATTATTAGATTAAGTTTGCGCAAACCGAGTAGCGTCTGCTATTTTATGTATTCCATGCCACAGGGTGAATATTTGAAATTATTAATCAATATTATAGAGCAAGAATCATACTTATTTTAAATTTGATTTCGCGTCTATACTGGCAAATTTTGAGAAAGATTTTATATGCGCATCATGAAAAAATATTATCTTCCATGACTGGTAAATACCTAGTAACAGCTTCGATATAATTCCGTTTACAGTGGAGATGTGCGTTCTGAGTACATTTGTACGACCAAATAAGATAATATGATATATTTCAGGGATAACTTTTATTTGCCATAATCATTTAAATTTTACATCTCTACCCCAAATATACAACCACCACAATATCATTAGCTATTTTGTAAAGTGTTGACCGTTTAGCAAGCTTTTTTTAATGAGTTTCCCATTTTAATTTGAGGTCTCGTCCGTTCGTCTGTCGGTCTATCATATTTAAGTCGAAATCACATTTTCTTTGGCCGGTCAGGTTTTTGTTTGAAATTCTAATTTTAGTTACTTTTGTTCAAATGATCGTATACAATATATAGTGTTTTTACGGCCTTAGATAATACAGAAAATAGCTGATATGCTGCTAATAAAAAATCAAAATGCGAATACCGACACGGATACCTTAAAAGTGGCGGCTCAACGTGAAATAATTTTCGTCGAACGATGACACTAAATGTAACGCTAGATTTAATATAAGAGTTATTTAGTTTGTTAGGGTTAAAGTTTGACGTTTACGTTTATTTATTACTCGGACTACTAGTCTTATCTTGAAAGTGTTAAGAATAACATCGAAACGAGAACAGTAATCTTAATAATATCGAATAATACTGATCATTTATCCTCCGACATGCTTCAGGTATAATTTGTCGAAATTAGGAATCTTTCTGTCGAGCTCAGAAATCTGGACGGAATTTCGAACGGAACCCTTTATTAAATCAACGGGAGTAGAGTGCTCGAAGAACATCGGAAAGCCGTAATACGTGGAGAAATCGGAAAGTCGGGTATGGATGACCACATATGGAAGGAAAATGGAGACCATCTATGGGATGAAGTAACAATTATAGATAGAGTAAAACGACTCAAAGAAGCAGCACATATGTTAGGCGACAATGACTTACAAATCAAACCTAGTGCAGAATTCAATACAATATGGGTACCTATAATTATAAATAATAGATAAGTAGTAGTGATTTATAGTGATAAGTAGTTTGCTAAAAACAAGAATAGGTTTAAGGCTCCCAAAATGAATACTAGAATTGTCCGCAAGGATCCGTGGCTCAGTGGATATATTACTAAGTATAATTCAGTTCTAAGTGAAGGTTCAATCCATAGTGCGGGCGATACGAAGAATTGCGAATTACTGAAGATTTCTTCCCAATCATGGCAGATGGAACGAGAACATCCTACTCCCGAAGATTTAATAAAAGGTTCCGTTCGAAATTCCGTCCAGATTCCCGAGTTGGACAAAGATTCCTGAGTTCGACAAGGTTAACCTGAAGAAGGTCGGAAGTTAAATCGGCCGAAACGGTGTTATGAAAACACCAAAAATGAGAACAGTAGTCCGAATATACCAAATTCTACTAACTATCAACCCTCATCTAAAAAATTCCGAAACATAATATGACTACGTAATGCGTCATTAAGTGAGGATGACTCTTTTTCATGAAGTGAGCATCAAAGTATTTTTATTACAGAAATGACCGCGAAAAAATATATGTGTATAAACCTCTTAGCTCTGTGCAACTATACGTACAGATGTAAGTTTCCTGTACGTATGCGTACATATATCGGCGTTATGTATATGCCGGGACATAAAAATGCTCATGTTGGTAGATAGGGCGCGGTGATAGTACTGGAAAAGATATGTCTGCTTTAGCCCCCGTCAAAAAAATCACCTAGGAGAAAGAAAACTCCGACATAAGACTGAGAGCGACTGATGAATTGTGTAGACTTGCACTTTTAGGTAGGATGCCCATAGATTAGGAATATGATTTATTCTGTGTAAAACTTTTCATAACTTAAAATGCGTCATGCACAGGTATTGCTTGATAGGTGGTATTAGTCAGTTAATGAAAATGCATGAACGCGTGCATGAATCATTATTGTTTTTATGTGCGTATCGGTATTTGCAAATGACTTTGTTGTCTCCGTATATGCCCATATCTCGGCGTTTCTATGAATGTAGAGCTATATATATATATATATTACGTGACAGTTTCTGTGGGCCGAGTGGATATGGCTGACTCTGTGTACCGGGTTCGCGCCTCCCGACCGTCTGAAATTGTTACTTCCCTGCACTGATGAGAGCAATAAGCTTGAAACGCTAGCGTCTGTAGGTATAAATAATTTAATATTTATTTATAAATATTATATATATATATATATATATATGATTTTCCTGTGTATAAGTATAAAATACGTATATGTATATATATTGATTGTGTATGTGCACGTATCTCAGAGTTTGTGAGAATAGTTTTGTATAAATATTTGAAAGACATCATCACCCGTTTGGTTATAAAAGCATTGTTTTAAATTGTGTGCAGAACGCAATGGTATCGATAGAAATCTTAATTTGATTAATGTTCAAATAGTGTAATATTTCTTAACAAAGCATTCTGAACATCTTTCAAAAAATAGTGTTGTTTGATGATAAAATATCGTCACAAATTTCAGAATTTTACAAAGAAAAGAGAAGCTCGCCCTTCAGGATATGCCGAGAGTGATAATAATTGTTTGGTGCATTACTAGTTTTAGTCTGTGCGTATTAATAAAGCTGGACTGTCCAGAGGTACAAATGAGAGGGAATCGACCCATTCATCCTAGAAATATGTGAAACGAATCAACATATGTGCAGAACGACACTCAGAAATCAAAAGTGCGTACCCGCCTCACACACCTATAAAGTCAAAGAATGTGCAAATACGTTCATTAAGCGACGATACGTACATACACGCATGTCTGCGCACGTTTATTATTACATATATAAGATGTTACCTTATCTATAAATATGCAAAAATAAATACATTTCTTAATACATCTACTTTTTTACATCTCCCAACCAATTAATTTCCAGCTCAAACAAAAATATTTAAAACTTACTACCATAATTTGAAATGAAAACTTTTATTCTAATACTTTATTAAATCATATCTTATTAGCTATCTATTAGATTAGTAGATGTATAGGTTCAAAAGCATTCCTTGTAACTGAAACCTTTAACTAAGCAGATTGGTACTGTCGGCATTCTGATTTCAAAATTACAGTTCAATTTCTATATCAAAACACTGAAAGTCAGGCTGAGTGTAGCATATATATATATATATATATATATATATATATATATATATATATATATATATATATAATTATTTCCACAATCAGACAACGCCGCAACCTACAACCTATGAAAGAAACAAACCGGAAGTCCTAGACTCGAGTTTCGCCCTCGTTTGGGCTCTTCAGTAGAACACATCCGAACTCAGGATTCGAAACCCGAGTCACCTGCATGGTAAGCGAGTACTCTGCCACTGAGCTACCTCGCCACATACAAGAATGTCTATTAATTTACACAGATTCTTGTATGTGGCGAGGTAGCTCAGTGGCAGAGTACTCGCTTACCATGCAAGTGACTCGGGTTTCGAATCCTGAGTTCGGATGTGTTCTACTAATGAGCCCAAAGGAGGGCGAAACTCGAGTCTAGGACTTCCGGTTTGTTTCCTTCATAGGTTGTAGGTTGCGGCGTTGTCTGATTGTGGAAATAATTATATATATCATCTCACATTTAAGAAAATCTAATATATATATATATATATATATATATATATATATATATAGGGTATTATGTATAACACTAGTATAACTTTCAATAATACCGATGATGATAATAATAATAACAATAATAATAATACTTGGTCTTTAAAGAAATAATATTTATTCAATAACATTAGAATCAGTGTTTATAACTGTTTCATAGAATGCATCAATGTTATCATTTTTTTTAATCACATAAATACAATATACCCTAACTGGTCAGAAACCGTTTGTGCATCCGATGCTTTCCATTTATTAGGTAGGATGTAGAGAAGAAATATATACTTTTAATGTTGTAAGAATACATTATAATACATAATACACACACAATTGAAGATAAAGTGATACAGAAAGCAAGTATAACGAATCCATGCTAACATAATTTATTCAAGATAAAGTAGATTTATCTTACGATCAAGTCGGACATTATTATTTTATTGTTTTTTCACAAGTGCTTACAAGCCTGTTTTTTGTTTAGAGTTAGGTGAACTTGAATTACGTCTCACATTATTTTCTGCTTCATTCTCTTTATATTTTTGTAACTGCGGTTAGTACGAAAAATGCTTAAAACTCAACTTTAAACGATTAGTGTTTTTATTCATCAATGAATTTTGACAACCCTGAATGTTTTAGTTTCAGCAAATTCTAGGCAAAGTTTTATCCCATACATAACATGACTGTTCATAGAAACAGTCCAATAATTATTTTGTAACGGTACACTAAATGTTTATCACTAAAGGGAGTATTTGATTTTCATGTTACTATTTAAACTTACATCATAATTACTTTCATTATTATTTTTTCTGTTAAAGAAATAAATATATTTCATGTAGTATTTATTTTTATATTTTTAAATAAAAATGCATTTATTATCTCAAATTGTCAATGTCTTTAAGCTAATTTTTAAAAGATGGTTAGAGACACCGAGATAGATACGAGCTACAACTAAGTATTTCTATATCATGAACCATATCATTGGTTGCTTTCAATATTTATTACGTGGTCATAAAGTATTTTACCGATATTACCAATCGAAGTTACGCTCTTTACAATCAGGCCGACAGGTGTCTTGTGGCTGCCAGGTGAAGTAAGGTTCTTTTTAAGTAATTCTTTTGGCTAAGATCAAAGTGTAGTATCTGTTCCGATGGATACTGCACGCCTGCCCTGTGCAGTTCTAGGAGGTCCACCCTCCCAGGCTTCGCCTCCCCTCTTTGGGGAGGAGTAAGTTTATTGCTTACTGTCTGAGGCGCCCCTACCGGGGAATGCCGACGGGGCTGCCCAGGCAATTTTTAAATGGCCAGAGTGCTCACCTCTCGAGCGCTGGCTTTTAACCCCACTTGCTCGACCCGATCTTGGGTCACATCTTACTTGTGGGAGTTAGATAAAACTGGCCTTGTGCCTAACTCCGCGAGGAGTAAATAAACATCTTCCCTTGCTGTGATTCTCTTTAGGGGAGGTTTAGTTTATTGCTAATTGCCCTTGGCACACTTAGTGGGAAAAGTCAAATGAGCATCTCCGCCATGTTGTTAGGTTAGAGTGAGCTGGTTTTTCAAAGCTACACCAATCTTTTGTCTAACATCCTGGAAATGAAGTAAAAAAAAAACACTCCGTTGTTAAATCATGTTATGGTTGACTTATTTATACAATTACATCCCGCTGTTTTAGGAGCTTAATAATTAAGGCATCCGTTGTTGAGTCTTTCACGTACCAATTTAAAATCGCATAGTCATCACTTAGCGAACCGATTATAAGTATTTCGATCAGAAACCTTTGTAATATGTCAGTTTGGTATGTTTAAAGCTTATACCATTCTATATTGCCTCGACAGATAAAATATCGACTTAGCAATCTAGTGCAAGTAATCCTTTCTTTTTTTATAACTCTCCTAGCTCAATTGAGAAACTTTGCTCGTCTTGTTGTAATGTTTATCTGGTAGGTGTTAGCTACACTCAACTCTGTAAAATAACGTAAGAATATAACCCGGTGTTTACTTTAAATAACTATCCATGTGTGGTACACAAATCGTGTGGGTGTTTCCCTGTTGACAAGATGGTTATATGTAAGTTCAAAATGTTGTCTTCTATATAGGAGATATTGATTAGGAGAGGACAATCTATATATACATAGCAAAAAAAGAATATGCAAAGATTTGAATGTAGGTTTATTTTGTTTTATTGTAAACTATATATATATACATATATATATATATATATATATATATATATATATATATATATATATAAACACTGTTACAGTCTACGCAAATTAACTAGCGTTTCGATGATTTTATTTTCATTCAGTCTATGAAAAGATGTAATATCTTCGAAACTCCGGTTAATTGGCGTAGACTGTAACAGTTGTAATTATATATATATATATATATATATATATATATATATATATATATATATATATATATATATAAATGCTATACTCGTAAGCACCTTTGAAAATAAAAATATGTTCATTTGATTAATATGTTAGAACCTGATCAATTAATTGATATATGTATATATATATATATATATATATATATATGTATATGTATATATATATATATATATATAGAATTGATGGATAATTGGATGTCTCTATATTTATGCTACTATAATATCTCAATATAAATTAGTCTGTATACTTATATTATCATAAGAATGGAATAAACATTCAAGAGTATGGTGTTTACGACTAAAACGCTATATTTTCAATCGTTCAGGTTCGGAATGAAGTTTGATAAATATATTAACATAGTTAAAATATATTATGTTAAGATACATAAATATGCATAACTATATTATATATGTCTATGTCTAGAAAAGTAGCATATAGTGAAATATAAACGAAACATATATTATAATGCGAAAATAGTAATAATTAAGTTGTCAATTCGTTCGGGCTGCGGATTACAAAAGTAGGTTCAAAATAGTTCTTTATCTCAATGAATAGTCTTAATATGAAGCAAGTTTGTTATTATAGAAATATATTGTTATTTTCTTGTTTATTTTGTTAAACAGTGAACTGATCAAATATTGAAGTGTTGATTTGGTACCGTTTAATAGGTGTCTGTCGACTGTTCATAGACACTGACGCACTGACACGGTTGCTACCGTGTTGGCCTTTTAATGGCTGTCATCTCAAATATGACCGTCACTACTGAGTGATCACACCGATTCTCGCTGCTTATAATGTTGCCTTGTTATTCTTTCTCTTTTTAGGATTTATATTAAGTGGTTTATTGTATGTTATCGATTATATTGTATGAATCGATAGTGTGTAAAAGAGGATATTTGATAAGAAGTGTCATGAATAAATATACAGCCTAAAGCTAAACAGAATTTAACAATGCGAATACTTATCAGCTTGTTCTGAACCTATTTTTTGTTTTCCCATCTTATCATTTTGATAATATAGTTGTTAATAGTAAATGAATGAACAGAACATTATCTATTGAATTGTTAAGTAAATATTTACTTACTAAATTTAGCAGAGTAAGTGTTTAAATTAGTATCGGTTGTGATCTTTTCAAGAACTGATTACTAACTAGTGTACGCACATCCTTACTATCTCAATCCTTACGGTTGGCGAATCAGTCGATATAATGCACATATTGCGACTTCAGGATATGACTTGTTATAGTCGTTGAAATATAGCAATGGTGTTTCGGAAGCCTTTCGTACAGGCAGGCTTGTGTCGATAGATCGCAGGGCAATATTGCACCATGCCGATGTAGCTGGATATATCGATGGCGAACGGCACACAATAGCATCACAATCGATCGGCGATACCTCTTTGACTTCATTCGATATATATGTATTGCAAACCTTATAAATACTTAATTCAAAATGGTTCCTATACTAATAAAGCAAAAGGAATTTACTGTGCATCGTTCATGCACTGACGTTAAAAATAATGACCGTAACTTAGACTCTAATTTCCGTAGACCTGTTTAAACTTTGATTCCTCGAATACGTTTATGGTAATAAAACTTATGGCAAAATATCGGCGAACTCACTATGAATTATATAGGGCACTCAATATACTATTTGTATATAAAATTTACTTGTAATTATATATATATATATATATATATATATATATATATATATATATATATATATGTATGTATTATTTTAAATGCTACTGTTCGTTAAGTAATCGATGAATCATAGTGAATTAATATCAGTTAATTATACAAACAAATATTTAATAACTATTCAATTATTCTGTATACGTGACACGTGCTGATAAGAAATCCTTAGTAACAGTCGAATATCAATGTCAAATCAATGGGCAGTTGTTTCCCAAAGTAACACGATGTATACGTATGATTGGCACGGATCGAGAAACAGCCAAACATCGTACATGGTTAATAAGAATTCAGTTAAGATTACTAAGCAGAAGGTAGGCCGAACATGTTAGAGATCCTTGGAGACAAAGATGTTTCACTTATTCTCATCTAAACGTAAATTAGGGTTATCATTGTCTATTAACCTAATTTCATTGAACAATGTAATATGATTCACAATTAAAATGTTATAAGTGCCAATTTATGAAAGGTAAATGAAAACTAAATATCTATCGATAACGTAATGTGTGATATAGTTGTGTTTTAGCATCAGGCAATCAACATCAAGCATTACATAGTAAATAAAAAGAGTATACCATTCAAAAGGCAAAACACGTAGTCTTTAAAATTAGTTTTACTAATGCTTGATTGTGTTTCGGAATATTCTAGATAATAGATCATCTGTATAATCTGAATACTTCGAACTACTGTTCTCATCTTGTAATTTTAACAACGTTTCAGCCGATGAACCCTCCAATCTTCTTCAGGTGCGTATTGTCGAAAACTAAATCATCAGTACGGCCAATACTAAAAATAACATTACGAATTACATAAAATTTCGCTCAGGCCATGGCTGACAAAAAAGGCAGCTTCCGCTAAGGAGTTGATTTAAAAGCACGTATAGATTTCAGAGATTTACGATACACACCTAAAGAACGTCGCAGTTTACTTCGGGTAAATCGTTGTGAGAATCACATCCAATATATATCTGTATTTAAATACAAATAATACAAATATTTAATCAGTATATATTTTATTAATGTTCTAATCTTTTAAAACATGTTGGCATCAAAATAACTGTATGGCGTCGGCGTTCCTTAAACACCTTTTACTTTTGTTCGTATTGTTTTAACAATATTGTATTTTACTAAATTATTGTCTTTGAATTAGATTTTTCAAAGTTAAATGTTATTATTACGTTAGCGTTTATTAATTAAATTATTAATTGACACAAATTGTTAATGAAATGTAACTATTTTTCGTATTAATATAGATTTATCTTGATTAATAAAATTGTTTGATATAAATGACTTTCAGAACTTCTAATATTTTAATACATGTAAATTCGATGAAAATTCTATAGCCAAATATGAATTTCACCAGCGCAGTTCAAATGTTTAAAAATGTATTTCAAAGTTCGGAAAATGACGAAATTATTTTTTTAACTATTGACTGAACAGTTAAAATAACTGATTGTTTCTAATTAATCTAAAACGCATTTTCCATCATTTAATTCATGAATTAAATTATTTTTTTAAATAGGATCTGTAAAAACTTATTTTTATTTACGTTATTCCATTTGTATTTAATTTTCGACGATTATTCAATAAATCAACTATTGATAATTATTCAATTATCGTAGTATCAGGTAAAACACACAAGATGTTTCAATTTTATTAATAAAATAATTCATAAATATCTACTTTCAGAAACACGGCATAAACATTGTGTCTAACCTGATGTTCTCGTATAAAGAAAAAGCATATTGGTGAAAACGATGTTTTAAAGTTTTTTTCTAAATCGTATATATATATATATATATATATATATATATATATATATATATATATATATATATATATATATATGTTTTGTCTTTTAAGGGAAGTGGGGTCTGATCAACTCTGCTGGGAAGCCATGAAATTAAATACTGTCTTGTTTTTAAATTCCCGAAACAGTTTTTCATTGTAAACAACTGATGATCCCTTAAAATAGTGTTAGAATTAAACTAATATAAACACTGTAAAAAATAAATTGACTTATATGAGTGATTTTCCACTGGAAGACTTGGGACTATAAGTTGTTTTTTGGGTTTTTTTTTAATATAGTTTTAATGGTTGAGAAACTTCCGAGACTATATATATATATATATATATATATATATATATATATATATATATATATATATATATATATATATATATATATCATAGAATGTTCCGAGGCGTGTAAAAGTAATTTCCCCACGAGAATTGTTTTGTGCCACGTTTATGCACCCTTACGCATATTAAAATTAAGATATAATGCGACTAAAAGTTATTTCTTGAATCCTTATTCCAGTTTTTAATCAAACTATATCACATGGTTTTGATTTCAGAAAATTTTTAATAATTTGGTTTCAGTTTAAGTTTAATAAGAAATTTAAATTTCATGAATGTTGCTTACTAGGTTCGTAATAATTATGTCCTAAATGGAAATCTTCAATATTTTGATTTTTAAATGCAATGTTGTACCTATAATATGCTCATTAAAACCTTTAAATTAATCCAAATAATTACAATTTAAGGAACATCTTTTAACTTGATTCTCAGAACTATTTTTGAAATTTTATAAAAATCAGAAGTAGCTGTATGTTCACGATGTGCTATCACACCCTCTGTGCCAATTTGCATAGATTTAAGTTAAACTTAATATAGAATACATCACCCCTCCTTATACCTAGCATAAGTTAAAAGGTGTACTCCTATAAATACACATATATAAATACAGACACATACCTAACTGTATAAATACATATATACCTATCTGTGTATACATCTTTATTAATATACTCTATATGCATTCAATGCTAAAATTTCTGTCTGAGAAATAGGATTACATATATTTATATATTAATTTACTTTACTATTTACGTGGATTTTCAGGTGATATCTCGTCAAATAGTTATGCTTAGACCTTAAATGTGTTACGTTTTACATTTGTCTGACATCGAAAATAATGATTACCTATGTTGCGCGTGTTCTTATGCAACATCATGTTAATACTTACTCTCACTTGGCAACAGGCTCGTTGCAAGTGTGAAACAAGTTGCAGTTTGACACATTTTAGTTGAATATTATATTGAATAGGCATTTTGTCGGAATGTGTTATATTTGAAAAAAAAAGTATTTAAGGGTAAAACGAACTGTAGAAATAAATACGCTCACCTTTTCTTATCATATGTCTAAACCAGTTGAACATACTTATGTTTATCTTATCGAATATACGAAATTTTACGGTAAATGTTTAAATAACAGTGTTATAATCGTGTCGCCATTTATGTTCATTACAGGCAGTAAAATATGTATGTGTGTATTTTTTTTTGTTTAATGATTTTAAGTATTTCTATTTCGATCAAAAGTGTGAATAGAAAAACGTAAGCCTTTGAAAACACACGGCTACTTTAAACAATATATATCTTTACTTTTCCTCAGGTTCTCAAATCACGGCATGGTCGGACGTGCCCTATTCGATGGCATTACACCGGTCATTGTGTAAGGTACATACGGAGAGGATATCCGCGAACAATCGAAAGCGTTCGACCAATTTGGTCCAGACTTGAACGTCGGATATCAGTGAATCAGATTGTCGGTTGGGTCCGAATCAGAGCGAGGGTCGTACCGTCACGGTACGGTTGTTACTACTACCCGTTCAATCCGGTCGTCCTGCGGGTATGCGTAGGGCGTCCGGTAGTGTCGCCTCCGACCTATGCCGGCACGACTAGGGTGGTGT
>OY744527.1:103983620-104028620 GCA_963556195.1 Sepiola atlantica
TCATCTCTGCCAGGTGTCAGGTAAAATAGTAATACTACTTGGAGATTTGTTTCCGCTTGTTGATGTAAATAATTCCATTTGTTTAGTTTTGTACATAGTTTTATTTCTTTCGATATCTGTTGATAAACATAGAAAGAGTGATGAAAACGATGGGGGATAGACACTATTAGTAAAAGAGATTGAAACTTCAAATGACATACAGTGGAACAGATATATATGTATAGCAAGAAATGTGTGTTGTGCTGAAGTCATTTCAGATTTTGGCTAAACAAAACAATTAAAATGAGATTTTTATCAAACATGAATTAATCACAGAACTTCGGAATATTTTAGCGGCTATCTTGTGTTATTATTTTATATATTAAAATGTCTTAACTTAACAAACACCGATTCACTCAGCTTTAGTAAAAATAGATTTAGATTAGTAATAAAAGTATTACTGAAGTGTTAGTGGACCTTGTATAGTTCTCTTTCTAATTAAACAAATGATTTGTTAAAAGTGTATGCGTGTTTGCATTAAAACCGATCACGTGTTATACTTCATTTCAAAAGAAATATATTTTTTCAAAACGACCTAATAAAACTCAAGTGCGTCGAGATTATTTCAAACAGTGTGGAGACAATGGAAACCCCAGTATATTACCGTAAATATTGAGTTTTTCTGCCTTGTTTTAACACTATTTACTAAATGTTTCTTTCTCTTAGTGTGTTTAACTCTACCAGGATTTCTCTCATCAATTGACTCATTTTGTTTTTTTGGCTAATATTTTCTCTGTTAAGTTCAAGACGAATTTTCCTGACCCGCTAACCTTTCTACACTCGATCATTTTAATGTGTTTTTCTCAAATTATAAAAAGCAAATCTTTGATAAGGAGATTGTTAAAACATTTATTTTTACGTTTTTGATCCTTCTGTAAACCCATACAATTATGTGATGATATTTGCAAAATATGACGTTAGAATATTTTATATATTAAATTTAAGATGTAAAATTAAACCTGTTAAACGCATGAATGTTATTGTGTTTTCTAAATGATTATCTTTATTCATCATTATTTCCGTTTGTGCTGTTTCAGTTTCTAATATGTTCATTTCGGTCTTGGATTGGAATTCTCTACCTTAACGCTCTCGCATCCTATTAATAATAATAATTGTCGTCCCTGTTCTAACAGTGTGTTTTGTCATTGAACCAAATATCATTCAAATAAATTGTGTTTTTCATCGCAATATTAAAGTCATCATTTTTACCTATCGCGTTTACGTATGTTTTACATTAAGTAATTTATTTAGTTCCTCGCCAGGAGGTTAGGCACAATGCCAGTTTTATCTTACTCCTACAAGATAAGATGTGACCCAAGGTCGGGTCGGGAAAGTGGGACTTGAAAAGCCAGCGCCCGAGAAGGTGAGCACTCTGGCCATTAAAAATTGCCTGGGCAGCCCCGTCGGCATTCCCCAGTAGGGGCGCCTCAGGCAGAAAGCAATAAAACCACTCCTCCCCAAAGAGGGAAGGCAAAGCCTGGGAAGGTGGACCTCCTAGAACTGCACAGGACCGTCGGATAAACCGGCGTAAATCAAGTCCCGAAGACCAAGTCGATACCAGTCTATGGAGTATATTTTGAATTAAGTAAGCTGCATAGAAATTGAAACAAAACAATAAACATTGATGAAATATTGTCTCACACTAGATGACATGATTTAAACATTTCAAAGTGCCCTTCATCTAAAAATCATCACGAAAATCGCATTTACAAAGAAAAGGTGCGAAATCTGTGAGGAAAATCATTATTTTAGTTTTCATATCTGAAATATAACCAAATTTCGAACTTTGAACTATGCATTAATTCAATGTTTAACTATGAATACATTCTGTGTGAATAGTGTGCCGCAATTATCGTGCGACTTTCAACTGAATCTGAAGTATACATCTGTGAACTTCGAAAAATTGGCACAGAGAAAATAGACAGAATAATAAAATGTCTGTGTATATTAAGATATATGACTTAAAATGATTGTGGCAGGAGTAGCCACTGAACAATTCTGAGAAAGAAATATCTTTTTGATCGATAAATATTTTTCCAGATAAAAAGTAGTTTCCTAAATATTATTTATAGTGAATCAAACAGTAGTGTTATAAATAGTATTATTTATATCAAAATAGTATTATTTATATCAAACAAAAGAAATAGCTTTATTAATGGTATAATTTATAAGTAAATTATAGTTTACCATTAAACAACATCTCTTATAAAATGGCACATCTTTACGTCAGAGTAAATATATAACAACAGTTATTTAATTATCGAGTACGAACACCCGGTGTTTTCGGATGGATGATAAAACCTACTAATTCCGACGTTGGGCCCAGCATCTATTCGAATACATTATATGTTATGTATGTAAACAATTACACTTATACTGATGAATAGTATTTACTGATATGATGCCTCGTTTTCCTTACTCTCAATAAGATCACATACTATGCCAGACAGAATATATTTCATTAATAAACGAAGTATTTCATAAGTTTTCAATTCACATCCTTTCGGTTAAAATTATTTTTCGACACACTTTCGGGTTTTTATTTTGTTTCAAATTCAAGTAAGACAATTACAAAATATATATATATTTATGAAATGCTTGAACCCACAAGCGAAATCCAATATTCAAAAGAGGACGCAAACAAACTCAGATATATTATGAATTAACTTTAAATTCCTATATTAATATTGCTCTCTTAGAAGATGAATTGCCCCTTCGGCTAAAGATAAGAACGAGTTTAGTATAATAATAAAACTACTTTTAGTCATTAAACAATATATTGGAACAAGAAAATTAAAGTATAAAATATAACTATTATATATATATATATATATATATATATATATATGGGAAATGAAAAAAGGAAAAACCAAAAATGAAGTGTTTTATGTGTTCATCAACGTTTCCTCTTTAGTTGTAAGACTTCTTCAGGATGATAATCTAAATAAAAATGTCATGCAAGTACGTGGACATATAGGGTTGACATGATGTGTTGAAGGGAGGAAATAGTAGCCACTACTGGAAAGCAGTCGGGAGCGACGTCCGGACCTGGTGAAGTCAGTTGCGAAGAATGAAAATAAATGTTGAAGGAACTGAGTTAAAAAAAGTGGAAGTGTGGGGGTGAGCAGGGATACTGTGGATGGTTGTAAGTGGAAAAGTGGCATGTTGGGGTTAGCGGGATTATTATAGATTGCAAACATTTCACCCTCCTCATTCCCCACCACTCCACTCCTTCACCCACTGCCATCCACATTACTCCCGCTAACCCCAACCCTCCACTTTTCAACTTACAACCATCTATAGTATCCCTGCTCACTCCCACCCTTCCACTTGTTTTACTCAGTTTCTTCAACATGTATTTTCATTCTTCGCAACTGACTTCACCAGGTCCGGGCGTCGGTATTTACTGTTTTCCAGTAGTGGCTACTATTTCCTCCCTTTTACCAACGATGTCAACCCTATATGTCCACGTATTTGCATGACATTTTTCTTTATATTATAATCCTGAAAGAAGTCTTACAAATAAAGACGAAACGTTGATGAACACATAAAAACTTCCTTTTTTGTTTTTCCTTTTTAATTTCCCATTACGTCGGATTACCTTCATCCTTCTTTTCCCATATATATATATATATATATATATATATATATATATATATAGAGAGAGAGAGAGAGAGAGAGAGAGAGAGAGAGATAGAGAGAGAGAGAGATAAGAGGGCAGTGCAGTATTACTGCAGTTTCAACGAGAGAAAAGAGTAAGGCTACCAATATCTGTAAAATGTTTTATTCAACATTTATTTATGATTTTGTTATTTTATCATTTCTAATTTTATATAACGCGTTTCAAGCGGTGCTCTGCTCTTATCAGATATGTAAATCCATTTGAAGAAATGTCTTTCGACTTGAAAGAGTGTTGTTTCATTTGAGGACATGTTTTATTGTTTGGGGTGTTTGCGTATGTGTGGGTTTGCGGGTGTGTGTATATGTTTTGATATTTTTTTTAATTTAAAAAAAAATATTTTTGCTTCTCTTGGTCAAAGTGGTGTGTGTTTATTAAGTACGTGTGATTTTTACCATTATTTTATCGGCCATCTACATTTCCTAAAGTGTTTTGCTTTTTTTTTTTAAATGTATTCTTTTGTATTGCCCTGTCGCCGCATTGGCTGTTGTGCCCGTGTGTGTGTGGGGGCGGTTAGTTCTGAATCTTATACATAGGTGAGCGACATACATACCTCAACACAAGCACACATACATATATGTGCACCCACACACACAGGCGTATGGTTAGATAGATAGAGTGAGAGAGAGAGAGAGAGATGTAGAGAAAAGTTGATAGAAAGATAGGTGGATATATAGAATACATGTAAACATATACCGCCGCGTGTCGCCCATACATTGTATTTATGTGGGCGCCCACACGCACATGTGTGTGCATGCACGTGGGCTCCGTCCATATATGTGTGTATCCCTGCCCCCACACGTATGTAGATGGGTGCGGTCCGTATGGTATGTGGTTTGAGGTACGTTATGTTCAATGCTGGATTGAATTTGAATATAAAGTGTTTTTCTTCTGTTGGCTTTGGAAAATTAGCATTCTTTTAAATTTTCTTCCACTGCATCAGTGCAAATGTGGATAACGAATAATTTACGGGTTTCGTTTATTTTAATGATGCTTTTATGTTCATATAGTTTATTCTTACATGTTTTGGTGGCGAGAAGCAAAAATAATAAAAATACAAAAATATAAAATTAAAAATATAAAAACACATACACACACCCCCGCAAACCCACACATGCGAAAAAACGCCAAACAATAACACATCTCCTCAAATGAAACAACACTCTTTCAAATCGAGAGACATTGCTTTCAAATAGAGTTACATATCTGATAAGAGCGGACCACCGCTTGAAACACGTTATATAAAATTATAAAATGATAAAATAAGAAAATAATAAATAAATGTTGAAAAACACATTTTACAAATGCCTGTAGCCTTACTCCTTTACATATATATATATATATATATATATATATATATATATATATATATGAGTAAATATAAAGGTGAGAATTCCGAGCCACGGGCAATGCAATGTTGAACACCGGGAGGTTGAATAAGAATGAACAAAAATAAATGGCAAGAGACGGTACATCTCAGATAACTCAACATTTTAATATAAAGACAGTAAATTGTACCCTTGGTGGGCTTACTGTTAAATATTTAAAGGTCCGGAATAGTAGTGACTTTAATAATTCGAGAGTAACAACCTCTCTTTATCAAAAAGAAAACAATAGTTGAACTGGTTGTGTCAGTTGAGGAGAGCTAAGTGGACGCTGCTATTCAAAAAATAGAAACATTATATTCGCATAAAAGACCAGTCCTGTAGAAAATGCAATACTTAAGATATGTAATAGATTACAAAGATTAATTAATTTAGTTAGTCTTACATAATAATATTTGGATTTAATTTATTTTGTTGTTGTACTTTTTTATTATTATTATTTACTGGACTAGTGTAGCTGCCACTTTCAGCTCCGAGAATAACATAGAATGTGTTTATCGGTCCCGCCGGAATAACTTTAAAGATGAAGACGGTTTGGCGACAAGTGCCTTTCTATCCTTTTTAAAAAGACGACGAAGAGCCGTAATCTGTTCGATGTCTTCAAATAAAATGTAATCTTAAGAACGATATCCAACGTAGACATAACATATTTTACACTTTAACCCTAGAATGAAGGCCGTATTTAAATGATACAATTTATTCTAATGAAATAAAATTTGTCACAGAAGTATATCATCTCAGGAAATATAGATATCAATGTTTATCAATTATATATCTTAATTGTAACTAGACAGATCTTACTCATTACTGCTATACGATATATTTCATCACTAGCATTTCCTTCAACACTACATCATATGTAATCATCACAACACAGCATTTTCTACCTTGTTTAACATTTACCAAATGTTTTAGAAAATGATGATGCTGGAAGTGCAACAAAATACCTTAATAGATAAAAAGGAAAAAAAGATAATAAAGAGACACGTGACACTCAGGTAGTAAAGAAAACAGTATCTCAACATTGTTGTATTGCTGCTTTAATTCGCCGTGGGTACCCGGATTTAATCTTCTTGTTCAGAGTATCTCGGTCTTCTAAACAATAACAAGGGTGTGTTGACTGGTTTTAGAAGTTTTATTTTAAACATAAACAAAAGACAGAGATTAGGATTGTTTGTACGAGAGAGAGCGAAGGCATAGAGAAATATATCGGCAAGTCATATAGGGCGACTGCACCTGCACCTCGGCTCTTTCACCTACTGGTAATTGGTCGGTCGACTTGTCACGTCTGTCTACGTTGGAATCCAGGAATAAGAGGCAGAAATAACTTCTGACTTATGTGACGTCACTCTCTTTTCATGGCGTCCTTCCACTGTACGCACTATCTAACATCATAACCGAATTGTGTTGCAACCGGGTGAAAACCCGTCCTACGTCCTATGCTAAGAAGAAAAAACACATTCACCCCTGGATCCCGTGTATGTTACCAGGTATACAATATTTACTCACCTTTGGTTGAACTCCACTTAAATAACATATATTGTCTGTTATTGCATTTTGATTTTCAGTTGATGTGTAAAAACGTAGATCCTGATGAGAAATAAGAGTTAACCCTATAGATTTCCTTATGCGCGTTGTATATACTAAGCATACTCAGACGCTCGGATTGCGATGAATATCACGCATTTAATCATACACCTAAATTAAATAACATTCAAAATCATATACGCAACATACATCTGTCCCATTTGCTCTGTGAGGATGCTAAAATTGGACAAAAGGATCAGTTAAAAAAACGGTGTGTACAGTTAAACAAACGGTGTGTACAGTTATTTCTGTCACAACAATATCACACTAATGTCGCACTAAACAAACCGCCTATAAAGTACAACGTATTTCGAGTTATTCACCAGGCAAACTCTCCGTTTTTTTAGAAGCTGAACTTGAGAAATAACTATATTGTGTCAGGATCTCTCTCTTCGACCAACGAAGCCGGATCGCAAGCAGACTCATAGCACTGTTGTCTACTTACTTCAAACATTGTACTTTTCTAGTTCGTAAGATGTCAACGAGTCAGGAAGCTTCCTGAGTGACGGGACTCGACTGCAAATGTACGATTCAACTAAAGGAACGCATGTGCACCCGCAGTACACCCACGCTCACTATTTAATAAAAGTTCGATCTAAGGATACTATTCGCTCGGCATGTTTATAACGAAACCGGTGCGACATTATCAGGCTTCTCTCATACATTAAAGCGAGAAAAGATGGCGCTCGAAGATTAACAGGCAGCGTAAATACAGCCAGTCTCTAATGGATGAGATGCACGCAGGCAAGTTAATGTTTCTTTGAAACTGTATGTGAATGGACGTGTCAACCTCTGTCGATACCCACAACCAATACTTTTTAAACTAAAGATCCTCCCCGAACAACGCACTGAGGATTCTAATCGAACATTAACCCAGTCGAAATGAGCGGAAAAGGCATATTTACTACTGTACGCTATAACAATTGCAGGCGGTTCAGTTTTTAATGGTTCATTACATTACTTGTAACATCGTAATGGTTCAACTAGCTTCTTTCCTAGCCCGAGGGGTCTGTAGCTCAGCTGAAAGACAGCGATATCATCAGCGAAAACAGTAACTGTGTTTCGAAACTCGTAACGTAGCGCGATATCACGGAAAAGCAGCCAGTTAGTCCGTCCATCACTTTTTGTAGAAGCGGCCCTAACACAAGAACATACAATAGGGGTTAAAGCGGAAACCCGTGTTGAAATGGCCACTCTCCATTCATCTGCATCATTGATATCGTAGAGTTATACAGAATTGATAGTAATTTTATTAAGTCCGGTTTAAACCAGTGGTCTCTCACAGATGTTTAAACGCTATGGTCAGCCTTATTGGAAAGTGTTTTCTGATCAAAATGTACCAGCGTCATATTCGTGTAATTTGGCCTCTCTTCCAACACCGTCAATAAACGATGCATATTGCTGTTGATAGTTACTCAATTACGGTTAGACACTTATATCAATTGAGTTCCTTCTTTCTATTCTCATACTTATCTTCAGCCAAGCGACCACACTCCTTTTCGTTGCATAAACGAATAGAAGACACAGATTTGTTTAAATCGTTATAGACCTGTTCAGCAACCTAAAGAACGATTTCGATATTTGGTAGCCGATCTGCCGACACAAGACCTCACACTCTGCACCCCCCCCCCCCGGCTTAAGTCGGGGTTAATAAAATAGTTACTAAATTCCTGGAAAGAGCAGCATTGGAAGTCTAATGAATTATTTCTAGAACCACTCATAAATCACCAAAATGGACATCAGGATATTCTCTTTTAGGGATTTCACCTGGAATATTTCCTAACTTATACTTCGGAAATTATCTATTAAACAAACAATGAAATTCCAGTATCTAAAGTACTATGCCTTTTAGGAATTCCCACTAAGATGCTAAATAATTTATGGCCCGAATACCCTAACATTTTAAATTAAGGACACTGCCAAAAGTTTACGTCGCCTTTTTTTAACTAAAATTATGTTCGGGTTGGTACTTGCACAAGAAAGCTTCTACTTGCTGAAGCTGCTATCTATCAGATCTGTCAGACTGCCTTACAAGCAGAATAATAACCCTTCCTATTCTTTTTGTATTATCACATGTTATTAATCAATTAATAGGTTCCTTGGTTTAGATCCGTGAGAAACCTCGTAAAAAAGCGCACCCTCCAAGGATGTTTAGGCACATAAATTACACGTTCCTTGAACGAGCTAAACTTTTAACCATGGTTTTCGTACACAAATACATACGTTATACTGGCGCAGTCAATGAGTTGTTCACTTTAAATGAAACACGTCTACCTAGGTAATCTCCATATGATGAAAAGAATTGATAAATATCATTAAGCATATCGCAATTCCTTATAGGGGTCCTAGATTGTAATGATATCTATGATGATCGTCAAGTCATACGCAAAACACGACATTGATCTCTCACGCTTCTGGCATTTATGATTACCAAGTGTAAAGCCCCAACGCACACGGATCTAAAATTATCCGGGATAGGGATGAGTAGCAGAATGGTGCTGCTGATTTTGTTCGTAATCCAACCGTATCAGACAATGCCTAAACCATCCAAGGAAATTGGTTAATGTTACATAAACATGAAATACATGAATACAAATCGTCACTTCGCATAGAGTAGCAATTTATTATAAGTTTTAGTGCCCCGTTAAATAAAACTAATTGCCTGTTTACATGATGTACATCTTGCTGCAATTTAGTGATATGATAGATTCTATAAATGTAGGTGTTGGGAAATTTGCTGAGTTTTACACGCACGTGACATTTGGAGCAGCTGCTTGAGTTAAATTATTTTGCGGTGTGTGACTCATCCAACCGCCTCCAAATAGATCATCTCTTAGATCAGGTCTCATGAATCAAGGGAAGTTTTTAGTCTATATTTTCAGGTAGTCGGAAAGGAGCAGATCCGTTTTTATATTCTTTCGCTGGCTCATTATGTTTTTTAACTAGGCTGAATATTTTCATTACTATACTAGACCATGCACTCCTCCGATGTATACTCCGTTCTAAATGTTGATAAAGGGACTAAGAATTCTCTTCTTTACACAGCTGGCTGCTATGCTTTCATTGGCTGCGATATTCAATCTAGCTGATGTTGCTTCTCGATTGTTGCTGCCTGTGCTGCTACATTGTAGTCGATTTATTTGCTTTGTGTCGACTCAGGACTGTTTAAAGGGGGTTGCTGACTATTTGTCTTGACACCACATCTCCCTCTAAGCGTATTTGATGAGATGTGGAATTTAGGAGTTATATGTGATACTTCTTCGGCTTTTAGATCCAGCCGTATTCCAGGCGTCTACATGTTCAACCCGGATGGTGCTGATAGTGTCGCTGGTATTACTTTTGGGAGTGATTTTCCTCCTGTTTTATTGAACCAATATTTTTCTGACACAGTATTTTTGCAACGTGTCTTTGACGCTGGAAAAATTTACTCTGTGCTTAGAATTCTATCTGACAATATATGCAGCCTATGTAGCAGAACGTCTATCTACATTAATTAAACACTTGAAATACAAATATATCCGTAACGTGGTTGTTTATTGTACACTTGCCTGTTAGACTGAATGTAAAAAAAGTACTAAGTGTCCTAGAATTAATTTATGATACATTTGATTACTTCCTTGCTATTTGTCTATGTTAATGTGTCCTCAATGACGTCATATACGAACAGGGGATAATTTCAGTATCAGCAGATTAGATTGGTACATGCGAACTAAGTGCAATGCACACACACATAAAGTAGTTTATGCATATGCACATACAATCGTAGAACAATTAATGCGTTCAATTCTCACCACGTGGCTGCAACGTTGCACGAATATTAAATAATATAAAATGGGGATTAGTAGAACTGTCGGAAAGTAAAATCAAATACTGAAAGACAGAACGCAATACATTTTAGATAATCTGCTTTTCGCGCATTGCAACTGTTCACGTAAATAGTGTAGGCTTTCTTTAAAGTAAAACAAATGTATTGCTTTAGTGGAAGAATAAAAGTGGCTTTCGAATGAATGAGGGTAAACCGGCAGCTAATACTTATACAATGCTATTTGCTAAGATTCTCATGTGTCAGGGAAAAACTCATTGTTGAGTACATGCCCCGTTTTTAAATGACTTCAATTGTTCACGTAAATATTTAGACATTAAACGTTTACACATTTTTAAAGAATTCAATGGAGAAATAATACCACCCTGAGTAGCGCCTTAATTTTCGCTTTTCAAGCCGATTGGTCTTTTACAGAGTTTTTAATACTTACAATAACTTATTATCCATATATTTGACACGTCGACAGTAACATGTGATATCCTTGTAAAGGTGTGTTAATTTATGAAACCAGGTACCATTTTTTATGCTAGATAGTTAATTTTAAGTTGAGGGTTTTTTTCCCGAATTTATTTGAGGTGACGAGGTTTATCTGACACGCTATTTACTTACCTTCGCCATGTCACTACTTTCATAACTAGCCGGGGCGAGTTTGTCTTTTTTTACTTGTTATAACATGTCTCGCTGGAAGAATATATTTTTTAATGAGTAATAAATATGCATTGGCCTCTATTATACAGTGGAGTATTACAATATTTACAGATATGTGTATGTGCTTATAAAATCGGGAATTACCAAAATAAACAAAATGATCAATGATAACTTTTCGTTCAATATCGAAAATCCGACACGTCCGTTTCTCTTAATAACTATCAATTGATTAATACTTATCGTTATCTTGTCCTATAAGTAAATTCCCTATAATAAGATGTTAAATGTAGTTTTTCTATGTGTATTTATAGTACAACATTGTGTTTGGTGAAAATACCATTTGAACAGTGAGCTACATCATAATCATGTGTTATCATGTTCTCGCGTCCTCCCTATCTTTCTTAAGTGTATCTACCTGCGATTCCCGTCCTCACTTTCCGAAAAATCTCTCTGCCAGAACCAATCGACATTGTAGAAAATCTTCCAGATCGATGATCTTCGCTGAGTAATGAGACGCCCATTTTTGAACTGTGTCTCAGACAATGCAAATGAAGATATTTACTTGACGAGTGTCCAACATCTCAACCAATTACACTAGACTGAGATAATACGTTTTCGAATATCTCGCGACAACTCTTTTCACTTGCCACTGAAAGGTGATACTTCCAACCTCCTCGTCAGTCATTTGATAATTGACTCTCAAATAACGTTAACACCACTTGGACGATTTAGGAATATTAGAGAATGTTTTAATCGATTACCTTACAACCTCGAATAGTGCTAATTTCTGTTCTTATTGCAAAGTTGATGTCCTGCGAACCAAAATCACTGTCGCCTACTTATTATTGGTAGGGTATTTCTTTAGTAATAATAATAGTGTGTTAATGATGACTATTCAGAAAGCTGTTCATAGTAACTTTAGTTTCATTATACTCAATGCCTTGTCGTCTTGTTGATCATACTATCTATTTGATACTGAAGCCTTGATTCGGGAGCATTTCGGGGCTTGAAATAACCCCTTAGTTGCCGTAAGTCACAGTTCAAGTATCATTCCAAACTAATCAGGGTATCATATATTGGTTAAATGATCTCGAAATATCCGGGTAGCCCTTTTCAGAATATTTCCCCACCAACTAAAAGAGGAATCTATCTTACCAGTTTCCACAATATCCGCGCCAATACTATTCCCCAACTATAAACTACTCGAGCTCTTTTTACCACTAACCGTGATTTCCAAATTCGGGACCTTTTCGAGAGCTTGTAGTCACCACTTACTTATCATTATTATTAGGTCTATTTTGACCCATATATGTATTACCTGACCTAGTCCTATATGAAAGTTAAACGTTTACTAACTATTTGTTTAATAAATATACTCCTACTAAAAATAAATCTACCAAAACATGTGCGTACAAATAGACATTTATAGCATGAATAAATATGTGACACTATTATAAATTTAACGCATAAATAGTGTACCAAACTGATTGGAGTGGGCATAACATATTCTAAAAAGATTGTTATGCCGTAAAACTGAACAATCAAATACTACTTTTCATAATTGTAGATTAATAATTTATATTCGTTGTTTATTTCCAAATGTGTATTTTGATTTAGATGTATAATAGCAGACCTGGTGCCACAAATAAACTTTAATTTTTAAATATAATGCAATCTTGCTGAAGAATTTTGGAGGGGTTAAATGTGTAATATTACTAAAAATGATATGCTCCTTCCGGTTACATATTTTTGTTGGTATATATAAGTGCTGATAAGTGTTGACCTTGTTATAAGTGTTGGTTTTACTAATAAATAGCCGATTGTGATTATTTGATGTTGACGTGAACTACCCCCAAAGAAGTGCGTAATAACTGAGAGGACAGTCTTGTTAGAACGGAACATATACTACACCCCCCAAAAAATAAAGAAAGCGGTAACGCCAAGTAGGATGGTTTTATCAGAATATATACTTCACTAAATCCGAAAATTTAGCATTGAAAGATAGTGAAATTTTTGATTAACAGAAGTACCAGTATGGGTTTTTCTTCATATACTAAACCTCAATTTGTAATAGATAGGTACTAGATTTGTATATATGTCATTCGATATGACACGACATCCCAACGCATGTTTATTCTTAATTAGGTTCAAAAATAGTTTACTTTTCTGGAGCTTTTGTGTGAGAGCTGTATTTGTAATAGTAGTGAGAGTATAACCCTTTTACACCCATAACAGACTGCTAAATTCGAACACCACCGCAATATAAGTGTACTATCATTGAGCATAGCATATACAAAAGTTTAATCCCAATGTAAATGTAAAAAAAGTGTATTTTTATTTTGAGTTACAGGTTTGACACAAGAGAAACATACGATGAAATTTCACAAATTACTTGTTATTGCATTGGATCTTCGGTGATCAGGAGATCCCATCCTTTAAAAAATGTAGAGGGGGATAACGTACGTACGGCTATGATATCGCCTTAGTATATTGCATTTTTATATTAGTAGTGAATCTGACATACATTATTAATTGCTAACTCAATCCGGTGATGACAGGCGTCTTTGTGTGTCTCAACGTCGCTGACTTGTGTGTTGTATCTTCGGTGTAATAGGGACGTGTATTTTACTAAAACAAACGAATACGATACGGACCTAGCAACTTTGGTATGCAAACAAATAGTCGAATGGTCTGTGTCATCGGCGATGCAGAGTAGTCGTGCCGTCAGATATGCAGAAGAGTACTTTCTCAACCAAATCACTAACCGCATTCAAGTAATATGAGAGTTATTTTTCACTCGTGGTAATTCCAGAGATCCGGCGTTTTAACCTACTCACGCTTGATGTTTTTACTGGTATTATTTCTCATAACCTCCCGTTTATGGTTTGTGCTATGTTACTATTTCAATCCCAAGTTTATAATAGTCTTTCAAGTCTAATCTCTTGTTCATATCCGTTCTTAAAGATCTAATTGTTTCTGGTGGGTTCTTGTTTCTTTGTATAACCCTACCTTGTCCAGTGACCTCCCATAATGCCCAGATTAAAAAGGGTTATATACAATTAGATTAATCAATGCTAAATATACTTTTAACATCTTATTAATATTTAACTGGCATTCTATTTGACACTTGTTTGAAACGACAAAAAATAAACAAATTCGAGTGAACTTTGTCGTTACATATAAGAATCTGATGCATCCAGACAGGAAACGGCACACATATAGATCAATGTTCACTCATTTAAAAATAAATAGTTTAATCTCAGAATATTAGAGATATATGATATAATTCTGATTACTCAAAATGGTTAGAATCAATACTTCTAAGCACGAGGACATTCGAAATCAATAAAGAATTTGAGAATTAAACTGGAATTTAACTTTAGGAAAGTTTTTTTCGGTCGTCAATCTGAGTGTGGTGTTGCCGCTATCAGTAACAACAAAAGTGGGTGTGCTTAGGACCCAGGCCCAAACAGTCCCCCTTTTCAGAGATAATAAACCCCCAAAACCAAAAGTCTACCAGGAATCTGACTTAGATTTTCGAGCCGTTTGACATAATGTAGGAGTGTTCGCTAATTGAGCTGAGACCAGGCTCTTATTCTCGGTCGGGTCATACCAAAGATTTAAAAAATATTGGTAATTGTTGTGCTTTTGCGATACCCACAGCTTTATGAAGTGTGGATAACTGGTAATCTACGGAAAGTGGTTGGCCCTTCTCCAACATCTCGGGGAAGTATGCAATGAAAAGAGATGCTTCGGATTACCCTCGACTATGGTCGACAACTTTACTGTTTTTTAACATTTTTTTGTCCTCAATCACAAAGGATGTTACGGAGACACAGTCGATATTGATGTCCGTCACTTTGTCACGCTTAATTTATTTTAGGTAGGTCTGAATATACAGGAAAAATTATTATGTAAACTTTATGACATTTAGTATGCTCATTGTTACAGTAGTTCTAAACATGAAGCCACAATATAGGTGAGATTGATTGGAGATTATTTTTCTGTTAGCTGTAAGATGCGATTTTTTTTCGTATGAATCAACAAGGTTTTTAGATACGTCCAGGACTCTTCATAAGAAGATCAGTCTATGTATATATTTATAAATGGGACGTTCGTTCGATAAGTGAGTGTTACATTTGAAAAAACAATTTCATCGTTTAACGCGCAGTTTTAACAAACGTATTTTAAATGTGTCTGCTGTTGTATCATATTGGAATGGTTCTTTTTCTTTTTAATATAGTGTAATTTTCCAAGAGTTTTTGTCTTTTTACGTGAATATGGGCAGCAGTGAGAACGCTTCTTATTAACGCCCTCCGACAGTTGCGTTTTTCCGGTTACGTCCGATTGTGGGTGGGGGGAGTGAAACATCCCGGCGTGTCTCTCCAAATCGGATAAAATAACGTGATTGCTAACACGGATTCTATACAACCCATTACAGATCATGTCTCTTACAATCTATATATTGCTTCTCCCTCCGGACGTACATATTCATTATTTGAAAAAGTCGACTTATTATTTCTATTTAAGGTAGAGGTTATAGGTTTTCAATTTCACAACCTTTTTTCGTTTACGAAAAAGTGGTTTCTCGTTCTATATATAAAGAACCTAACGCGATATAATAGCTAATTATATATACGAGTAATGTATATGTCTATATATTTTCATATTAAATGTCAGTTAATCGATGTTTGTTTTCCTCATGTGTTATTCATCATATAGTATAAAACTAAATACATGTAAAAAGCAATTTTATCTGTGATTGAGCTGTTTAAAATAACTGCTTAATTTCTTCTAATTACAAGTAAATTGCAATTAACTTTTCTCAGTTATATATCTATTGATGTCGCAATGCATATTCCATCACTTTATAATACTTCTTAATGTCTCTGTTAGTATTTAGACACAAAGTTATTTTTTGAAACGTTGTCATTTAAGTTACATATGTGTGTTGTGTGTACAAGAACACATGTTAATTTTAAGGCAAAATAATAAGCCAATTTACTCGTATGTAGAAAATATAACGAATACTACTTATATTTACTCTTACGAGTAATAGAAACAATGATAAGGTAAATGTAGATGTAAAAATAAATTATTTTAAATCATACCAGAAACATGCCGTAAAATCGAATCCATATTTATTCATTTTGTAGTTGGAAAAATATTGGTAACGGGTTTATAATTTATATATATATATATTTAAATATTTTCTTTGTCGTACAAAACTTTAAAATAGCATTGAAGAGACAATATTTATTATTCATAATGAATTTAAGAAATTAAAAAGATGAAAGGGCAGCTGACCGGTTTCGTACCTCGCTCAACAGAGCCAAATATCGAGGTAATGTATAAAAAATATAAAAAGATGCTATGAGAATTATAGCGAGGGAAAGGGGTAAAAAAAAAATTAAAAAATCAACAAAAAAAAAAGAAAAAAAGTTCAATCAAATAATGTTGTTTCTATTTGATTGAACTTTTTTTTAATTTTTATTTTATTTTGATTTTTTAATTCGCATAGCGTTTTTGAAACCCATGATACCATCTCCCAACGTAGATCCTTACTATCACGTCTCATTTCCCAACATCAGGATTCCTACGCCCTCCTCTACCTGTACAAAACTCAAATACGTTCTAAGATGGAGAACTACTGCCACATATAAGTAGATGCCGCTTAGAGCATCATTTCCTGCATTGACACAGTTTCAAACCGACTTCAGAATATAGTGGGGATTGCCCTCTTCTCCTCTCTACAATCACTCTCTCACATAAGAGATCTTGCTAGTCTTTCTTTGCTCTGCCGTTATCTTCATGGTAGGTGCACGACTGAGCTAAAATCTATGGTACCTCCTTGTAAAACATTCACAATAAGAACCCGCCTAGCTACTACCACTGTCAATGATTCTCCTTTCTCTCTCTGTGTGCCGCAGGCAATACGAAACTTCAATGGGCAGAGCTTCTTTCCTAGAACTGCCCGTCTGTTGAACACAGTGCCGCGGGCCTGCTTCATTGATGCCTATAATATAGTCGTATTCAAGTTTGATGTGAGCAAGTTCTTGTTGAACCATCCCCGTAAATAATCAATTTCTGATCTGCTACAAAAATCGTGCCGGTGAACGCGATGTTGTCTCACCATCCACCAGTCAAACTATTTAATGCCTATCCTCGAATAAAACTCGTTAACCGTTATATTCGAGTGGCATTTGGCCCTTGATAAGCAGTGACCTTTAATGTTTACAAAAGGTTCGTAGGCGGAAGATCCATAGTATTTTTTTTTCAGATTTAAGACATTCAGATTAATATACATCTGATTGGGCCGTAACTGTATAAGACACTTTCAACCACATTCACAATGGAATATTGCAAATAGTACGTTAACAACTTGCATTTATTATCAATTTCCTATATTTAATAAATATTAACGGAAATAACTTCCTTAAACTAATTAGAATTGTCCTCTCTTTATATTTTTATATCTCGACAGTTAGCATAAAAAGAATTATTTAAAAATCGAAGAAAACGAATAAAAACATGCACATGTACGTTTGAGCCGTATTCAGTAAACACATAAATATAGAGACGAATGTAAAGATTTGATGACATTTTTCCATGACGAATTAACTCATTTTAAGTTCATTCAATGGATATTTGTTTGCCAAGGACCTTGCAAAAGAGATAACAACGTAGAGATAACAACGTAGAGATAACAACACTAATGAATACTGTCTAAATATCCGAATTTACGTACAAAATTTGTCTAAAATTCCGTAAGACATCATCAGGTTAATTGCTTGAGGATTTCCATTGGAAGTAAGATCCAAACGCAATTAACCTGAATAATTCTTTAGGAAATCAAATGCAAACGTTTTAACGTAGCTTACTCGCTATAAGTATATTTTTTAATAAAATATCATATATATATATATATACATATACATGTATATATACATATACATGTATATATATATACATGTATATATATATACATGTATATATATATACATGTGCTCTTTACTAATGTACCTTTAGATGAGACTATAACTATTTGTACCGACGCTCTCTATGAAGGTTGCCTGACTGCCCCTTGTTTCCCTAGGGAGATCTTCATAGAATTGATACTTCTATGTACTAAATCAGTCGAGTTCAGCTTCGATAATATTATGTATAGTCAGGTTGATGGGGTCTCAATGGGTAGTCCATTGGCCCCCACTTTAGCTGATATCTTCGTCGGATATTACGAATCCGTTTTATTTAGGTCTGTAAAGATGCCCACTACTTATGTTAGATATGTGGATGACACTTTTGCGATGTTTTCTTCACAGAGTGGAGCATTGGCATTCTTTCATAAGTTAAATTCTATTCATGAGGCTCTAAAGTTTACGATGGAAAGTGAAAAGGATAATTGTCTTCCCTTCTTGGATCTTCTTGTTGAACGTTTAAGGGGTGGCTTTCTCACTTTCATCTACAGGAAGCCTACTTTTACGGGCCTGTATGTAAACTGGTCGTCTTTTGTGCCTAAGTCTAGAAGGGTAGGCTTAATTTATACCTTGGTACATAGAGCCCTCGTTATTTGTTCTCCAAATAGATTAGAATGTGAACTTAATAGGATCAGGGATATATTCATTGATAATGGTTATCCCGAGGACCTTATCAATGATTGTATCAATAAAAAGGTTGCTGATTTTAAATCCCCTAAAATATTTGGGCCTGTAAAATACCCCATTTATTTAAAATCACCTTGGATAGGGGGAAATAGTATTAAACTAGGTAAACAGATTGTTGATAGCATTAGCAATTGCTTCTACTCTGTTTCCTTACGATTAGTTTATGCTACAAGACCTGCTTTTCCTTGCTTTCGCAAGGATAGTGTGCCCTATACAAATTATAGTAATATTGTATACCAATTTAAATGCCAATGTGATGCTGGCTATATAGGGCGCACTTCCTTGCATTTGCAGACTCGCATAAACCAGCACATTCCATCACAAATACGTCAGGGAAGGGTAGGGTCCTTGTGTTACCCCTCCTCTAATTCTTTGGACTCTGCTATTGGCCAGCATTTGGTTGAAAACCCTAGCTGTGCCAGTGGCTATAAAATAGACCGTTTTGAGGTCTTGCATCGAGCAGATTCCAAGAACCATTTGAAAATATTGGAATCTGTCTCTATTGCTATGCGAACACCTTCCTTGTGCCGGCAGAAGGAATTTGTAAGATCGCTTAATCTCTTTGGGGAACTTTGAACTCCTTCCCAATTTTTTTTTTTTTTTTTTTTTTTATCCCCTAACGTAGTGCCTTTTAATCGACTTTTAACGAAATAATCAAATTGAATTTTAATCGCTTCAACGTTAATTTTGGCACACTCAATTTCCCCATTTGCTCCTTCTTTCGACGTTATTATTAATTAAAACTATCGATTTTCTCCTGACGAGATGATAGTCGAAAGGGCCTTTGAGAGATTTCCGCGTATTCTTTTTAAATGTATCTATAAATTGTGTACCTCAAAACATTTATATATATATATATATATACATATATATATATACATACATACATGTATAAATATATATACATGTATATATATGTACATGTATATATATATATACATACATGTATATATATACATGTATATATATATATATACATGTATATATATATATACATGTATATATATATACATACATGTATATATATATATATCCATGTATATATACATACATGTATATATATATCCACGTATATATATATATATATACATACATGTATATATATGTACATGTATATATATACATACATGTATATATGTACATGTATATATATACATACATGTATATATGTACATGTATATATATACATACATGTATATATGTACATGTATATATATACATACATGTATATATATACATGTATATATATATGTATATATATACACGCATATATGTATACATGTATACATATATATATATATATATACACGTATATATATATACATGTATATATATACATATATATATACACGTATATATATATATACATGTATATATATATACATATATATACACGTATATATATACATGTATATATATATACATATATATATACACGTATATATATACATGTATATATATACATATATATATACACGTATATATATACATGTATATATATACATATATATATACACGTATATATATATATATACATGTATATATATACATATATATACATGTATATATATATACATGTATATATATACATGTATATATATATATACACGTATATATATACATGTATATATATATACATATATATATATATGTATATATATATATATATATATATATATATATATATATTCTAACGCTTCTTACATTCTATAGAGGCATCAAAATAACCGCGTACCCTTCTAATTTCTATTCATCTGTTTTTCATAATCATTGTCCCTCTTTTTCAACCTTCCGGCTAAGCTGTTTTGATAGTGGGTAATGATAGCGTCTTCATTCATTCCCAAAATCAAAACAGTTACGAATCTTACAACAGAACTAAGCGAAACTCTATTAAACAAAACGAAAATATTAGAGAAAGAGCGGGAGTAAGATGGAAATAGAAATCAACGTACTCCACGTGTATTTCCGTTGTATTAATCCGTGTTTCCCCCTTAATGCTCTCAACCAAAAAGGAGACAAAAAAGAAGATATTTTCCCAATACAAACTCGTCTCAGATAAAGCCGATAAGCTCGGTTATATTTTTAATAAATAAGAACGATAAAATGATTAAGTTTCTTGTAAACAACTTATAGAACACGTTTTCTACTTTTATTTCACTCTCTTTTTTGTATAATGTTTCAGACACACTAGATGCGCCTGATCATCTTTATTATACATCATGTGGTTAGGTCTGTCACGTTCGGATTACACATTGTTACCGCGAAATGCACTGATTGTTTGTACGCATCTAAATGAAGATGCGTACCCCCCCCATTCAGCTTATCCGTTGTGTTTTATTATTTAACTGTGTGTTATGTTGCCTGTTATATCACAATCGCATAACATTGATATTATGTATTAACTGTAAAACATAGATCATTCTAATATGTAACTGTAAAACTAGATCTACTAAAGAAAAATGTAGTTTAACAGCTAATAGCTGTACTTACGCCTCTTAATTCGATTACACACGATACTAACATCTTACATTTTAAGTAAAGTCAGATGGCCCTATATTTCAATGACTTTTATAGATCGCTAATCACAAGCGTTGTATAGAAATGTGCTTTGTATGCGCTTTAGTCACAAGAAAAATACAGTTTGCTGCATTCCCACTTCTTATATTTTATCCGCTAAACCGTCTTCTCTTTGTTCTGTGATTTAATTACGGGTGCCGTAGATTTTACTCCCCACTGCATCCTGTAATAGATATTCATCCTTTTAAGCAAACACAATACGAGTAATACGGTAAAACTCTAATTTGGTTATATGTAATTCCTTTTTATTTTCTACATTAATAGAAAAAAACTATTTAGATATCAATTATTATTTTAATCAAGAGCATCGTTTTCGACAAAACACTTGCATATTCTTATGATTAAATACTTGTTTATTTAAGTATACTACTGATAAAAATTTATTAACAAATACTCTTATAATTATCAAATAATGATTGTATAGAAATAAACGATACAAACACGCGTGTCTAATTTATTTATGCCAAAAGCAAGCAGAATATATTTGTCTAACCGAGTAATAAGCAAGTAAGAAATCAAATCAACTCACAGAGCAGGACAAATTGGTGACCTCTTCATATTGTATAAAATATCCCAAGTTGTGATTCAGATTAAAGAAAACATTATAAAATGAGAGGCTTAACACTCGGCGTTAGTAGGAGTAAATTAAATTCAAAATAACATTGCTTAATATATGTCTCATTATAATCGATCAACCCTCATGTGAACTAGAAATATTTGAATTTTCAAATTGAGGTAATTATAACCGCTAACAACGCGATAAATTACTCTTAAAACCTGACAATTTGGGAACATGTATAAGTGTAAAATTTGATTAAAGGTGTTGCCATCTGGATTTGGCTGTACGCCTTTAATATTACACCTGCATAATTCTCAATTAAATTCAAATAGTATACATTAAGCACGGGTGCGCCTCTTAGAAGTGTTCCAAAATGATTAATAATCCGCTAATTATATAGAAAAATCATCGGTACACACACACACACACGTATATATATATATATATATATATATATATATATATATATATATATATATATATATATATATACAGAAAATGGATAGTACTGGGTTGATCTTAGTAACATTCTTCCGTTTGTATTCTTTCAAGTGACATTAATGCTATCATATATATATATATATATATATATATATATATATATATATATATACACATATATACTAACAATTATATGCTCCCTCCGGTCACATGTTTGTGCGAGATTCGGAAAAAGTTATAGTCAACACACATATATAACACTGGTTACACAAGGAGGATGTACTGTCTGAGATGATAAAATTAAGAAGAGGAGCTAATACATGGGAGAATGAAAGTATACCAGAACAGATAGAATACTAACACCCGCTAAACGGAGATAATCATGGAATGATGATATCATAAGGAATGAAAATATACTAAACTGCCCTCCCCAAGAGAGGAGGTAATACCTGGAAGCATCACCTTATGGAAGGAGAAAGTAATGCCTGTGAGGGTAGTGTCATGCAACAGCGCATATACTTTACTACCCCCATCACTAAAAAAGGGGAATTACTTCCTAGGAATATGGTCTAATTACAACATAACATATACTATATTACTCTCTCACCCAGAAGAGGATTTAATACCTGGGAGCATTACCCGCAGCCTTTTTAAAAAGATGGAGGATATCAGAACCGATATTATACTAATCACCTCAATAAAAGATAATACAAGCAGAGATTTAATTACTGTGTTTTTCAATTTAACATATACAATGTTAATTGTAGAACACACTAATAAACACATTATTTTACTATTATTGCTTGAGCCTTTGACTATAATCATGTGTTGTATGTTTTCACGGCATAGACGGCATCAGACGTGTTTTAATAGACGAAAATATTGCGTATGTATAAGAAAGTATGATAATGCAAAATTACAACTGTATATTGCAAAATATGTATTTATTAGAAGCTGTGTATAAAATAAATATGCAATGTGTTTTCTGTGCTTGCAGTGTACTATATATATATATATATATATATATATATATATATATATATATATATATATACGGTATTACAAAATAGTATGTATCATGAAATCAAATAAGCACACCCTGTGTTTAAGTTAATATAGTTAGGGTTGATGGAAAGACATTTCGCATTTATTCATTTAGATATATATACTTCTACGCTGAAGAGTCTTGATTGAAAAGAGACGAAACGTATACGTCCGTAGATAATAAACAACAACAAATATTTTTCATATTTGTCGCTCCTTAATAATTAGTAGAGCACTTTAGTAGTAGTGCAAATACAGCGTGACGTCATTTGCTTTATAATGCATCATTCCTTAATATAAGTAGAATGCCTGTGTCGCTCATCGCCGCTTATAAATGTATTTAAACTACCACAGTTTATCAGCTGTTCGGATATTGGCCGCGAGGTTTAAGACGTTGGATTGAAGTTGAAAAATACTTATAATCCAGGGTTTCGAATCGAGTGACCGGTAGTGAATAGTCATACTTCTACGCTGAAGAGTCTTGATTGAAAAGAGACGAAACGTATACGTCCGTAGATAATAAACAACAACAAATATTTTTCATATATATATATATATATATATATATATATATATATATATATATATATATATATATATATATATATAAAGTTAGCTATCGACATCTATCAATCAAAAGCAATATATATATATATGAAAATTAAAATATACCATCTTATTTTAATTATGTAAAATGGTATTGCGGACATTTTTCTGTTAAAATAAGAACATAATTTGTTTTGTAATTCAAAACATGTTTAAATTATCAAGCTGATGTGTATTTTACACCAATAAGATAAATACATTTAAAAAGAATTCAAATTTGAATTAACTAAATTGACAGGGGCCAAAGCCGAAGCGATTATTTTGAATTCCCAAATATTTCCTGATATTTTGCTATACTCTTACACATTTACATCGCGGTTTATATTTTAGCTTGGAGTGGGTTAATCTCGGTTGGTTTAAGACAACGTAGAAATGGATTATCTAAATTATTTAATATATTTATTTTAACTTAATGACATCGTTGAAATTGTTTCTTAGGAAATAAATTACTGCGTAGGGTTTCTAATATTTATGAATTCTCTGATTATGAACAGTTTTATTGCTTCGGAAATTTATTAGAAAAACATTAGTCCCCTATTTAGGTAACTAAAGGCATCAAGGTATAGAGTAGCGGGCTCCGTGCCACGGGTTAAATCGACAAAACTTAGTGGTTTAGTGTATGATCCGTTACTGTGAATCGAAATAAAAGACGTGATGAACGTGAAAACAAAAACGGGAGACAATCTCGTGTGTGAGATAGAATAGTTTCTCAAGACAACGACACATGACAGGTAATCTTTAAAAGTATTGCAGTCGCCGTGGTGTGCTCGTTGTTTGTGATGATGATGATGATGATGATGATGATGATGATGATGGCGACGACGACGAAGTAGTAGGATGTGTAGTTTGCGGTCTTCATAAACTAATGAGGTAGCATGTACTTCTTTCCCACAGCAGGAATATGTGGCTCATGGCCGGAATGTAGAGAGAAAAAGCAAGCGCTCCTATAGAATGACCACTGTCATCCTAAAATAGCTTCGTCAGCCTTGTCGGCATTCCCCGTTAAAGGCCCATAAGGTAGTTAGCAATAAACTAACTCCGTCCCAAAGAGTGGAATCAAAGGTTGGGACGGTGGACCTCCTAGGAATAATCAAAACAAATACATCAGCCCAACAGATAAAAGTTCACCAAAATGGCCCACCTTTCGCCGGACTTAATGTCGAGAACGGATCACCGACTTGTATGTACCAGTACGACGTCTCCTCACTAATGTTGCAGAGAGACAGGTTTAGCGCCACCGCCAATAGTAGTCATTGTGAATGGCTGCCGGGCGTGTACTACTGCTACTGATGATGATCGGGAGTTCCGGTGTTGTCTGGCCACCACGATGTGTAACTAACCTTCGAAGTGTGTTATCGAATTAGAAACAAACTAGAAATGAATAGTGAAAGCCAATGATCTGTCCAGTAACATATTGTGTTCGTAATGGCTAGTTATAATTAGCACACATAATTAAGTAACGAATCCATGCCACAACAAGGCCCTCGCCGCATATAATTTAGTGTATCAATAAACAAACATTATTGTGATTATGGCTCACAAAACGTATGTGCTCATATGCTAAAAGTAAATCTGCAATCGGGATTACAATTATGAATGCAAGTGCGTCTGCACTGTGATCGAAGTCAGTGACGCGTGGGAGTCTACACACTTCTAAGCGAATAGTGCAGTTGTTTTCAAAGGGGTCTGCAAATTCGTTCCTACTGAGTGCAAGTGGATCTGTATAATTGTAGGAGAATGTCGTTCGAAGGAATGTATCAAATAATATTAGGTTGTCGAGATCGGTGAGGAAAGGTGGTCTGCACGGTATCCTGTGCGATTTTTGCAAGCATGTTTGTAGAGTAATTGGAAACAAGTGCGAATTACAATATTTGAGTGTCCTCTGCTCTTTTAAATGACTATACTGTACTCCTCTTGTTACTGAGGATATTGTTTGCAATAGTGGCCGTGAATATCCAGCAGACGCTGCTCCTTGTGGGTCGCCTGACTGCGACTTTGTGTAGTCAAACGCTACAATGAGCAGTAGTCAAACAAAAAAGGCACGGCTAACCATACGTATAAACACACAATTTTTTTTTAATGCCGAAGTGCAACCTGACTAAGATTAGAGGTTAACTGTACGGCCAGAGAACATACTATGAGCCACAATCTTTTCATATTGCTGAGTATTTGAGCTAAACGTCGTCAGTTAAGAAGCTCTCAAACACACAGGACACAATGCTTTCCTCTCTCTTAATTATAGATACGATTCGATTCTTTCATCACTTCTTTCATCAGTCTTACTTTATTAATATCATTCGCCTATTTTCCAATGGAGATTATACTTGAGCAAATAACCATTCAAATGAATAATATTGCTACTTACAGATTAGTTCAGAGTATATTTTAATTAAAAAATTGGGAACTTCAGAAAACACAGATGCTTGCTATATAAAAAGCGGTGGAAGGCAAAATGAGAACAGTATTTCACAGCGTAGTGAATATAGGATGTTCTAAATTACAACATAAATATATGAAAAATGTACATTGCTTAGATGATTAACATCGATGTCAAAAATGCAATCGAACAGCGGATGCAATTTTTGTATTTCGTGTTCGAGACATTGTATTTCTTTGATTAAATGACGAGTTTCTACTTTCTTCATCTTTTTAGCCCGCGCTGACCCATTAGAAGCTCAAAATGTTTGAGTTTAAGTATTCTGCTCTCGTTATTTATTATAAATAGGCCCGTAAGTCAAGCCTCGGTTTGGTTGTTGAATATAAAATACAATAATATTATAGGATTCGTTTTAAGGGCATGTATTTATAATATTATTAAGAGTAGTAAAGACAATATACGAAATAGAAGAGTCTTACTCGACCAACACGACACGCAGCTTAATCTGATATATTCACTGTGAACGGCTTCAGTTATGCAGGGATTTCTACTTTAATAGCGTCTTTTCTCGAATTTCTAGCCTTGTGAATTTCCTTTATGCTCCATGCTTTTCTCACCGTACCAACATGCAGAAATAAAAATGTAATGAGAACAAACATCTCGCCGCACAACTCTTCACTTAGTCTGTCTCTGATAAATCAGACGTGTTATTGATTTGTGATTTGTTCAGGGTGAATCAAGGTAAACAGAAGTGTAGTATCTGTTCTGATACTATCCTTAATTTTGTCATTCTCGGTCAGTGAATGAGAAACACTTCTAGACTGAAACAATTTTGTTTTCGTCCAACTCAACAGTGCCTATTTGTGGAGACACGTGATTTTTCTCATATTAAAACAGGAAGTCTGTCTAACTGCCCTCAGCCGGGAGACAAGGAAATAGAACAAATATTTTATCCGTGCTTTGTGAAATTGTTCACAACGCCTTTAATAACCATCAGTCCTAGGTGAACTACGAACTGTATTTTCCCCATTCATGTGTTAAATAGAATTTAGTAATTTCAAACGCATACAACAATTTAAATAACGTTCAAGTACAAATATGATGTATTAATTATTTGGAAATATCAAGAAATTGAAGTAAAGCAATAATAACAAAATAACTGGACTTGGCATTAAATAAGTCATAACGGTTAGTATACCGTAAAATGCCCAGGAAAACCATAGATATATTTTCTATATGGATCATCTCCGATGCTTATATTGAATAGTTCGTTTAAACTCAAATATGGCATGCCATCTAAGACAAACATACACGTGCACCTTATGTCCGGATGAACAAGCCGCGTCAAAACTATTGACGTATTTTATAATAGAAATAGTCAAGTCTGTTTTTATATGAACGATTGAAACGACCACAGCATAGAAACAATAGTAGAACGACGTTTGCGTACTTCTACTCTTTCGTTGCCGGCGGCGCGTGTTTTTGGAGTTCAATGAAAATCGCAATCTGAACACGCCTCGATGGATTAGTTCAGATAGGAAAGCTTTTACTGTTGCAGGGAGACCGAGTGATTCACGTTCGAATCATCTTTAACATCGACATATTGATTGAATCGTGCGTAATCTCCATGTCTGATCAGTGCTTTTACGTATTTGTAAAAGAAATGGAAATAGAAAGGATAAATGGACACTTTTATTTCAATATAAATAAGTAGTATATATCTATATATGACTAAAACAATGTAAGTGTTTTCTTATCATGCTTGTTCTCGTGCACACTGGATGACGTTATCGTTTTGTGATGAAAGCTATTCGAACTAAAGTGAAATGACGGTTTACAATGGATAACGTCAATAACAGATGTGGTGATACATTAAACAAGAGAAATGGACGAAGAGATTATTTATAACGGTTTATCTAAAAGGTCTGTCACGGGAAGGGAGTCTAGTATATTACAATAGCTATGTGCATTTTTTCTGTATTCCGTTGTTTTAATGTTGCAAAATGCATGACGTCACAAAACGCGAATGATTTACAGAGCGACTGATAAGATATGTAGTGGGAAGAGGCGCATACCTTAAATAATAAAATGAAAAAGAGACAATCAGAGGGGAGAAAAGAGGATAGAGAAAATGAATACAGGACATAGTAGATGAAAATACGAATATATATTTATAAATTATGTGTGTATGTGTATATATATATATATATATATATATATATATATATATATATATATATATATATATATATATATACAGGGTGGGCAAAAATAAGGGTCCTATTTTTAAAAATTCATAACTTTTTTATTTATTGATTTTTTTTTTTTTTTTTTTAGAATAAGTAAAGGACCCCTTCCGAAGCAAGCATGAGCGGTATTAGCCCTAAGGAACGTACCCTCATTTAGAAAACATTATTTTTGCTTACAAAACTCAAAACAGTGTAAAAAACAATACTTTAGTTTTTGTAAGTTTTAAGAAGTGTTTTTCGGCTAAAATTTGTTTTGTTTATTTCAAAAAATCTCGGAAGGGTCAGTCTACACACACATAAAGTTTGGTGAGTTTAACTTTTATTTTGTGGAAGTTATTCAAATTCAAGTTATTCTAATTTAAAGATAGGACCCTTATTTTGGCCCACCCTGTATATATATATATATATATATAGAGAGAGAGAGAGAGATGTATATATATATATATATATATATATATATATATATATATATATATATTATATTGCAGGGTTGAATCTGTCAACATTTATGTTACGTTTATATCATATGTACAATATGTTGTTAATGATAACGAGATTGGTCAAAGAGCTGGAGTGATTTTCCGATAATGCTGTGCAAAATATACCGCAAAGTGCGGAATGAATTCTGTGTTTAATAGATTCATCATTCAATCTACAAGAATATTATAGGCTTGTAGGTATCATATGTATTAATCGTTCCTATGTATGGCATAGCAATAATATGAGCTTGGCCCGCATACACGAGAAACTCTCTTTTATACCGACGACCCACATACAAATAATACAGACTAAAATACTATGGTGCATATACGTATATTATGCGACAAACTAGCATGCAAGAATTGGCATTGCTTGACTATGTACAAATACTTCCTCGATGGGCTACAGTAACAGTCTCAATTTTTCAAGCAATTATTTACGTGAATATTATTACGTGAGGAAATGCCTTGCAAAGAACGAATCCCACTCTCTTAATTATTGCCACCACAATCCTTCAAAAAAGCATGTCTATGTCATTGGAAGTAACAATCGCTTCATCTGTTATATAAGTTACTTCTCTCATAGCCTACGATGAAAAATCGGTCCGTGTGGTCTTACCGCGCCCGTAGATATCCAGTCTGATCATTTCAATATCCAGGCATACATATGAAGCATTTCATTATGAAAAAGTATACATTATAACATATGTTGAGTGTGCATGGGGTTTACTGATCTGGTCATGCTGGATCTGGGGAAGCATCCAGTTGGTATGAACCGTGTGTTTCGTTAGCACGTTTCAGTAAGCGAACAATCTGTTTCTACCAGCCGTATTCTGCCCAAAATATAGCATGACCTGATCAAGGGATATCAGGAACACCCAACAGACGCGTGTGTATAGCTTTCATATCAAATACTTTATACTAACACTTGTAGAATGTAGTAGATTCAGAGTGAAGAAAGGAAAAGAACACAAGACATATATATATATATATATATATATATATATATTAAATAGATATGGTTGCATTTCAGTTTCGAGTCTTAAGGGAGCCTGATGGTGACGAATGTACACGTATGAGGCTTTTCTTTCACATTGAACTGACAATCCAATTTTATAATGTAGAAATGTAAATCAGATAATACAGTTAAATATACGCGATAAGGCATAGTCACAATGTATCAAAGGATAAGACTTAAATAATTACTAATTCGGTAAAGTGTGGTTGCATTGTATATATGTGTATATATATATATATATATATATATTCCATGAAAAATTCCAGTATACTGAAATCATATTCCCTTAATAGGGTTAAGATGAAAATTCATATACACTAAATGTACAAAAGCAAGGAAATTCCAAAATGTTTACAGTTTTATTGTCATTAAGGTTATGCGAGCACAACAGGGCTATTTATTTTACTGGTATGCATTTTTCTTCAGCGCACCTTACACACTTCATCTATTCATGCATAGAGAGTTATACTGTAGTGATGTGATAATGAAATGGTTTGGTTGATATGTAGTCATACCCTTTATTACAATAAAAGTGTAAACATTTGGGAATTTTCTTGCTTGTGTACATTTAGTGTATATGAATTTTCCTCTTAACCCTATTAAGGGCATATGATTTCAGTATACTGCCATTTTTCATGGAATGTCACTACTTTTGTAAAGGCTATGTCTCAATACAATGCCTACTCATATGTTTTTTTGGAATTTTCTGGAAAACTAAGGCATATGGTAAACTGAAATTAAAATGCCATCAACTAGACCATATAACCGCTATCTCTACCAGAAGTCAGCTGAATCCATCAAATAGTTGATGAGATACAAGGTGGAACATACGTACCTACGTACACATAGATAACATGATTTCATGATTGAACTTTATGGATCACTGGGTTGCTTTGACTAATTATGCTGAAATTCTACACACTCATAGAACCTATCAAATAAAAATGTTGTGCAAAGTTTTAACTGATTTAGTTTATTGGTTTTTGAGTTATGATTGCTCAAAGAAATGAGATTTTCAGCATAGGCTATTCGTGAGTCTATTAAGGGATAGATCGGGCTCGCGCCTCCCTTGATATATATATATATATATATATATATATATATATATATATATATTAGAGAGAGAGAGAATATTTATCTTCTTTAGCGAAATGTTTATTGTACGACATAGGAATGTAAACAGTTCCCGTCTAAGATTCTCACAATCTGTAACTAAAAACCAAAAATCATTTTCAAGTATTTTAAAGAAAGAATCATGTTCATCTCCCAAAACAAGAATTCAAATGCCATATCATTTCTTTCACTGTTCATTTCCAAAGAAACTGAAAATTCAAAGAATAAAATCTGACAAAATCAATAATACTTGTAAATGTTTTGTCTTTGTTTGTTTTCACTTTGCACATCATAACAGAAGATCCTGATTTTTGTCTCGCGCGTAGGCTTTTGTGAAAATAGACGATTCTCATATAAAAACATACATTTTAATGGACATATCAGACAAGCCTTTTTTAATAATAAAATATCATGGGACGTCGATGTCTGTAAATTGAGTTTAAAATATTTTGTTCTTGTTTTTTTTTTTACAATCTCTAGCAATACATTCTGTCTGGAATTCGGTTTAATAGAATTATAGAGTTTTATCATCCCAATATGTTTTTTCATATTTATTTCCGTTGCAATCTCATAGATTTCCTGATTCGATTAAATCGTTCGATTCCCAACAGGCTTTTCTTACAAAGAAAATAACACACTCATAAAATACTTAGACATGGAGAAACGCTTTGAATAATCTAAAATGTCATCTGAAAACGCAGCTTATTGATTTATCTTCTAATATATATATACAGGGTGGGCCAAAATAAGGGTCCTATCTTTAAATTTGAATTACTTGAATTTGAATAACTTCCACAAAATAAAAGTTAAACTCACCAAACTTTATGTGTGTGTAGACTGACCCTTCCGAGATTTTTTGAAATAAACAAAACAAATTTTAGCCGAAAAACACTTCTTAAAACTTACAAAAACTAAAGTATTGTTTTTTACACTGTTTTGAGTTTTTTAAGCAAAAATAATGTTTTCTTAAATGAGGGTACGTTCCTTAGGGCTAATACGGCTCATGCTTGCTTCGGAAGGGGTCCTTTACTTATTCTAAAAAAAAATATAAAAAAATCAATAAATAAAAAAGTTATGAATTTTTAAAAATAGGACCCTTATTTTTGCCCACCCTGTATATATATATATATATATATATATATATATATATATATTCATCAGAATTAGCACGTCATAAAAATGTTAAGACCTCCCGTCAACATAATTAATCACGTGTTATCGATAATGTTGCTTATATTTAGTCGAAACTCCAACCATGAACGAAAAGAACAAAGTCTTGCGTCGATTTGTTTCTGTTATTATTTTTACTAAAGTTTATGTAAGTTAGTGTGGCAATACTTTATGTAACAAGTTTCGATAGCCCATCTTCGTAATATAACTTTATCTTCTTAATTGCTGGTAACAATTTGCTTGAATATTACTGTTTAACTTATTATGATGGTTTCCAATGCAATTGACTATTATTTCGTTATTATCAATGTGTGTAAATGGGTTGGTGACATATTTTAAATAAAGTTAAGCAAGTAAATTATAGCATGGCATTGCTATACTGTTTAATGAAGTAAGTACCAAATTGAAAAATAATTATTCAAAATATGATAAGCTTTGCTCGACCGTAGTTTATGTAATAATATTATTATGTACTTCCAATAAGGCACATGTTAGGCTAAAACAACTACTGCGTGTTTAGATGAACATGTTTGATATAGAATTAAGATGAATAGCTCATAAAAGCGGGTTAATTTTTGAAAATTCCTTCATATAAATATTTTATCAATTAGCATTAAAAAAATAATTTACATGAAGTTAAGATATACTCGATAACATCGATACAATTTTCGTACGAAATTAAGAGCGTTCATTCACTCTATCTTTTTTATTTAGAAAAGATAGTGGCAATATCCTCTAAAATACATTCTAAAACCACGCCTTTTATTAATAGTAGTTAAATTATATCTTAGTAAGAAAGTTTACTTAGACAGTTTAGTCCCCGATATTTAATTGCAAATAACATATATTTTCTCCGTTAGTCTGTTATTCAGTTATCCTCTCATTTTATTTAAGTATTTCATTAGTTTATCACAAAGGTTGAATAATCGACGTGAATGGATGTTACGAGTAACTCTCGTTTCCTAAGAGGTGTAAACACATTTGTTTCTGCAAATAACGAGAGAGTTTTAGTATGAACTGAATATTCGGCAAAGTACAAGCATTTTGTGTAGATCTAAACAAACTTACTGAACCCCCTTTCTACATTAAGTAAGAGATTATACTTATTATGCAAAATAAGTACATCCTTTAAATATATTTAAAATATAATACAGTAGTATTATTAATTATTGAGAGCTTAAATATACGTCTCCAGTCATATAAATGATACTGACATTTCTTTTTGTAATTTACAATGTCAAAGGGCCCCAATATTTTTTAAAGAAATAGAAATACTATGGTCGATAAAAATTATAATGATAAAGACTACGAAAATGATTTCATAGTATATATTTTTTTTAAATTTCAGTTAGTCTTTAAACTATTGCAATATTCTGTTAAAAATATACGATTTGTGTATTTAATCAAATATCATATGCAAACTGGGTAGATTTATCAAACTATAGCAAAGTGAAATAGTTTTCAACTTGAATAAATGTAGATTTATCTAATCCTAAATATATATATACACACACACACACATATATATATATATATATATATATATATATATATATATATATATATATATATATATATATATATGTATATACATATATCAATACTGTCAGCTGAAAACGTGTTAAAATCTTTCGATATCTAAAGAGTTTCACCTAATATTTTTCATCTGTCATCATCTGTAATACAGTCTGGTAACTAAAGGTAATATATATATATACAATTGTTTTACAATAAATACCTATCCCTGAGTTGCTCTTAAGCTTTCTAAGCGGTGTACATAAAAAGGCAATTTTACAATTGTGCAATTGAGTTTTCTATCTATGTGAATGTTTTTCTTTATTTCTATATGAATTATTACTTTTATTTTTAATTTCATTTGTTTACTAATCATTATTGTTATTATTATTATTGTAAACTGTATGTACAAGAGTTGCTTTGTTTTGATGTGTTTCTATTAAATACACTTGACAAGGCAGAAGCTAGGGCAGTAGCGCTTGATATATCAAAGGCTTTTGACAAGGTATGGCATAAGGGCTTCTCCTGAAAATACGCTCATACGGTAGTACTGGGCAATTACTTAATATAAATAGATCCTTCCTAAACAAAAAAAAGCTCCAGGTTGTCCTCGATGGCCGTTTATCTAAGCAACATGACATAAATGCTGGTGTACCCCAGGGATCTATCCTTGGACCGTTGTTGTTCCTGATCTATAAAAACGACCTCCCTGAGGACATAGTTTGGTTAATTTGGTGACGATATCACGCTTTACTCTCGCCATGTTGGCAAATCAGACGCGATCATATCCGAGGCAATGGCTGAATCCTAAAAAACTGACCTCCAGGCTGTAGTGGATTGGGGTCATAAATGTTTAGTAACTTTTAAAGACAAAGTTCCTTTCCTTCAATAACTACAATACACCTCTCCAACCACCGACTGTCATGGCAAATAGCACCCTACCTGAGAGTTCATCATTTAAACTCCTCGGTCTAACCTTCACATGTAACATGAATTGGAACAAATACATTGAAGAGATTGCCAAGGCTGCCGCAAAGAAAGGTTGGCTCCCTCTGCCGTGCTAGTAAACTCCTCAACCCTGACATTATCCTGTATCTCTACAAAGCCACCATCCGCCCATACATGGAGTATTGTTGCCACATCTGGGCTGGTGCACTATCTACTAGTCTCTCCCTCCTTGACAAGGTTCAAAAAAGAGTCGCCAACCTAATACGTTTCTCACTGTCAACCAAGCTCCAGTCCCTGTCCCATCGCCGCAATGTAGCATCCTTGTGCTTGTTTTACAATTACTTCAATTGATTATGCTCCGATGAATTGGCTACTGTGGTGCCCCCTCTACGTAAATTAACTAGACCAACTCGACAATCAACCAACCCCTATTCATTCACTGTGGAGGTCCCCAGATGCTGAAGAGCCTGCTACTCAAATAGCTTCTTTCCGCGTGCTGCTGGCCTCTGGCACTCCCTCCCTGCTCCCTGTTTCACCGACAGTACTGACATGTAGCAATTTAAAACAAATGTAAACAGAAATCTCGCTGCGCAGATCCCAATTTAGGTTGACCCCCCACAACCTTTTCCCCTTTTCTTTTTTCTCAGTAGCCCCTTACGTCTACAGTGGCAGACTGCCTTGTTTGGGGTGAACTATGTTAAAAAAAATTTAATAGAGGCACATGGCTACGGAATGAGAATATTTAATGTTTTCGTTTTAAATTATTCCACGTTATGAAATAAGTATTATACGTTGGGCGAGCCAGATAATGTTTGTGTTTTTTCTATTTCAATTATGTTTGAGGGATTTATGTTGTGGTATATGACATTAGTATTATAAGCACTAGGTTTTAAAACGTATGTCGTATTTGCTGCTTACTTTTAGATATACGATTAAATAAGTGTAATTTTTTAAAAATCTCTATCCAATAGTAAATGTAATGTTTGATAATTGATACTGTAGTTGGATTTTGTATTAACATATATTAGGCGAACATTTCTCTTGCATATAGTCGAGGTTAGTTATGTTATTATATATAATCGCTGAGCAAATTAGATGTTAACGAAAAATCGGTTTTAAGTTTCTGAGTTATATTACATCTTTACATACATAACAAATGGAATTACCCTTTATTATAGACATTATAGAGAATCTTTAGTTTTCTATTAGAATTGTTCGTCGTAAACTTACGCTTTAATGTTTAATCTCCCATATTTGACATGATTTTTACACAATTATAGCCTGAAAACTACAAAGATTAGTTTGCCTAACTGTCTTGTTACATAGTTAAATTATGGCTTTAGAACAAAGCACAAAAAAACTGCACTTTTATAAAAATAATGAATTGTTACTTTATATAATGACATATTTCAAGGGTGGATTGTTCGGAACTTTTACTGCGTCAGCAAATGTGTAATATTGTAACTAATAAAAATATACAAAAATCTAACACGACCATCGAATTTTCTTTTTATCTAATCGTTGAAGTTTAAAAATCTTATCTTAAATCCTAAATGTATTGAACATACAAGACATAGATTTTTCATAACTTCCAGCAAGTCTTTTGTTCATTTAAATTAACAAACCATGTATATGTGCTGATTTGCAGTGTTATATTACCTCAATATATATGCATGCATTTAGTTGCAATTACTTATTTTGTAGAGATGGTATGCACTTTTGAAACATATTATAATATGGTCGATAGGGAATTTTGTTAATTTTTTTTTTAATAAGCGAGAATTAAATTTTGAGGAAATATTTTGAAAAGTTTCTATGATGAAACTGTGGAGATACTGGCTAACTGACATGAATAATTAGCATAAGTAGAAATATATTACTATATAAGTCTCTCCTTTAGTATAGCTGACTAGGTGAATTTACAACTTAATTAAAATGGCATCGCTGATAGGATTTCAAATGTATCTTGAGGACACCGACTTCGTGGACACATTTTTAAGATGCTTCGCTGCGAGGGCAAGGACTAAAATAAAACGAGAAGAAAAAATGAAATAACACATTTATTTGTTGGCTACACCTAGATGCGAAGCCATCATGAAAATCTCAACTATGGTGTATCTCATGAACCTAGTAGACCTGCTTTTCGGGAGAATAAGTCAGACCATAAAAAGAAATATGAGACCTAAGACAAAGTTAGTTGTGCAGAAAGAACGAAATTTATGTCAATGAAACAAGAAATTGACTAACCAATCATCACATATCTACACCGGCTACGAAATGCGAGTAGACATTCTTAGTTTGAAAAGCTCGGACAATCATAACTGGCCATTAGAGAAGATTTAATTCAATTAAAATTAATTCAAGGTATGTGCAATGCGTCACACAGGAATAAAGTAATGGAACATCTACAAATATTAAACATGTCCTTAAATACTTGCATTGGATGTATACAGTAACAATAAATAATACAGAAATACAACGATCATAAAAGTGAACCATGCGAACAAAGTGCTTCCGATACGTACATGTAAAAAAATAAATGTTGGTATTGAGGACGTAAACACGAAATAAAGAGAGCAAATGCCCAGCATTTGTAAAAACTTATACAAATTGCTGCAGAATGAACAATTGTGAAGCAGTATGCCAGTTCAAAAAGAAAGAAAACGTTGAAACAGTTGAAGAAAATGAAAAAAATAGGGAAGTCTTTACATTAAAAAACAAAAATAAGTATGTAGAAAAAATTAGGCAAAAGAAAATAGATATTAAAAGTCAAAATTAATAATGTCGATTTAGATATGGAAATAGATACCGGCAGTGAGATAATGCTTATTCCAAAAGATTTCTGGGAACGGATCGAAAGCTGACTTCATGAAAAAGCAGTGAATAGCTCCGCCAATTTGATGGATCGGTCATAAAAATTTAAAATACTTATCAAGATTCCTTAGAGTTAAAAGACAAATTCGAGATAATGCCTATAAATGTCACAAATTGTAAAAAGAGCCACGGACTCCTGGGTAGCGATGTGCATAAATAAATTCTACTAAACTAATAAATGAGATGAAATAAAAAAAACAGAAAATTAAAAAACTACAAAGCATGTTTAAAATTAAAAGAAATTGTTATATTCTGTTATCATGAAACACGAACATTACCTATACATTTCTTGTCAGTATTAGTAGCAACACTACGAAAATGAATTAGACAGGACCTTATTGAACATATTTCATCTAAGAGGTAGTAAGTAAGCATAACCCATGGTAGTTTTGAGAAAGTCAGACGGAGACATACGTATATGTGGAGATTATAAAATAAGCGTAAGACACAATGCTTTGCTAAGATTCGTATCCTATACTTAATGTATAAGTAGCATTACATTTTCTAACAGGAATGATCGTGTTTACAAAAATATATTTAAAACGACATACCACCAAATTCTAATAGATGAATATTTCAAAGAAGAAAGAACGATAAAGACGCCAATACGATTGTAAACATGGGAAATAATTCAATATAGAATAAAATCAACAAGCGAAATATTCTAAAAGGCAAGTTTTAGAAAAATATATATAAAAAATATGGGCTGTTACCAATACGATATTTGCATGGAAGCAAATAATGAAATTGAATTGGAAAAGAAAATCGGCATCGTCTAGAACACATTTGGAAATGCAGGAATTACTATTAATGAAGAAATTCATACACAATAGTAGTAATATACATTTTAGGGTATTCCATTTTAAAAGACGGTATAACAGCAGATCAAACTTTAATAGAAAAAATATCAAACATATCTATATCTACAAACAAAAAAAGACTTGGAATCCTATTTTGAATTGATCAATTTCTGCAGGCGATGTTTAACAAAATATACAGATTTGACCTAACAGTTTGCAAATTTAAGAATAACAAATGTTGAATTAAATTGTTCAGAAAAACAAGAGAGATTGGAATTAGTTATGGCAAATTAACCAGTAGTAACATGTTTTTATCCCCAAAAAGGCATTACGTTAAGCACAGATGCAAGTGAACATTCGATATCTGGAATATTATCACAAGAAGTACATCAGAAAATATATTTATCAAGCGAATTATCAAACACTGAATGTAATTATTCAAATATAGAAACAGAGGCATTGGTCATTGTATGGTTCACCAGCAGGGCTAGACAATCTCTAATTGAAAAAACTCTCTTGAGAATTGATCCTAGACCATTGGAATTTATATTCAATCCAAGAAAAGAATGACCCAAAGTTACAACATCGAAAATATAAAGGTGCACGATAAAGTTAATGCCATTTGACTTTGACTTATAAAATATCAAAATGAAATGCAATTCCACACGTAGATGCTATATCAAGGTTGCGAGTTTACAAAGAGTCAAAGGATAAAACACCAGATGAATTTGAAAATACATTCTAACATTGGGTAGAGACAGATCTTTTATCTTTAGATAGAATGGGTATAGAAACTATACATAACCATGTACTAAGTAGGATAACATCGAGAATAAGAAAAATATATGAGGAAATTGTTCCAAGGCAGAGATACCTTACAAAGCAATAAAACAAGAAATAATGATAGAAAATAGTGTTATTTGTAATGGAGATCTAATTACCTGTGTAGTAGCGGTTACAAAACTAATAATAATACAACAAGAAGCATGGTGACCGGGATAATCACGAGATCGAAGAATATAAAAAAAGATGCAGAACATGTAGAAAATTATGACATTTTACACAGACTACTTTACATTCATGGCCAAGCGAAGTAGGGCCATAGAGTCGTGTGCATATGGATCATGGGTACATTTCTGGAGTAGAACTCTTATTAATAGTAGTAGACACTTTTTTCCGCCTGGCCTGAAGTAGTCCTTGTGCCGCACAAGAAATAATACCATGAAACATATTCTAAGGGTAATATTCTCAATAATGGGTATCCCCAAAACCCTGGTATATTACAATGCTCCAAAGTTCTGTGATGCAGTTATTCATTTATGGTTGGAAAATATGATGTAAACCGTATAAGACACCGCTATATCACCCTCAATCGAATGGGACAGTTGAGGGAATTGTGCAGACCGTAAATACGGGACAAAACAATGTTCTTAGCAATAAGGAAACAGATTCTACCAAGGCTGCTATCGAACAATAACACACGCAGGAAGATTAGAAAGACTTAGCTTTAATGAAAAAACAAATTAGAGATCCGTTAACTATGTAGTATTCTATAAATAAAACAATAGTGTCCACTAAGAACAAATAATTAAATGGGGAAAAGACAGAACTTATTGTGCCAAAAGGCCACAATACAGCTATACTACATAGAGAAAACGGAAACAGAGTGTTCGCATATGCAGACCAAATAAGGTCACAGGGGAATACGAACAGCAGAATAAACAAACCGCTACGACTCCTTCCGTTATTTAGTTATTAGAACAATCTGTACAGAATAAAACCTGAGACTATTAAACAATGCTAGGATAAGCAAGTCAAAATGAGGATTCGGAGTCAGATTCTGATCAAAGTATGAAAGGGGACGACTCTGATTACATTTCACTGCGAGATAGGTCGACATCTCTCAGAGAAAGAAATAAGGGAGAGAAGGTAGAGGAAGGTAATATCGAAAATAAAACGATTATTAGAAGTGCAAATGCACTAGAAAGATTAAGTCTATATGTTTAAGGGAGAGATGGTTATACTGGCTAATTGATATGCTTAATTTGCATAAAGAAAAATAGATTACAATTTAGAATTTGATCATTCTTTAAAATCGTATTTGGAAAGAATCACATTCCAATTCTGCTGGATAAGATCTCAGCTTTTAACAGCTGTAAATATATAACATCGACATGCCAGTATCGCAGATTTTGTGCATGGGTTTAAACAAAAACAAGTATATACATATCAGCTCTATTTGATACTTATCACTTTTTAAATCCAGATTGGAATTATTTGGATTTTTATCCTGTGAATGCTTATTTTATCTCGATTACTATATATATATATATATATATATATATATATATATATATATATATGAATATATGCATGTATATATATACATATACATGTATATGTATACATATACATATACATGTATATACATATACATATACATATACATATATATATATATATACATACATATATATAAATATATGCATGTATATATATATATATGTACATGTATATATATACATATACATGTATATATATATATATACATATACATATATATATATATACATACATATATATAAATATATGCATGTATATATATATATGTACATGTATATATATACATATACATGTATATATATATATACATATACATATATATATATAAATATATATATATACATACATGTATATATATATACATATACATATATATATATGTACATGTATATATATACATATACATGTATATATATATACATATACATATATATATATAAATATATATATATACATACATGTATATATATATACATATACATATATATATATACATGTATATATATATATACATATATATATATATACATGTATATATACATATACATATACATATATATATGTATATATATATACATGTATATATATACATATACATATACATATATATATGTATATATATATATATACATGTATATATATACGTATACATATACATATATATATGTATATATATATATATATATATATATATATATATAATTTTCAAGAGAGTCTTGCTTACCTAAATTTAAATGTTATTAAGTTTACTTCTGACAGAAGCCTAATGGATGTCAGTATAAATTTATTACCATCTGAAAGCGTCCCAACTGTAATTCACATCTTGTGAGCTACTGTCTAATAGTCGTCTTACCGGTAAATTATAATGGTTTCTAAATGTAGACCCGGCCAAAATGCCATTTTCGATTTTGAAGACTTGAACGAGATTACGGGAAATAGAACATGCATAAAAGTTTACAAACAATGGCACCAAATGCATTATATCTCAAAGTAGCATGTCTTGTCATGATGGATCAAATACTTTGATTTGATCCTCATGCAAATACTAAAAACAAAAATAGATAATGCTTTTCATTATAAAAACATACATGTGAGGATTATTTTCGAAGGAAGGTATGTTTTGTGTGTAATATTTTGTGTGAATTAGTACGTTAAATCTTGTCGTTATTTTACTTATGACTGAATATGCGGATTCATATCTTTTTCTATTTTAAGTAAATTCATGCATCACGTTCGATTGACCCAATGTATGAAGAAGAATCTAAGATCACAATAAATGAATAAAACAGTTGATCATTAATGAACACATATTTTACAGTTTACCTTGTTAACAATGTAACAGTAGATAATATTAACAATGAGTAGAAAGTATAGCATATGAATTATTAGAGTATATATATACATATATATATATATATATATATAATATATATATATATATGTATGTATTTATGTATGTATGCATGTATATATAAACACATAAATGCCAACGCAAAGCGCCAAAGATGGCAGAGGTCATCGTTAGGGCAGTTTATAATTAATACTCACGAACTCCAGGCATTTACCCCTAGATTCGCGCCGAAGTTTAAAGTCTAAAGTTCCTTGTTTATCTCAACTTATGTAATATTATACATTAATAAATATTACGCACTTATTATATAATCGAGCACACTATTTGATTGTTTTGAACTCAACAAAATCATGAATAATATCAATACATATGTTTACTACTTATATATATATATATATATATATATATATATATATATATATATATATATATATGTATGGTAGTTCAGGCAAGGTAAACATCAACAGGATACTAATCCAAAGAATTGCAATTAGCCTTATAAAAAGTGTTCTTTACAAATATGATCTCAGCTTAAGATCGGATGTAAACATTGCCTGATGAGCACTCAGTTTATAACAGCTGTTTATCGATAACATCGACATGACAGTGTGACAGTGTGTACATTTATGTATAAATAAAAAATAATCATATATATATAAAAAATAATCATATATATATATATATATATATATATATATATATATGGGGTTAGGTACACGATAATTCATGAAAATAAAATGCCGTGGTAGACAAAATGTGTGAAGAATGACAAATGGAAAACAGGTACACTTAGATTATCACATACATTATATTATTTTTAGTGTTTATTTAAACAATGCCTAATACATGAGTAGAGCTTAGTATTAATATTATAATATACTTATGGTAAACAATTTACACAAAAATGTGTTTTTAATTCTCGAAGAAAAATTGTCATGCTAATGTATATAGTAATATTGAATCTATTATTGCATCTATTTCTGATAATTGTTTAATCTATTGGCAACACATAAATAATATAAAAAATATTGTATGACATTTTGACATGGTCTCAGCGTGGTCGTCTTACAGCATGTTTTAAGAGTTTTTCTTTCTTCCTCTCTCGAACCTTATTTTCCCCCCTCTCTCTCTCTCATAACTTATTTCTCAATCACTAAACTGACGATTTGCAGACGTTATCATTTGAATGTCCGGCATTCATAGACGATTAAAAATAACTTTGGGTTAGACATTTTTAAGGGGGCCCAGACAGATTGTCCTGGTAAGGATATATCACCCTCCTACCACCCTCTCTATATATTCAGTTGTAAATAATGCAATTCTCCCCTTTCTATATATTAGTATTGCTCTCTTTCCCCTCACTATATGACTTCCATAATAAATCGTGCAATCCAGCCCTCTCTCGTGATATATATAAAATATATTATCACCCTTTCACCCTCAATATACGCCTTCCGTTATAAATCGTTCAATTTCTCCCTTTCTCCATATATGTATAAAATATATTGTCACTCACCTTCCCCTCACTATATACATTCCGTTATAAGTCGCCAAATTTCACCCTCTCTCTATATGTGTAATAAATAATGAGTGTGAATTGCTCTTTTTTTCACTTTCAAACATGTAATCGCCTAGTTTGGATGCTTGAAAAGGCCGCAGGGTCGAAATAAATTATCGCACCAGTGATTATGTGATTCCGTGTTACTTTATTTTATTCTGGCTCTGTTCATAACATTGAAATCTCATACTAGGATTTCCTTCTGGAATTTATTTTACTCTAACACACACACATATATATATAGTCGTTGTCTGTTTATGTCTGCGTTATAAAACATAAGAAAAGCAGTTCTATTTAAAATGTTGGCTGCTTCTTATTTTACTGGAGGTGAAAATCTCCAGGTTTCTACTAATTTTTCGCATATACGTATGAAGTATTTACAACTGAGACCTTTATCAACGGAAATAACACAGATGGATCTAAATAAATGATCATATTGGCAGTAATTTGGAAATTGCAATTTAACCTAGACAAATGTAAAGTACTACATGTAGGATCCAGGAATGTTGGAGTTGAATATGTACTAAACAACATAGAAATCAAAGTAGATGGAGAGTACGATTTGGGAGTGGGTTTGATAATACATTTAAAGCATAATCATATTATGACCATTGTATCGAGAGCAAATAGAATGATCGGGTGGATGGTTAGGAATATTATTTCGATGGAGACACATGTTGTGTTAAGGATATATAAAACTCTAATAAGACCTAATATAGAATACTGCACCCAGGCCTAGGCTCCAACGACTAGATATTGAAATTGGAATGTAATATTGAAACTGGAAGGCGTACAAAGAAGGGTGACAAAACTAATAAGTAAAGTAAAGGAGTGCAGTTACAGGGAGATATTGGGCACATTGGGATTGACTACTTTGCTGCACAGAAGAATGAGAGGCGATATGATTGAGAATTTCAAGATAATAAAAGGCATTTCCAAATATGGTGGGCATTTTTTAGTATTTCTCCTAGATCTGGAATGTTATTGTTACGGCAGTTTAAAAAAAACTAGATATGTTAACCAGTTATTTTTGGGGCTCACAGAGTAATATGCGTTTGGAATAAGTTGCCAGATCAGATTAAGAACGGCAATAGCGTGGATCAGTTTAAGATGACGTTGGATTAATTCAGAGAAAGTGGTAGGAGGGAGAAAT
>OY744527.1:104041120-104043620 GCA_963556195.1 Sepiola atlantica
CACTTTGGCTCCAGTGGAAACAAATCTACAGCCTGAGAACTGTAATAAGGCGATCAAAACTTTCTATAAGTAGATAAGTCTATAAAACTGACCCTACCATCTATGAATGTGGAGAGATAGATATAAGATGCAACACTTCCTTGCCTGCACCCTATTGCCCAACTGGTGCAACTTTAAAGATCTTTAAAAGTACAAAAATAATTCATAGGACTGCATAATAAAGTTGAACACTGTCGTATGACCACATGCTTCAAAGACACGCAAAGAAGAAAACATGTTTAATTGCACGTCGAAGAGTAGACATCCGGTTAATTGTATCTTATTACATCTCTATCTCTTCCAAACGTTTCTAGTAACGTTCCATTCTATTATTGGCCTTTTGGCTAAGATCAAAGTGTAGTATCCGTTCCGGTGGATACTGCACCTCATAGATCGGTATTGTCTTTACCTTCGGGGCTGATTTACGCCAGTCTATGGGTCTGTCCTGTGCAGTTCTAGGCTTTGGGGAGGAGTAAGTTTATTGCTTACTGCCTGAGGCGCCCCTACCGGGGAATGCCGACGGAACTGCCCAGGCAATTTTTAAAACCCACTTTCCCGACCCGACCTTGGGTCACATCTTACTTGTGGGAGTAAGATAAAAACTGGCCTAGTGCCTAACTCCTGGAGAGGAGTAAATCAATACTCGTCCATGTTAGTGTAACGTCATTGAGTAACACAATTGGTGTGGAAGTAGCATCCAAATAGTTACTAACGGCTACAACATGCGTGTATAGTATATAGAACGGAATTACACAAAGGTCTTACATTGAGTAGGAGGGTTTTCCGAGGTCTCTTTCGTGTGGCTGATTACCAGTATCTTCATTTTGAGAATGCTTACGATATAAAGGAAAGTCGTATTTCTCTGTGGGTGTCTCCGCCCCAAACTCAAACGTGTTTAAGAATACCATTAATTATTGTATATATATATGTATCCAATATCATCGCAAAGTGATAATGGTAAGAAATACTGTAATATGGATTTCCTTAAGAATTGGTGCATGAGTTATATAACACATTACTGTCATCTTAACTGGTAACTTCTTCGAACAACGTTGAAACTAAGTTAACGTCGAGTCATGATTACCTATTTCCATCTTTCTATCATTTTGAACTATTTGCTAAAGAGAATTGAAAGTGGTGCATCGTTTAGAGTAAGATAGAAGTTAACAAACACAGTTACGCACACAGTGTAATTGCAAATATTAATCAAATGTTCTTAAAACAAATAAAATGCTCTCTGATGGGCCTTATTTACTTGCCTACACACGAATGGAAAAACAAGACACAATTTCATCTGTTATGTGAGGAATATGCAGCTATCCAAAAATGGGTATTCTGGACGGAACAAAATCAAAATTTCTCGACTAATGAAGGGGCACTACTCTTCTTACCAGAAGAGGCTATATACTTCATGGTGATTCCAGCTAAAACCTGTCTGTCAGTCACACTGTCTTTTTTTTTTTGAATTGTATTTTGATTGCATAAAGCGTGGATCAAGTGAACGTATCTTCGGGATATAAATTTTCACTCACAAACTTTTCCCAATTTTCGAGTATCTCCTCTGCTAGCGCCTCATAGCTCCCTCCTTTTCCGTCATTTTCTCTTCTCCGACGCTTAATTCATTAGAGTTTCCTTCCCCTCTAATATTGGTGCTACACCTATCTTTCCTCGTTCTACACTCACCCCCCCCCCCAATTCTCACCCTATTAATGCACCACTCTTTTACTTCTCAATAATGCTATCAACAGAGAAAACATCGTTGTTACAAGTGTATTCACTTAATTCTTAGATAATTTGTCGTCAAATTGTTTTCATTGATCTTAATTAAGATTGATTTAATTTCCATAAAATGTGCGATTTCCTGTTCATCCAAATCAACACATTTTTGTATTCATTAAACTGATTAAATTAGAATTAAAAACAATAAAACATAATCAGGATTACTTATAAATACAATCTCTTATCAAGTGCGGATCAACAAGGCTGTTTACCGTTGGTTCAACCGATTTAAAAGGTCTCTAATTGAATACTTTAATTTACAAATCATTGTTATTAATTGAAACAAGAAAAGAAGAGAGAATAACGTCTTATTTCTTGATCGTGTGGGGGTGTCGATGAAATAGAAAAAAAGGTATTTTTTAAAGTGCGTAAGAATTGTGTGCACTATATAACAAAATACGGCTTTATCAGCATAAACAACCTATGTAACAATTTAATAACTGTATTTTAACTATACTGATGATCATATTCCAATATTTAAATCTTTTTTGAACGAACTTAAAACATTAATTCTACTTTCAATAAACTTTAATTTGAACTGTTTTTGGTTTAGATAGTTTTTCAAAACCTTTTATTATATTCAGTCGTAATAAGATTAAAAAAGCACGTGCATATTCCTCCAGAGACATTATTTCTTCGTTTCACGATTTATCAATGTTGCTTGATCGATCAAGCACATAAA
>OY744527.1:104058620-104066120 GCA_963556195.1 Sepiola atlantica
TACATCCTAGAACTGCACAGGACAAACCCACAGACAGGTAGAATCAAGCCCCGAAGGACAAGACTACACCGGTCTATAGGGCGCAGTATCCATCGGAACAGATACTACACTTACTTCCTAGCGTGCCAGGGACTCTATGTACTACTCTGTTCGCACTATCGCAATACATACGCAAGAAGAAGATTTACTTTAACGAGATAAACATATGCAACATTATGTTTGTGATATTGATATCGACTGATGACTTTTTTTTACACTAAAAAGAGCCGCTCTCCACTATTGTATTTGTATTTTAAAGCTGTTTTTTCTATTCCGTGATAATGTTTAATATCGATGTCTCTGGTTTTGATAAATACAATTCTCGCATAATTTCCAAATGTCTCTCAGTAATAACAAATTTAGACACAAGGTCAGATTTTAATGCGGTGAAAACCTAGCTCTTTAAAATCGGCATTAATTGTCCTCTATATAGAATTTATTTTTTCTGATCGATAAGTGTCCCTGTCAGCGGTGCCACGAATTCGCTGACTGCGACTTTATAAAAAAAACGTACTCCAACTCCGGAAAACGGGGCCATCTGTTGGCTGTGGTTGGTGACCCGTGATACCATATGACGGGATCCTGGTGGATAGACATTCGCCCACTTCGGCATTTACTTTTGCAAGACAGGAGGGCGGAGAGGCCCGATCCAATCAATCGGCTGGTCACGTCATGCCCTAATTGTGCATATCCAACCATATTAGTTGATATGATTCTTCAAAAAAAAGAACTTAGTTCTCTTGATTGTTCTCCCCAAATAAATACTAGAAGGCGGTGGCTGTGAGTTAATCACGTTGAGAACAAGGAAGATTACCAATGCCAAAAAGTAATGTTTTCAAAGATAGAATGTTTTTTTTCTGAGAGTAATGCTTCTCTCTCTCAGTAGAACTCCCTTCTAAGAGTAATGTTCGCACTTTAACTGTGAAATTTCCTTCTGGGAGTAATGTATTCTCAACAAGCAATGCATTCTAGGAATATACATAATTATGCTACGTATACAATTATATCTGACAAATTTATTCTTCACTAAATAACCATAGATTGTTGATGCCCATAAAAAATCGAAAACTGACCGATGAGAGAATTAATAGTATAATTATTTTTAAATGATATAGTTTTTATAGTTGTTTTCTTTTAATAACTCTGCATAATTTAAATATCTTTATTTATATGATAAGTAATAAGAAATATTACAGTGTTTTCTTTTACTTCACTGTAGATCAAATGGGTTATCTATTTTTTTTTCAAATTGCAACGGATACACGAAGTATAACGTGAAGCCTTATTTTGCTGAAACACGCAAAATAATTAGTTGTAAAATAAAATGTATACATGTGATTTTTCAACACGTACATCCATTGCTTTTTTACAAATACAATAATGCGTGTGTCAAATAAATAAAATCCCGCAATTTCCCGGTGTTTATTTTAATAATTGCTATTAAATAAAGTGAATTAATGTTATTAAATCTTAATTTAGCTTTCTTCACTTTCATAAATTCATAAAAAGTGACAAATATTTTAATAATATGACTGGACAAACAACCGGAGATGGCATTGTGTTTGGGGAAACGGGGAAAAATATCACCTTTTTTTGTTTTAAATATGCTGATTTGTTTGCCTCATTTGTTTACAAAAAGAATTCTAGAACGTCTGTAGAAAATATTTAATTCTTTTGTGTTGGAGTCGTGAGTAGGTTCTATTTTTTAATAAAGTATGATGACAATTTTTAGACGAGAATTCAACTTTTGTCAATCACGAAATTAAGAAAACAGTTTTTGTATATTTTCGTTTATTCATTTACGCTGATAGCTAATTAGCGGAAAATATCTCGAGGATATTATGAATGAAATGATTCCAAAAAGTTGTTCAATTTATTTTCTTGAGATTAAAAATCAGCCGGTCTGACACGATATGATACGATGTTTATTACATTTAAACAGTGCGTTCTCCTATAAGACATAACCATTCTAAGATATAACTATTTGCCTGACAAGTTAGTATTTAACGGGGCATGAGGTTAAATTATGCCATAAGAACCATCAAAGGGTCGTTAATACTATGCCACACATATCCAACCAGAGTAGTGTCATCACTGAACTTATGAACCGCTTAATTATAATGTGATCATATATTGATATTAGATGAATTACCTGTCTTTGTTGTGTTTCTCAATGAATCATTTTTATGCACTTATTTTAAGTTGATATTGTTAGGATCGAGGGTCGTGTTCCCCCGATTATAAACGTGTTCAGTAAATCAAGCAATGTTGCATGCAAAGACAGAGTAATTATTAATAAACAAAAATGAAGTAGCTCAAATAACGTTTATTGAACGTGTGTGTACGTGGAATGATGAAGTGTGTGATGTATGCATGTGTGTCGATGGAAAAACAGTTCTTGAAAAAGGTATAAGAAGAAATGAATCCGGCGAGAGGAAAGTCTTTGAAAGCCGTACACAAAGAAAATGAGTTGAGAACTCTTACCGCTGTTTGACCACGTGTGTTGGTAGTTGTTATGCCGATGCCATTTGAAGAGAAAAGCGTGAGACGAAGCGCTAGTGTCAGCGTCGTTCTGTCGAGGCTGGTTGGTGAAGAAGAGAGAGAATTTCCGTTTGCACCTGGATTTATAGTCCGAAAAGCAGATAACTCTGGTGTCGCTTTACAGCGCCACCTGTCGGTGAAAAAGCGACACCTAACGGCCAACCGGTGTAGTTATGTTTTGAAAGGAGGAGGTAACTGCTACAATATAAAAAAGAATATCATGCAGAAAGCCTCGTAAACTTTGAAATGACCATATTGAATGTCCTCTCAGATACTCTACATAATGAATACTAACTAGCCAGTAACATTGTCGTTAAAATAGAAAACTGTCTTTCATTTACTTGAAAATAATGTTTTACTGCACAACTATGAACGGCTGTCCTCGTTATGTAAGCAAATAAACATTATCAATAAGTGGAATTTGATGTTTTTTTTTAATGTAGACACTTTTTTGCGTGAAATTCATTATTTTAAAATGTTGTTTTAAATGCACGTCCTTGGTATTGTGTTCATCTTGTTTATTTACATTTGAATTTCTTTTGGTCTTTGAACAAATTCCAAACATTGAATAATAAGCTTAATGATTTATGAAGTAAAATAATCAACAACATTTTTTGTGTTTGGGTGGCATCAAACGGTAGGTGCATATGAAGCGAAATGGCATTAACTGTTGATAAGAAACACATTCAAATACGACATTGCGAATCTGCGAATATTAAGACATTTTTTATACCATGTCCGATGGCAACTTTTGCTTGTGGCGCAAAGGAGTGTAGGAATCAGCGTCACTATCGCAGCTGTGTCACCAACCCTAGTTGGCAATTTCTTAGGACCAAGTTTTGCACAGGCTATGATACATTACATGTTAAAAACAAACAATGTAATGTGCCAATAACAATTTACTCTTACATTAGTTAACGTTCTATTCAACTAATAAAATTAGAAATTACAACTTATACTAAAACAAATAACATTTATCGCTAATTAAAGATTTTTATTTAAAAAAAGTTAAGTATACATATGGTTTATTTACATTATCGACAACAATGCAGCGTGTATTTTTAGTTCATTATTTGTATTAAATTGATATTTTTTATGAAATTGAATCGGAACATTATATTTATATATTATTTTTTTCTATAGAGAATAAGTTGTTCGATAAATACAGAATAACATAAAAACATAACAAAATAAAATAAGTTAGTGTTTAAAGTCATTCAGTAATATATATATATATATATATATATATATATATATATATATATATATATATATATATACCTTGCTTGGTGCTTCATCTTGAGTCGAGTGTTTTATTTCAAAATCGACCAATGCCACAACGGGACATATGTTACCCACACAGTTTGTTTATGGTACAAACATCCCGAGAAAAACGACTCATTATAATAGATATTTGTGTTAATTTATGAAAAGGAAACCGCGACAATTTGCAAAGGAAGACTAACATCTCCATCGTTTATAAAAGCTTAGCAAAATATACGCCAAAAGGGGAATGGAGGCACACATGTAATGCTACTAAGATAAAGTAGTTTCCTTCAAGAATTATGAAAACACCTTTTCTATCACTGATTGCTATGACAAATAGCACACTACGTTAGAGTGCATTATTCAAGCTCCTTGGTCTAATCTTCTACAAGTAACATGAATTCAAACAATAATGTTTTACTGCAAACAAATCCATAGAAAACACTGCCAAGGTTTCTGCAAGTACAGTGGGATCCCTGCACCGTGCTAAAAAACTTATCTAAATTTCAAGTATTTTTATCTACACAAAGCCACAATACAGCCACGTACGAAGTATTGTTGTCACATCTGGGCTGGTGTACCAAATACAAAACCCCCTTTGCTCTTAGACAGTGTCCCAAACCGAGCGTCTAATTTAATAAGTACCACATTATCTTGCAAGCTTAACCTCTGCCCTATCGCCGCACGTTTGTATTTTTGTGCTTGTACAAGCACGTCCATGGAATGTGTTCTGACGAACTTACAGTACTACTTCCCCTTCGACGTAAATACCTCCGACCGACCTGACCCGATCCGATATTCAGGAAAATGTCATTTTTTTCACTGTAGACGTCCCCAGATGGCGGAAGGCGTTCTGCTCAAATAGATTATTTTATCAAACTGCTAGCCTTTGACATCCCTTCCCTGATAATCTTTTCTTTGACTGTATGCATAAATGTAAATGTAATGTGAACACGGTACTTCGCTGCAGAGCTTTCTACTTGGGTTGATCTTCTAGGTATTACCCCTAATTCACAGTAGCCCAGTAGTTTCAGTGGCAATATGGCTTGTTTAGGGTGAATTAGATTTACACAAATATTGATATATATTTTTATTAAAGAGGAATTAAATATAAAAGATTCAAAGTAATATTACTAGATTTATAAGTCCTAGGGTCCCAGATTATATATATATATATATATATATATATATATACATACGTATATATATACGTATATAAATATATATATATTTATATATATATATATATATATATACGTATATATATATACGTATATAAATATATATATATTTAGATATATATATATACGTATATATATACGTATATATATGCGTATATAAATATACATATATATATATATTTAGATACATATATATATATACGTATATATAAATATATACATATACATATATATATATATTTAGATACATATATATATATATATACGTATATATAAATATATACATATACACGTATATATCTATATCTATATATATATATATATATACGTATATATATATATACACGTATATATATATATATATATATATATACACGTATATATATATACATATTTTAAGCAAACTAAATTATTTTTTACTATTGTAATAATTTTCAGTGCTATTGATAGCATTTGCCCATTCATTTATTTTAGTATCGCTTGTGTTTGAGTTTATTTGAGACATGGCATACATCTTAAATATATGACGTCACACCAAAGCCATACTTATTGTTTAGCTCTATTCATGATGGAGTGCAAGTAGGTCATTTTGTAGAAAACCAGACTGCAGATCGAAATGTTTCGGTTTAGGTTTCAGTTTCCGGTCATGACACCCGCTTTATTTTAGGGGATTTTTTGTAATTTACTATTAATACAATATTTTACCATTTCCCAAATGAATTAAAATGTCTGCTATTTTCGAATGAGATACATTCTGCTATGAATTTATCACGCTTAAGAAAGTTGTGAGTGGCAGACGATAGACTTACAAAATCTCTGGTTATATAAGATTCTCGATAGTTTTATCGATTGGTATCATTTTTTAATTTCAACTTCTTACATTAGTTTGCTGGCCAATCAGAACAAATAATTTATTTTGTCTTTGTTCAAAGCAGTCACATCCGTCCGTGTTTTTTAAAACTCTTTCTTTGGTCGGGTTGTTTTAACTTTATAGATAAATAAAACGACTCACTATCTCGTCAAGTATACTACTAAACACATGTGGATCTTTCTTTCTTGTCACCTAAGACACTTCATTTAGAAACCGAATGACGTCATGAAAGGCAAATAACGTGAATATAGCAGAAAGAACGGTGTAAATAATTTAGAGAGGAGAGAGAGGGACAAAAAGTAGTGTTTGAGATTAGAGAGATATGCGGAGACAGTGAGGCGGTAAAGAAAGGGCACGAAATTGATAGGTTGAAGAGTCCAGGGCGACAGCGGATACAAAAACAAATTATTATTTATTATAGATGGATTTACTTGAAAATAGATGCGGCCAAAAAGATTTTTTCACTTAACAAACTATAATATGTGACTGTTTCAATTTTCAACACAGCATTAATTTAAGAATTGGCATGTACACAAAAATATTTAAAACATATATTGTTTGAAAAATACAACTAAGGAAATCAACATCTTTGAAGCACGGATTAGAATGTATTAAAGTGAAATATTTTGAAAATCAACAACTGTGCAATTTTAAATGAAAAATTCATTTATTTAATTTTTTTTCGCGAATTTTCGTTGTAATACAACCTTGTCAGGCGAGACTGTCTTATAGTTTTTTTCTCTTCTCTTCTTCCTCCTCATATTGATATAGTATTAACCCTGAGGGGTCAAATATACGTCAAGTTCTTAAGACGCAATAAGTTTAGTCCTGGCGATGTTATGCGCAGATTGGCACTTTTTTTAAGTAAGAAAATCAACATCTTTGACGCACGGATTAGAATGTATTAAAGTGAAATATTTTGAAAATCAACAATCGTAAAATTTTAAATAAAAAATTCATATATATATATATATATATATATATATATATATATATATATATATATATATAACACATACGGAAACAAAGAGACATAGGTAGTTAAGTATACAATACAAATGTCTGGTTCGCGTTTAACTGTACGTGGTGCTTTCCGCTTTTATATTTGAGATTAGAAAATTAAACACGAACGTGTATTTGTCTTAATGTAATTCTGCTAAAATAAATAACCTTTCATTCGTCCGCAGGTGAAGTAGGAAGACCAGGAAGACAAGGCGATAAAGGTGATAAAGGGGACCTTGGACAACGTGGACAGCCAGGAACAACAGGTAAGGGGAAGGAAAATATATATTTATGTTGTGAATCTATACGTGGTAAAAAGGAACCATTGATTGATTTTTCAGCATCATATTCTATCCTCAATTATATTGATTGAATTGTTTGTGAACAGTAAGTATATACATACATTATATATAATTTATAGATCTGTTAGTGGATGTGTTGTGTTGGTGTTTTTTACAAGTTATTATATGAGTGATTGCAATACATAACATGAATTTTATTGACTTTTAAGCAGTATGTCCTGTTTTTCTATGTTTGTAAAAAACATTTACTGTTGAGGACATTTATTTTTCCGAAGAATGTATACATCGATCTATGTGA
>OY744527.1:104071120-104093620 GCA_963556195.1 Sepiola atlantica
GTCAAGAGGGAATTGTTACATTGATCCATTGTCTGATCATTTAAAGCGTTCGTTAACAATCTGTTATAATTGACATTATTCGGGAGTTAGATGTGCAATGCTTAATACAGGCGATACTAACTAAAAGTAAACATGAATTAAAATTTCCACTTCGGTTAAGGCTGACAGAATGAGAACAATCAACCCCGATATCTAGCATGCGGCGTTACTTCTTATTATTAAAAATAACTAATCATATTGCTATATTTTTAATCGAATATACAATGTATAATTATCTATTGTATTCAATTTCATATTGGGTAGACTGAAGAGGCCATAAACTTCCAACATATCCATCTTTATCTATAAGTTCTATCAGTGTGAATAGTAGTCAGGATAATCCAATCTGATAATCATGTTTATAGCTTTTTTATCCCACGCTCAGTTGTGTTGTGTTTAATGTTGTATATTTACGAATATCACGGACATAAATTATTTGTATTGTTATTAAATGCGACTTTTATGATAATTGCCATAAATTTTCGAACAAAAAAATGCCAACAAATAAGTCTAACGATAAAGTGTAAATAAAGTAGGCTTTTAATGGAGATGACATGATTGAGGGATTAAATAATTTAGTAATTGCTCATAATATGACAACGAATTTATATCTCCAACATAGATTGATACAGTTTTTTCTTCGTTGCTTTACATGCTATTCGCCTTCAATTCTGCAGAGTATTTTAATAGGCAAATGCATGTATCATATATATATATATATATATAGTTAGTTATTCAGTAAGTGTATGTGCTATTAGATTATTTATTGTTATATATCTTGGTAAATAGATACGAGATCACAAATCTATCGGATGAAGTTGTTTACATTCCTCTCGAAATCAAGAAAGTGGGGTATTCTTGTAGATACTTACGTCCACGAATGTGCGGCTTTTCCATGTGCAGTTTCGTTTATAAAGATTGGATAGATAATTTTATGAAAATCACTGTATTGCGCACTACTAGCATTGGTTAATGTATGGAACAACAACTTGCATCTAACTAATGTTAATTAACAATTATTTAGTATATATTTTTATTTATACAAACATTTCTGACTATATACGTGTATACATGTGTCAGTTTATCGGAGGCTTTGTCAGGTTGAAATAATGAAATCAATGTATACTGAAAATAAATGATGTTTTCAATCAAGGGACGTAATCTGAACAAAATTCAATCGGTCTCTGACAGAATTTATTTAATGTTCCGTCCTAAAGCTGTTAATTTTAAAAATATATTTCATGGGATCGGGATATATATATATATATATATATATATATATATATATATATATATATATATATATATATAAACATATATTTGTATGATAAAGATTAATAATATATTGCCTTTTTAATCTACATATACTACATATTTATTTGCAACTGAAGATCAAGAAATAGAACTTCATACACAGGATGTGCGATTGAAAAGTAAGCTGACATACCGCGCCAGTAATAAAAAGTCCATATCATATTTAAAAATTACTAACCGGCCACAAATAAATAGGTAAAATGTTCTCTTTCACCAAGACAATACGCAGTGTTACTCGTCGATCGCAACGATGGCATAATATGAATTCTACTTTGAATTGCTTCCACTCCCATTTATTCTGCTAATCATAACCTCAGTGATTACTGACTGCTAACCCACACTGAAAAGAGATTTGGATTCAATTAAAAAGTGATATCGGAATGTGGAGCGTATTTTAGGCCAAATACATATAGTTCTACAAAAAATGCACCGAATTGTTGGAATCATTGTTACTTTAGAAGGAAACTACGTTATTGATTTAACTTTTGCCTAAAAGTCATTTTATAGTTGGGCTCGGCACTTATTCAGCTATCTGTAAGATGATGTAACCCCCTATTGATATTCAGTTCGTGTCGGATCTATTGTGGCTTAATACACACACTGTTGTGAGAGATAAAAATCAAATTGTGTCCAGAGGATTCGTTTACAGAAAGTAGTTTTCTACATTACATAGACTAAAAAGTGCCGATTTGGCATAGAAGAAAATGTACACAAATATATGTAAAAAAATTGTAAGAAACAAAAATTGTCTTGCGTGAGATGAGTTAATTGTGGTATTGAAATGTTTGGAGAAACTACGTAATCTTAAGTGATCAGAGGCAAAATGTCATGTAATCGTCTGTAATCCTTTCTGAACAAAATCCGAAGCATTGATTTATCTTGAGTCATTGACCTACCTTATTGGAGAAATGTCATCTTCCTAGTATACACCATGGCCTGACAACCAGTTCGACATTATTCGAGTAATGATAATTTAAACAATATATTAATTCAGATATACACGTATAAATATTACTACATGTATTATAAAGAGAGTTTGATGTAGTTGGTTTCCTCGCAGACTATACAATCGGCTCTACGTGTTCACATTATATCGCATCTAGCGTGCTGAATTACAAAATAGTAATATTGGCTATTGTATGAAGCTACAATTAATGTTAAACTTTCCAATAGTAGTTAAAATAAGCATATTTCAACACTTTTACAGTGTCGTCATCATCGTGTAAAATATGCATTACTGGGACTGACATGCTTTAAATAATAAAATAATATTTCACTGGTAGATGGAGGGAAGGAGTCTTATCCATGTAAGAATTCTGTAAGAAACGCATGCTTATAAAATATTAAACATAACTGATTTAGAATGCTTTTATGATATGAAGTATTCACAATAAGTCCGGTACAGCGCAATCCAAAGGTATACGCTGTGTCTTCCATGGACAGATTTACTGCTAACTTTATATTTTAAAAAGTAAACATTTTGAATTCTGTAATATAATCCGGCATTCAATCATTAAAAAATGTAAGACATCCATTTACTATTTGTAAAACTACACCAAATAAAGAACTTGATGTACATTCCATTATAACAATGACAACTATATAATAATACGATAAGGCATTTAATGTGCGTACGTACATTGCTACTAACCATTTACGTCGTGGCAGCAAACCGTTGGGGAGGGAGGTCTACTTAGTCCTGATCGACAACCTTGCCAGAGCTTGAATCGCGAACAAAATATCCGGTTTGCAAACCTAAAATTGCTTAAAGAGAAGATGGGATTTGCCTGTCGCCCGGCCTTTGCAGCCTTTCTCTTTCTATTAGCCAAGCGCAGAGGTACACCCGCTAGGACGCCTCTAAGACATCCAGTGCCTGGGCCTTCTTTCCTGACTAGGATAATGAACGCCGTTTCTCATTCTCTCAATCTGGACTACTTGGGAAAAGTTTTGGGGAAAGTTTTTCGTCACCAAGCCTTACATGACATGTCTGGATCGCTCTTGTTCCGACAAGTTGAGGGTAGAGGTTAGACAGCTTGTCTCGCTGCTGTTTCCGACTGTCAGGACAAGAGCCAAAACTCTGAGCTTGCGCTAAGAACGGCTGCTCCATTATCAGTTGTGTAATACCGTGGGTAACTGTGCGTGGCATGTCGCGCATGGAAAGGGACCCTACAGTTAACCCCCGTGGGCTTTCCAGAGGCCACAACCCCTATAGACCATGTCGCGACTAATGGACTGGTTGTGGGAGCTCATTTGCACCAAACAATCATCCACCTTGTCCACTGCACTATGTATGAAAACAAACATAACATTGCAAAATAAATAAAAATAAACCTAAACCAGTCACCTTACAAACACTAATATTCGCAGCCGCCGTTGCGGTTCGCATTCACCAATATCCGGGGACTTAGAACCAACATCAATGATGTAGAAACTTTTCTCCTGAGAAACTCCCAGGATATCCTAGCACTAAGTGAAACGAACCTTCAATCCTCAACCTCCTCTCACGACTTAAACGTGACTGATTACACTCTGCTCTACCGTAAATACTCTGACAAACATATTTACAGGATAGGAGTTTATGTTCGGAACATCTAAGTAAAGAGCATAGGTTAGAATCAGATGACACAGCCTTAGTGTTCTTTAGATTAACTTTACATCACAGCGTTAGTTACTTATATTTCTTATACCGTTCACTTTCGATCCCGGACTGTAACCTGCTAAACTCTGTCTGATAGCATAGATAAAGCACTCTCTCTCGACTGGAATCCCCGGATACATGTATGTGGGGATTTAAATACACATCACCGTGACTGGTTGGGATTCCCAGCTTTAATGACGCAGCCGGAAACACTACGTATAATTTCTCCTTAGCTCACCCCCTCTCACAAACTGTCGTTTATCCGACCCGCATGACCGATCGAATAGACAAGCAAGCCTACCTTATAGGCCTGTGTTTTACTTCCTTTCCTGAGGCTTGTGTGACGAAAGCCCATAGCCCGCTCGGAAATGCTGATCACATTGTGGTCATGATTTATATCACCCTAAAAACTCGTCTAAAAGCTGATGAGCCGTTGCTAAAAAATTCGAAGTTTCGAGTCCATCAGAGATTACATCAGCGACGCCCGGTAGGGTGAAATCTTCTCAGTCTATGCTGATCAGTGTGCAAATGAGTTAACCGAATGGGGCATAGCAGGCATTGAAAGCTATGTCCCCACGCGAAAATTCTTCAGCAAAACTTACTCTCTTCAATAGTTTACCTCGACATGTGCAGCTGACATTGCTGAGAATAAGCAAGCATTCCGAGAATTCGGCCGACATAAGTCAACTGCAAATAGACATAAATTCATAGAGTAATAAGTGATAAGTGAAGCAAAAAGAAAGTATATAGATGTAACCAAAAAACGTATTCAGTCACAGAAACTAGGTACTCGCGATTTCTTGAAAATCTACAATAAAGTGGTGAACAATGGTCAATCAACGATTCCATCGCTATCAAACCACAATGATGTCGTTTGCACGGCAACTCACAAGGCTAAACTACTTGTCCAGCGTGTTTATTCAAACTCTGCTTTGATTCAGCAAACCACCCCCTCCCTAAATTCCCATAACGAACCGAAGCCACAATTAAAAACCTGGTCATAACGCCATCCCTTGACACATCCAAAGTTTTGGGGCCTGATGTTATATCTATAATAGTAATAAAGAAATGCTCTGCCGAACTGGCCCCTGTCTTATCCAAAGTCTACAACAAATGCCTAGTTGAATCTTGCTTCCCCAATAGAAATTACCTCTGTTGTACGAGTTTTTAAGAATCATGGGGATAGAACTGCACCTCAGAACTACCGTCCAATCAGTATATTCATAGCTTACTATATATATATATATATATATGTATATATATATATATATATATATATGTATATATATGTTGAAAATATGCTTATAACCAGTTTATCCATCCAGTCTTTCCTGCATAAGGTAATTCAGCTTTATACATAAACACAAACATATTTTAAAATTGTTCTACTCATGTGCGATATCAAGTAGAAAACTACGTGTTCACATTAGGCTTACGCTGTTTACTTTTTATATTTATTTGTCTACCCATATTCATATGTAATATATTTTGCGTCGAAACAATTGTTATTTTTACTTCCGTCTGTCATTTTTACGGCAGTAATATACAGCGTGAGTTAAAACATGTACTTCTTCATATACATTATTTTAATGAAAATAAATAAAATGTAAATGTTGTGTTAACTTGATGTATTTAAGGATTAATAGGCGGTATTGTCAGACGAGCGTATGTGAAATAAAAATATGAGATTCGTCGTTTGTTTGAATGTCTTGCTCTATATTGTGCCTTACAACTAAACAATAGGTTCATTTGTCAGCGATCACAGGTTTTCGTTAAGTTATTTGTAATTTCTATTTCGTGGTTTTACATTTGTCTTTTGGTAAGTTTCTGTTTATTTTTTTCTATTTAACTCTTGGATTAATTCATGTATTTATTTGCAGTCAATTTTGTAATATGTAAAGCTAAAAAGCTAGTCGTATACTTTCTTCTGCTTTTGACACCCACGCAAATTACTAATAATTGGTCCATAGGTTTCACATCGAACATTCATTATTTTTTTTTTGGTGTTTAATACAAAAAAAACCCCTGGAAAATTGCAAAAATAAAAACGGTATAATTAAACAGACGAATTCTATAATTTTTAACAATGTTTGCATCAATATATATATATATATATATATATATATATATATATATATATATATGTTTATATATATATATATATATTTCAAATATATATATATATATATATGTACATATATATATTTCAAATATATATATATATGTATATATATATATATATATATTTCCATATTTTTTACCAATTTAAATATCTAAGAAAGGCGAAATGGGAGATTAACAAAATCTTTAGAATTCTACATTCAATGGTAGTAATTTTACATTAATAAACGCTAAACTTGTTATCATTCAAAATAAAGGAAGATGAACATAATTATATTGTCCGGCAAAGGTATTGAACTCACGGTGTATTTCGTTAGTTACGGTTGTGTACGTTTTCGATGTCAAATTTCACCACAAATCATTTTTGCAAATGTCCACATTATATGTCTATATTATACTATCTCTTTGAAATTATTAATACATGGGTCTTCTATCATGTAACTAAAAATAGAGTGTTCTTACACCAGATTTCAGACTGAAAATTACTTTATATCACAATATCCCATCAACTATCATCACACTAAGGTGTTTTATAATGTGCATGGTTGCAGAAAAGGTTAGATAGACAGATGATGTTATTTTTAAGTATATATATATATATATATATATATATATGTGTGTGTGTGTGTGTGTCTGTCTGTTTGTGGGTATGTATATACATGTATCAACAGACACGTATTTCGTTATATATATTTATCCACGTATCAACAGACACGTGTTTCGTTATATATATTTATCCACGTACAAGTGTTTCGTTATATATTTATCTACAGACACGTGCTTCGTTTATATATATATACATATATATATATATATATATGTATATATATATATATATATATATATACATATATATATATATGTGTATGCGTGTGTGTGTATTCACGGATATACAGAATACACGCCGTCGTAGTCACAAATTCGCTACTGAAAGTTCGCAATCTGAAGAAATTCATTTTGTGTCGATAAACATATTTTATGCATTTAAAAAAAAGTGTACGTGCATCATACATACAACATATTACAACTACTACTACTGCTAATAATAATAATAATACAACTACTAATAATAATAAGTGTATATATACATATACATATAGTATACATATTTTTATTTCTACTAACATTTATGCAAGCACAGTCGCATATATGTTTAATGTCTAGCTTTTTTACAGACAACTTTCCCTCATTCTCTAGGAAATTGACCTGGTACAGTCCAGGCTGCCCCCCGCCTGAATTGAACATTTTTTTTTTTTTTGCAAATCTGTAACCAAATAGTTTTACTTGTCTAAAATAACTAACATTTCATACGAGACAAGTAAAACTATTTTAAAATGCTTAGCCTAGTTTAGTGATATCAACCGGTGTCGCCTAATTCAATTTAAAAAATAGGGACATCTTATTAAAATTACTTACTGCCTATCTCCCCCATTTTCCTTCTCCATAATTATTAGACAAGACAAAATTAAATCAGCCACTATTTTAAATTAAAAATAATAATAAGAATAATAAATAAAATTAATAAATAAACGAAGAACTGTTTCAATTGTCAAATTTTAAAATGAAGACGTCCGTATTTTACGCGAAAAGATTGCCGGCGTATTTTTAAAGAAATTCCATTCTTTCACTCGCTTTGTATTCATTTTTGCCATTAAAGACCTGAAGATGATTCCAGAGAAGATGAAAACGTAAGTCAAACACATGGAGCCTTCACAATTCATTCCATCTACACGTCAAAAAAGATCATTCGACGAATGGAATAAATAAAAAAGGAATCACTAAACAGAAGATTTCTGTCGTCTTCAACAACACATGCTTTAATGAAAAAATGCTGCCTAAATACACACAATATATACATATGTATATATTTCTGTTTGTCGTTCTATCTGTATCTTTCTCTCCCTCGTCCGCTCTCTCTTTATATATATATATACATATATATATATATATATATATACGTAAATAAATATATATATACGTATATAAATATATATATATATATATATACGTATATAAATATATACGTATATATAGGTATATACATATATACGTATATATATATATATATAGGTATATACATATATACGTATATATAAGGATATACATATATACGTATATATATATATATATATAGGTATATAAATATATACGTATATATATATATATATATATATATATATAGGTATATAAATATATAGGTATATAAATATATGCGTATATAAATATATAGGTATATAAATATATAGGTATATAAATATATGCGTATATAAATATATACGTATATATATATACATATATATATACATATATATATATACATATATATATATATATATACATATATATATATATATACATATATATATATATATACATATATTCATATATACGTATACAAATATATATATACGTATATAAATATATACGTATATAATATATACGTATATAAATATATACGTATACATATATATATATATATATAAATATATATAAATATATACGTATATATATATATATAAATATATACGTATATAAATATATACGTATATATATATATATACGTATATAAATATATACGTATATATATATATATATACGTATATAAATATATACGTATATATATATATATACGTATATAAATATATACATATATAAATACGTATATAAATATATACATATATATATACGTATATAAATATATACGTATATATATATATATACGTATATAAATATATACGTATATATATATATATATATACGTATATAAATATATACATATATAAATATATACATATATATATATACGTATATAAATATATACGTATATATATATATACGTATATATATGCGTATATATATATGTATATATATACGTATATAAATATATACGTATATATATATATATATATATACGTATATATATACGTACATATATATATACGTATATATATATATATATACGTATATATATATATATATATATATATATATACGTATATATATATATATATATATATATATATATATACGTATATATATATATATATATATATATATATATATATATATATATATATATATACGTATATATATATACGTATATATATATATATATAATGTTTGTGGACCGTAGTCATAGTCAGCGACATTTCTTTTACATGGCTTCTTCGTCAGATATGTCTCACATACGTTATACCACTGATATTAAGCATTTTCTACCTAGGAATGGTGCAACTGATTCAACTATATTTATGTATATGTATCAGTTAAGAATAGCGGCCATGCATGTTACTCATACATTTGATTTTCCTATATTACATTTATCCGTTTACATTTCTATATGTGCTTGCGGCTATTTTATCAGTAAACTGTGCGTATTCCCCTTTGTGCGTGTGCACATTAAAGCGACAATCCAAGTGAAATAACAAGTGCGTCTATCTGACGACAGCGCGTATATTACAAGTGCTAAAGGATATGAAATATAATGAATTTCCTTTGAGACTGGGCCGCCAAGGAGCATCACACTACGAAGCTTGTAAGTAGTCGCGCCCGACAGTTAATTTCGAGCCATCATTAATTGAAAAGGAATCAATGAAATGACAAGAAGTATTATGAGAAATGAACAAGAAGAGAAGACAAGGGAAAGAAAGTGCGAGAAATGCGAATGTTTCAAAACTAAGTATTATCGACAGATAATTATTGGGGGGTATAATCAACTTTCATTGTTTAAGGTTTTTGATAGAATTTTAGCTACGTCCAGGCATTTATATAACGGGCTTACTCAGCAACGTCCCAGTTTTAAACTACCTGTGACCAAATCAAACAGTATAGTTTATATATATATATATATATATATATATATATATATATATATATATATATATATATATATATATATAAATTAGATCGATATTTCCCCTATTTATTTAACCAGTATAGCCCCATAGTAGCACACATAATTTTGCTATATATGGTTATTGTTATGTATTTCAAAAAAGTAACTTCGTGAGAAATCACCGATTGTTATATTTTATCCGCTCAACATATTACGATATGTTACATATTTCAACGCGGGTGTAGGAATGACTAGCCCATCACACAGTAATAATTTCACACTTGTCGAATTAAGCCACCGTAACAAATGTTACAAATCTGGTGTTCGTACTGTACCGATCGTCCGCGCACTTCATATTAATTACCATGGCCATCAGAAATTGGTTGGCTAAATAAAAATGTCCTAAGTGATATTCTCGAATTACAAATACTACACAAACATCCTCAATCTGATGTAATATGATATTCTCAAAATGTAAAAAACAGATAACCGAAATTTTTTTGAAAATGTTTTATGTACAATTGTTATCTTTGTTACGTATAAGTGTTTCGGTTTTCTCTCTACTTAGTGAGAAAACGGCAATAGTACATATTCATTAGACTAGTTACTCTCTTTCCGCACAAGAATCCTATTTGCACGGCTTCCAGTAAACAAATATCAGTTTTAAAAGTTACTTACCATAGGAAGTGGGTATAGCGTAATAGTCGCGTCGCGAGAGAAAAGAGGTAAGTTACCATATAGACGTTTATAAATTAAAGAAACAAGTGTCATGTCTAATATTCGTTTACTGTTTATATTAAACTCTAATATATTCCAAATACTATCTTCAGAATTCATATTTTTACAAAAAATGTATTCCTATATAATTGTACGTTCATTCAAATATGTGTCTATCCCCAATGATTTACCAATGAATGTGTAGGGGTTCATCCTAAATTGGGAGCGTAGCAGCTAGATACTTGTTCACATTAGTTATTAATTTCTGCATATCGGTACAACCGGGGAAGAACGGATCAAGGAAAGGGGTAGCACATTCCAGCATTTAGCGGAAAGAAGCTATTGAAGTAAAAGGGTTCTCTGGCATCTGGGGACCTCTACAGTGAATAGATGTTATCCAGCTGATTGTCGGTTTGATTTAGTGTGTTTGCGTCGAGGAGACACCAGAACAGAAAGTTAATCGGAGCACGTTCCATTTAAGTACTTTTAAAATAAGCACAACAATGTAACATTGCGGGATGGGGCAGAGGGTAGAGCTTGGTCGATAGTAAGATACCTCTTAAATTAGATACTATTTTTGGATCTTGTCTAAAAGTGGTGGATAGTGCACTAGCCCAGTTGTAACAAAAAATATTCCATATATGGGCGAATGGTGGCTTTGTAGAGATATAAGATACTGTCAAATTTGAAAAGTTTTCTAGCACGGTATAGAGAACAAACTTACTTTGCAGCAGCCTAGGTAATGTGTTCTATGTATATGTTTCACTTCATGTTACCTGTGAATGTTAAGCCGAATACTTTGACTGTTGGACTCTCAGGTAGAGTCTTATTTGCAATTAACATCGGTTGTTGAAGAGGGTTCTTGTAGTTGTTGACGGAAAAGTGCTTTGTTTTAGCAGCAATAAATCTTACCATCCATTCATGACCCAATTCCACTACAGACTAGAGGTCACTTTCGAAGGATGCAGCCATTGCCTTGGATAGGTGGGCGTGAGTTTTGCCTGCACGATGAGAGGTGCTGTAGGTTACACGATGAGTAAACATTAACGGAGTGTTTTCCACAAAAGTTCCCTAAAAACTGTTTAAACGTCAGCTTAGTCCATACATCGATCTTGTATCTATATTGTCACCGGTATTCTGCTAGTTATTTATGAAATAAACTATCTAAAAACGCTACGTAAAAATTATAGATATTTAAAATAATTTTAAGTTGAATTAATTATATAAGACTCAGAAGTGGAAGCAGGAGTTTGTTAAGTTCTTCATTTTTCTCCAGGAAACGCACTTCACACATCACAGTAGTAAAATATAGACTTCCCTAAATTTTATTTATAAAGCTACAGCAGCCAAAATCTACGGCTGCCAATCTTTTAAAACAGACATCCGTCTTAAGCTTTTTGATATCATTTATGCTGTAACACATTTTAACAACTATTATACTCATTTCTAATGTTATCTATTTTCATGTTAATATATATATATATATATATATTAATAATAAAAATCTTCAAGTCAGTACAGACAGTTATAAGCAAGGAGGATAAACATAATTTGGTAATATACTAGACGGTTTATTTAGTAGAATACACGCGACACTTCAGATACAAGTGTAGTAACAGTGCTCGCCAATCTATCTCTAATAGTTTGAAGAGTTAATGTGTTTGGTAACTTCCGTCCTATACTGTGCACGATAATACTTATAATAATGATCATAATAATAATAGTGATAATAATAATAATTACAGTAATACAAGTAAGAATAATGATGATAATACTGAGGATATTTATAATGATAATACAAATAATCATAAACTTAACAGAATAATAATTATAATAATATCACTATTAATATAAATAATAATGGTACCAATTTTAGTGCAATACAGGTAATCGTACTATCACCACTCTTACCAATAATAATTATAACAATAATAATAGTAGAATAAAATAATAATAATTGTAATAATAACAGTGATAACACTGATAACAATAATAATAATAATAATAATAATAATAATAATAATAATAATAATAATAATAATAATAATAATAATAATAATAATAATAATAACATAGAACAAAAATCAATATATGATAATGATAATAAAAATAAAAATAGTGATAACAATGATAAACATCGTAAAACTGATAGTGGTAATAGCTGTTATACTAATAATTATGATACTTATAGTGATATATTTAGTGACACTAATAATGATAATAATGTTTATAATTGTAATTATAATAAATTATAATAAAGTGATAATAAAAATGGTAATGACAATGATAGAAAAATAATGAATAATTATGATATAATAATGAAAGTAATAATGGTAATAATTCAATAAATACAAGATAAGCTATACAATCATAAGGTACATATTATACGTGTAGATTATAAAGACTACTATCAACTCATATCGTAGCACAATGAAACAAATGTTTATACAAATAAACATATAAAGGTGTGTTTATTTCATTGGCAGTGATATATGTAGGAGGGAAGGGATTATATGTCAAAAGTACCCATATGCTAGAAAGTAAGATGGGTATTATGGGCTAATATATTAGATTAAGTTATATAGTTGTCATTAACATTTTTTAAATAGGAGGTCTATAAATTCAAGGGTGTGTGGGTAGGTTCTACGAACGTGTGACTAACTATGCATAAAATTTATGGAGGTTTCATTTTTTTGTATAACTAAGTTTATCCTTTTCACTGAATCTGATCATCTCAAAATAATGTGTTTAGAGATCTACGGATGGTGGTTTTTCTAATGATATTACATTCGACTATTTTTGTTTTATTGTTTGCGATTAGGTCCTAGTGGTATTCCAAAAGTGAGCTTTTTTTATAATTGTATATTAGTAAAAGAATCATGTGTGTGTTGTCTATTGTGCTCGTTTTTTTTTATTTGCCATTGTAGCTTGGTAAACGATGAAGGTTGATAAACACTTCTGCTGTATTGGGCAGTTTGCTTTATTAATGCAGTGTCAGGTCTTTATCTACTTATATTTATTGTTGGAGTTTGAATTAGTATTACCATTTTATGTGTTATGTTTTTTAATTATTTTTCTGAATTATCACAAGTGTATCTTAGTGTGAGTGTATTTTTCATGGAAATCTTGCAGATGATATTTATAGAAGAGAAATGAAGGTTATTAAATTTGAAAATATATAATCTTGTTTGGTTCTATCCATGTAGTTAAATAGAGGTGTTACCCTCATAATCATCCTATTTCACACTGTTTCTGGTCTATTGTTAAGTGAGATGAGAAATAAAGGAGAACTTTAATAGAATATTCGAATATCTATGTATCTCATATAAAGAGTGAGTGTTAGCCCCAGGTAGGGGCCCCTTGATTTCTGAAAACTTCGACTGAAGTAACATGAAACAGTGAAACAATATATATATATATATATATATATATATATATATATATATATATATATATATATAAATATAAATATTGTAAAATCTATATTACCTTCAAACAACGATAACCCGATTAAGTACCGGCGTGCGCATAGACAGTGTTTTTTTGTTGAATCTCTAATGTTTGAATATTCATTTTCTAAATTTAAGATTAATGAGTTAAACAATTTTTTTTCGACTGTTGTTTATATTTTAGTTAGTTCAAATCCGGAGCGGAAAATGTATTTTTGATAATAATACACTTCTTTTACACAGACACTAATCATGAATCCTATATGGCAGTGTGATACCAAATCCAGCTTGCAGCATTGATTGTGTTTATATATATACATATATATTTGTCAGTAAGAGATTGACAAGATATGATACGCCAAAGAATATCAGAGGAAAATATACGCAAAATGTAAAGTTATTGGAAAATTCGTTTTAGCATATTTTTCTTTCTATTTCAAAATCAATTCTTGTTATTTTCCACGTTGTTTTTAAGACTAGATGTATCTAATACTAATATACAATACAAATAATAGCGTAAGATTGTTATGTACTATGCTTGAAGCATTGTGTCTGTGGTGTAACTATAGTTTGAAAAAAAAACTGACAAACTACAAGCAGAATATATAAAAACATACACAGAATAACAAAAAGCAAGAAAGATGTCCGTGTGTTTCCTCTTGTATATGTATTTAAATTCTTTTTAGATTTTTTTTTTTTATTAATCTTTCACACACTGTCTATAAAATATTTTTTAAATAATAAATACGACACATTTGTTTGGAATCCTATCGACATGTCTTCGGAAACAAATAAAATAAAGTTTAATAATATAGCTGAACGCATATTAACCAGGACGGAATTCCGATTGAGATCTTCTTTAGAAACATACATTTTTTCAAGACGGTGAAAGAAATATTGTTTGCTATCAACAGATTCCTTGTATTTAAAGGAAATAAGAACCTTAGATGCATTTAATAAACAAACAGTCCTCCGAAAATCTACTCTTAACAACGTGTATTGATATGTACGTCAGAGTGAAACCAGACAAACTTTCATGAATTGCCTCATAAGCAAATAGACATTATTAATTCTATTTCAGATAGTGACCAGTGGATATATTCACAATCAGTTAAAAGTACGAAATTATGGCAGGTCGAATACAACAGTTTTCAATAAGGAGGATAGACGGAGCACATGAAATAAAGATGAACATGAAAACAATTAAGTATGGGATTACTTTAAATAGTAATGATTAGTTTCAAATAAGTTTATAATCGATTATTTTCTTTCCCACTAAGAAAAATGTATTTTCTAAAAAACAACTATTCATTAAAAAGAAATGTGATGTTCCTAGTGCATAAATATATATATATATATATATATATATATATATATATATATGATAATTTTATTTACACAGACATGTACAAAATCTGCGACACTGGCATGTCGATGTTACCGATCAACAGTTACTATAAACTGAGATCTCATCAGACAGAGTTAGAATCCGATCTTAACCTCAGATCATATTTGGAGGTTCTCTCCAAATATGATCTGAGGATAAGATCGGATTCTAACTCTGCCTGATGAGATCTCAGTTTATAGTAACTGTTGATCGATAACATCGACATGCCAGTGTCGCAGATTTTGTACATGTCTGTGTAAATAAAATTATCATATATAAAGCTCTATTTTGATATTGAGCACTTTTTATAAACCCGGTTAAAATTCTCTGGATTACCACCCTGTGGATATTTTTCACCTGGATTATTACCATTATTATATATATATATATATATATATATATATATATATATATATATATATATATATTAAACCATAATAAGACATCCCATTTCAATTTCTGATTATTTATTAGTCTTTTATGTATTCCATCTTACGTGTCAGGTTTACTCAATACATCATTCTACTAGCTCACTTATAAATGATAATAATAATTCTGATGAAAGAAATTATAAAAGTTTGTCAAGAATTACTCTAGTGTAATGGTGATAATATAGTTATTTTTTAGTATCACGTACATATGGATAAACATGGTTGATTTTCGAAGCATAATTATAATGTTTTAATTTTAAACATTTTATAAATGTTGTAATCTACTGGATCCGGTCGCTAGTTGTTTCATTTAATTGCTCAGTAAAATGTATTATTTTACAACTACTATCACCAATGCCTACGACCACGTAACACAACTGTTTGTACTAATACTGTAACATTTATACCAACTATAAACAATACAACTATTCGTACAATTTTTACTACATCAACAACAACTTCCACGATAATCGACAATTCTTTCTTCTATAATCACTCAACAACAACTACTACCAGCAATGTGGTGACTATTTGTACTGGTATTACTACTACAACCCAATAGGTCCCTCACTGTCAACCAAGCCCCAGTCTCTGCCCCATTGCCGCAATGTAGCATCCTTGTGCATGTTTTACAAATACTTCAATCGATTATGCTCCGATGAATTGGCTACTCTGGTGCCCCCTCGACGTAAATTCACTAGACCATCTCGACAATCAACTAAATCCCATTCATTCACTGTGGAGGTCCCCAGATGCCGGAGAGCTTTCTACTCCAGTAGCATCTATCCTCGTTCTGCTGACCTCTGGAACTCCCTCCTAGCCACTTGTTTCCCTGACAGTACTGAAATGCAGAAATTTAAAACTAATGTAAACGGACATATCGCTGCGCAGATCCCAATTTAGGTTGACCCCTCAAACTTTCTCCTTTTTCCCCCAGTAGCCTCTTACATCTATAGTGGCGGCCTGCCTTGTTTAGGGTGAACTATATTTAAAGAAAAAAAACAACCATCATCACGACTACTACTACTACTACTTGATTATATAAATGTCTCCTTTAAATCTATAATTTCTAATAAGATTTTTTAAAATAGAAAATGTTTTAATAAAAATATCAAAATAAATATATAATTTCTGAGCGACTCGTACGATAAATCTCAGATAATGTGTTTTTATATATCATAAATCAAATAACGCGCTCCTATCTTGTGGCCATCTCTCTCTATCTCTCTTGTTATCTCTTTCCTATTATCTCTATTCTTTTCTCTCTCTCTATCTTGCTTAAAATAGATCTTTCTGTGCGTTCGAATAATCAGAGGGCGGATAACCAAATGTTGGAATAGCCGCCGGCTGTTCCATCATATTCCATTACAACCTAATTCAATTATGAAATTCAATTATATATATTTAAAAGAAAACAATGTATTTAATTAATTCTACTATCAACAATACAACTATGTGTACTATTATTGCTACATCAACAATAACTTCTTCCATGATACTCGACTATTCGTACTGCTATAATAACATCAACAACTACTACCAACAACGTGTTGACTATTCGTACTAATATTACTACTACCACCACCACTACGATTATTACTACTACTACTACTACTTCATTACAAATCTGTGCTTTAAAACATAATTTCTAATGAGATTTAAAAAAACAAAAATAATTTCATCAAATAAATCAAAGTAAATATATCATTTTTTAACGATTCATACGATAAATCTCACGGAATGTGTAGTTTACATGTTATTAATCAAATAACTTGCCTCTGTCTTGTGCCCATCTATATCTCTCTTTCATGCCCCTCTCGTTCTGTCTCTTGCTCTCTTTTTCTCTCTATCTCTCGTTCTTTCTTGAAATAGAACATTCTGTGCGCACGAATACTCAGAGAGTGGGTAACTAAATGTTGGAATGACCGGCGGCTGTTCCATCATATTCCATTACAATCTAATTTAATTACGTAACTCAATTATATAAATTTAAAAAATGTGTTTAATTAATTATATTCATAATCTTTCTTTAGATAATTATTTTCTAGGGAAATATTTCAAAAATATCTCGAAATCTGAAAAAGCAATCATGAGTGTATATTTCCGAATATTAATTTATTTGAAGCTTTAAAAGAAATTAATTATGTAAATTATAAAGACGCGTGATTTTCGGGGAAGTTTTGGAATGAGTATATATCAAAAGTTGGTAAATAGATATAAAAAGAGAGCAACTAAAACTAATGATATAGTTTCGACTTCAGACAGATATACAGGCAGATACATAATATCCATTATTAATAGATATGCACGTGTATGTGTGTTTCTTTTTCAAGAATGGGTGACGTTTACAGCCAATAAAACGCTAAAATCACTAGGAAATATGTGAGTAAATCGTTAAAATGTAGTTTATTAATATCAGGTGAAACCAGGTCTCCTAGTGTAATTAGCAAATAAATAATTTGTGAATGAAACAATACAGTAACTGGGCAAAATGTTAGATTTCGTATTTCTGTTTTCACATAATTAATTCATGCCGATTTACATCTACCGAAGTATATTTTGTTTCAATGAAATATACAGACACAGATACATTAACAATTATAGAGATAAATGGAAACTAGTAGAAACTAGTAGAAACTAAAGTCTACTATTATTAATAGTAGACTTTTAAGTTGTAGTAGACCTATTTAAATAACTCATACGAGTTAATACCCAAGTAGGAGCCTGCAAAATTTTAATGGTTTTGATTTTTTGTATATGTATTTTATATTTAGAAGGAAAAATAATCGGCGGTAACTGTCATATAAGAAATATTTATTCTCGACTAGACTTCAGATAGAGGGGCTTATTGAGTGTTACAGTTTAAGAAAGGGTTATTATCTAGCTTGTCACCGTGACACAAGCTAGTAATTGATATGTAAATGATGTTATGCAGTAGTACATGTCTTCCTTGATGTTAGATCCGTAATATCTAGTATCACAGTAACACTATATTACAGACAATATGACCCTAAATTTATAAATATTTTATTTTAAAACATATTAAAATGTTAGTGTTATATTTATACGAAAATAAATACAGATATAAAATAACGCAGACACATTCAGTATATACATAGTTTAGATGTTGAATAGGGCTAGAGACACCATCATCCTTATTTTGTCGCGTAAACAAATATTGATAGAGCATAGTTTATCAACAGTCAGTTATCACTTTGTAAGAGACAAAAGCAAGATGTTACCGGGTGAAGTAGCTGTTACACCTACAACTGGGACTGCATTTCATCTTCCGATATTTCCAAATGATTATTTAGGAAACTGATGCTCGTATATTACTGTAACCACAACGTAAAATTTAAAGTTTAATCAGATAAATAATTTCAAGTATATCTACGCTTCCATGGAATAACTTCGGCAACACGTCATGCAATGTGGACAAGTAAAGTTAAGGTAAGTCTTCGGATCATCTTTACGTTTTCAGGGGGAGTTAGCATGTGTTCTAATTCTACATAACATTAATCCTTCTGAACTAGAAGTTCAGTTTTATTTGTCTAGAGTGTTTCTGTTTTGAATGCTGCATTTTCCCCACATTAAAAACAGACATTGTCTCTAATTAAACATACATTTACGCACGTGAATAGGGACATATTTGCGGTTCTGCAGCGTCTGGTTTCATTCAGAAATACCTTCTAAATGAGCCTTGAAAATCACATTTTTAAATGTTATTTTTAAAATTCTCAAATAATAAACATTGGTGGTGGTATGAATTATGCCTTTCTTACATTCTAGATTTTAGCACTTGGCGAAAATAACATTTTCCAAAAATAGATTACTAAATCCAATTATGAGATGAAACATACCAGATGTCAATGACGGAATAGCGAACAAGTTGATGAATTATTTCAGAAAAAGAAAGATTAAGGAAAAATAATGCATGGTTGACATGGATAAACTGGAATATATAAATTGATAGATATAGACATTATGAGTTTGATAGCTAGATACAAAATGTGAAGAAATAGGAACAGTTAACTAGAAATATAGTTATAAACATACCGGAAAATATAGTAACATGCGAACAGACCAAACGTTACGCTAGATAGAAATATGATAACATATATAAATCGATTGATAGATTTATGTGAACAGATAGAGTTACAGAGGGAGTTATAGAAAGATAGACAGAGTGAGAAAGATAAAGATAGGGAGATAGAGAGACCCATAGAAGCAGCATTAAGAAGAGAGAATACGCCGATTTCATACACAAATATAGTGCAACTCATCTCTGAGAATAACATGTTATATTCATATATAAATGGAAACTTACGTTTATACGTATATGAAAGGAGATGAAAAGATAGAGGGGAATGATGAAGACGGGAAATAAATCGCCATGACTACATCGAAAGCGAATTGATATGTTTAAATTCGACAATAGAAAAATAAAATATTTAATCTTTGCTTCAATATTAGATTGAACGATGGAAAACAATTGTATATATATTCGCATGAAAATCATTGACTTGATTCATTTCAAGCAAATATCTTTACGGTTTAATGTTGAAACTTGTGTTGCTTGTAGCGGAAAATGGCTGTTGGCGAAAGGTCAGGTGAATGAAGCTAACAGGAACGAACATCCTGAGTCATAGTAAGAGAACAATTGACTGGAACATCCGTTGTTGTTCGCTCAATCGTGGGAACAAGACTTCCAACTGGATACAACATGTGCGCCTTTACAATACGTACATTGGTTTTTACTCAGATAACAGTGCCGTTGGTGGGTCTTTCGTATGGGTCTTAATGAACGAACGGCTGGAATGGAAGCGGACATTGAACGTGGTTAATTGCCTACATTTCATGAAAAAAACGCTCTCCGCGGAGCATTAAAAACGAGGATCAGATAAAAATAAGAAAATAATTCCAGTTATCTGTTCAAATTTTGAAATATTTGTTTTTTTAAATCTCATTCACTTAATATCATTCACGTGTTCTCAAATGTATAGTACTATATTTACTTATATAGACGACTCAGAGAGATTACATTAAGAACTGGCAAATGTTCCACTTTGATTAATTTAGTTGGGTTGATTAGTGGAACATATAATTCATCAGAACCTCTTTAAATTATCATAGGTAATGACAATACTGTCAAATATTGGCTCAAAATCAATTAAAAGTCACGTGTAGTGGGACAGGTAGTCAAATACCTCGACTCATGTTTTTAAATAACGGTCAACTCGACTATGACACGTAGTGCCTACCCGGACCGCAATAATCTTACACCTGAAACAGTTGTTCAGGACAGACCAGACTACCTATACATATGTTTCGATTATTATTAGAACATTCATTGAAAATAACGAGCCTCATATTTTTGTCAAACAAGTGATTTATGTATAGGTATATAGTGTGATATATGCCGTCGATCTACTTTCAGAAAGACTTGCTATATTACCAATGTCTGTTGAGGAATTTGGTAGGTTCATACGTCTACAATGCTATTTAAGAAGGACATACATCTTGATGTTTTATTAATATATTTCATGAAAAACTACGAAATTTACTCCATTCTGGTACCAATATGCTCTAAATAGATAGTTGCCCCTTTGGGGGGGGGTCGTCTCTTGTTTCAAATAGTTTACTAAGATAAACTAAATTATACACCTGAGAAGTTCATGGCATCATGATATTAAATATACTCATGAATCTTGATATCTGGAAAAGTGTGTGAAAACTGATGTAAAGTTTGAAGGAATCGAAAGATAGGTTAACTGAGAGTAAAAGGTGAACACATCCTCGGTTACAGGTAGGTTTAGGTTCGAGTCTTGAGAGAGTAACGTCTATGTTTATTGCAAACGAAGGATATGTTAAATAAGCCATTTAGAAAACATCGCAAACTCATTACGCTCCTTATATTTCCCGATCTTATTTACTTAACAATGATCTAACACCTAGAAATACGTTAATAACAACTGTGAAAGGAATATATTACGACATAATTTGGTCAAGTACTAACAAGCATCGAGTAGGGAAAATAGTGTAATTATCATGTTTGACGACTTACATCATTTGATACTGATACTGTACATATAATTTGTATACGATTCGTTTGTAGAAGATGTGTTTTATCGACATATATTTTGTAAACAAATAATCTGTAAACGATACTTCCTATTCGCCCAATACGAGCCATACTCGTCATTAAGTAGTAAATTCAAACCCAGAAAAACTCTCAGAGAAAGGGTTTTGCTAATAGATAAAGTGTATTGTAATGCCCACGAAATTTTGGACAAACGCAGAAGTTGTACAGTGTAAGCATAGGCTTCTCAGAAAAAAGATTAAAGCGGCTGCGAAAAATGTATATTAAGGCGGTGTGTTGCATAGGGACGAAAACTTAACTTCGCGTAAGGCAGTTTAGTGTGTTTCCTAGAGCAGAGACAATTAGGACGCTTTCCTATAACGTCATATATAGCTACGGGACTGATATCCTGTGTTCGGGGATTAGTGCAGGAAATTCAACGTCCACATGATGTTGTATAAAGATACATTACACATGTACACATTCTTAT
>OY744527.1:104098620-104103620 GCA_963556195.1 Sepiola atlantica
AATATAAATACTCGCATTTAGCCCGACAAATTATTTATGGAATAAAACCCAAAAATGTATATGTAGCTTACTTGCAATATGTATATGCTATACTACTACGCAACAGTTCTCATATATATATATATATATATATATATATATATATATATATATCTTTAAAGTATATATAGTCTAGCGGGAAGGCCCGATGTTGCTTGTGACTGAATGAGTAACACTACTCTCTAATGTTTCACTCTGCTCATCATACCATATTAAGTCCTCAATTTTTACTGAACCCCTCCCCCGTCTGACCGCCTAATACAGTCAGAAAAGGCTGAAATATCAGATAATTCTCAATTAGTTTTTTATAGAAATGGCTAAAATTTAATTAAACACGGATGCACGTATTTGAAGTGTTAACGGATCTCTGTCTCCATGTTTCACTTGCAGATGTAGGCAGGTATTATTTTGAGAATAACGGGTATCGTAGTTATTGGGGACTTCTTCTGTTCTCTTCCCCTGATAATTTTCTACATGCTACATAAATTAATCAAAAAAGGATATGTTAGAAGTGTTAAAGGAGGTTCGGCCTCCATAGATCGTTTAGTTTAGGAAGACACTTAGAGATTCGGGAGCCTTTTCTGGTATTCTCCAGAAAAGGGTATGCATACGCTATATATGTCATCGAAATAGGATACATATCAAGTTTTTAGAAGATTATGCCCTCTTGATGCAATTAGAAGAGCACTTTGAGATTGGTGGGCATTTCCATTGTCCTCCTACTGTAAATCTTGCATGAGAAAACACTTTGAGACTGTGTGTAGATTGTCTAGCCTTTTTATATGGGGACAAAAAACATCATACGCGCAAACATTGATATATATATATATAATAACAATATTGTTATATATACATGTCTGTATGTTTATATTAGTATTTTCATGGGCATTGAGTACTCGATAGTTTTAAAATACAACACTAACAAAATACATGTGATTAACTGCGATCTAATATACAGTTTATATTTTTTATATTTTTTATGTGAACTAACCTCGAAATTCGAGCGTTGTCCAACAAATAAGTAGAGGTGTGAGTGCTTGCAATAGCATATGTTAAAGTAATAATTAATTTGGGTACAAAAACCGATGCAAGTGAAATAAAAGTTGAAACCGGCCACACGGAAGCGTCCTGTCATTAGGGTTACATAGTCACCGATCTTATATATATATATATATATATATATATATATATATAGCGTCATACAAAACTAATATTTGATTTAGACTAGTCCGCCTATTACTTTAAATGAAAAATACAACATTGCAATCGATTTTTTCGCTTCTACTACATATCCGGTACGATACTTATTTTAGATATATACCCATTTTGATATAAACATATATTGATTTAATTAGTTTCTTCTTTATGTTCATTTAACAATGTAATTACTATGGTCGCTACAACTTTGAAAATTGCCACTGATCTGCAAAGTCGCCCGTCAAGTACTAAAACTCTCATTTTATTTGAATTATATTTCAAGTAGATGATTTTATTCATCATTAAAAATGTTGTTTCTGTTTATAATTCCATTTAAATACCATTTTAAAACAAGAAGCCCTCCTTGAATCTTTGATTTAAAAAAAAAAATACGACTTTGGTTAGGCTGCGTTTGTTATTTCTTGTGTAAGAACACTAAGATATTTATGCTTACTTTTGGAATTATATTCAATCTAAAATTAAAGATGTTTATTTTAATTGTAATTCCGTGTCTGACTCGTGTGTTAAAGATTTATCAAACATGAACGACGCAGCGTCGATATGCTAGTATATAATAGTTTAAATTGAGCAATAAACACTATTACTCCAGTATTATTTACGTTAGAGTTGGCAGAAATTGTAATGTTTAATTAACTCCAGGAAATCTACGCTGGCTATGCATAAATATATGTTTATTATTAGAAGTACTATCATCATCTTGGTTTTTATATTTATAAAGTTTCGATTGGTGTAATGTCCGACTTTCTGTAATTAAATATGTTCGAACTTATTAACCTTATAGTAAAACGTGGGAATCTTTCGGGACGTGTACGTAGTTTGAAAGTTAACACTTCATTTAATTAACGGGGATGGATAGTTTATAGTTCAGCCATGGGCGAGAAGAAATGTTATTTTTTGTTGTTATTCTTATTATCCAGTTCCATCGCCGCCCAGAGAGAAAACCCCAAGATGGGAAGAGTAGTATAAATATATATATATATATATTATAAGACACTGAGGTAGTTTAATGTTGGTACTACGTTATTAGTTTCTACACCCAATTATTCTACTGAGACCGTCTGATTTCCAAATATATAAAGTCTATTCAAATTTAAATAATGTTTTCATGTACAAGTTATTTGTTTACGAATTTTAAAATTAATTTTCAAAAACTCGAATTTTTTTATCTTGTTTTACTTTAAAATGATACTATAATCTTCTCCATTACTGTCATGCTATTTAATATATATCGAACTGTTACAGTTTTAAATAAAGCAATTAAATAAAAAGAGCTTTGTTTTATTAATTTATATTGTAGCTTACAATGACAATTATTTTTACGGAAGAAGACAACATTTTTTTATGTATATTATTAAACCATAAATACATGTATTCTTTCAAGAGACATATAAGGATTAACAGTAAATTATACAAATAAATTGCAGGTGGCGGTTGAGTATCATGATTAACGACATAGGTGTGCTATGTTAGAATCCAGTGGGTACTACAGCATTACTTTAACTTATAGACGTTGCCACTTATCACAGGCCCCTACTTTAAGTACCCTATTCTAAAGAGAAATTTGGGCAACCAATGCAAACTAGAACAGGAAGCTTGTCAAACAACGTACAATGCGGATCTAAACGAATTTATGTTATTACAAGTAGATGGACAACGCAAACGTGGAATGTCCACGGGTTCCCACTAGTTTCAAATGATACAAATTATAAGTCCACATGTAAAAAAATTCGTAACAAATATTTTTTCAAGTTTTAAAATGTTTTTGCATCTGCGTAACTTGATTCATATGTATGCGTGTGTTAATATATATTTCGTATACTCAGGTATCCTTTTTGGTTATCTATCATTGAACACATGTATTTCGCATGCATGCACATGTGGGCGGTTATGTGGGTGTATATAATCAAGACGTCATTAAAAACTAATTCAACTTTGCAAAGTTGTCTCAATTTAATTTGCCTCACTAATTGATTACAGTTTTATTTATTTTATATTTATTAATGGTTTATGCATAATGAAGTGTAATGTGTACAAGATGTAGTCAAGTAATCAGACCACCAAATAATACTATTAATAGTATCATTATTGAGTCTATATACAGGGTGGGCCAAAATAAGGGCTCTATCTTTAAATTTGAATAACTTCCACAAAATAAAAGTTAAACTCACCAAACTTTATGTGTGTGTAGACTGACCCTTCCGAGATTTTTTGAAATAAACAAAACAAATTTTAGCCGAAAAACACTTCTTAAAACTTACAAAAACTAAAGTATTGTTTTTTTACACTGTTTTGAGTTTTTTAAGCAAAAATTATGTTTTCTAAATGAGGGTACGTTCCTTAGGGCTAATACGGCTCATGCTTGCTTCGGAAGGGGTCCTTTACTTATTCTAAAAAAATTTTTTTTTTAAATCAATAAATAAAAAAGTTATGAATTTTTAAAAATAGGACCCTTATTTTTGCCCACCCTGTATTAGGATTCATTTTATAACCATGTTATTAATCATTTATGAACAAGCTATTTCAAAGTAAAGCGTGACTGAAGGAGGTTATTTATACTTTTGTGTGGATCACTAAAAAGACCAGAAAGAAAACTTAAACATTATCAAATATAAAAAAATATTTTATTAACGCACACATCTTTTACGAAATACATTAATCTTATTAAAACTGTATGACCTAGTAGGCTAGATACTCTTTGTTGCATCCTCTCTTATGAGTATAAACTAGTTGTTGCACCCGTCAAGATATAGCAACAGTATCCCATGCATCGACGAAATATAGGATACTAACAGAAATGATAGAAAATTAAATATAACGTCATAGTACCCCAATCACAAAAAATGCAACGTTTTTTATGGTGTTATGTCAGGTTGGGTCTACTCTACATCATACTAAAAGTTTGACAATCTATGAGTGTGAGAAACTTTGGAGGGAGTCATTCTGGCGTGGCGAACATGGTTGTCCTTGCAACATTCTTGCAGACTGTATTGTGTCTAATCGACGCCAGTGAGTCCTTATGATCTCCATTGAACAGTGCTATCATTGCCTTGGAACCATTGGTTTCCCCAACACGCTGCGTTTGCTTTGGTTGAGAGAATGCTTTTGAACAGTCTTTCATTGTTTTTTCTCTAACCCATACCCCTGCGGCACTCCCGCATTAACGAGATGTTGTTTGAATGTACAGCCATCAAGAAGAACACGATTGTATATTTAGCTAATACAAATCTGATCATGTAAGATATTCGTCCACTAATACTGTACAAATTTATGTTCCTGAAAAAATCTTCAAACCATACCTTATCAACGGCTTTGGAGATATGCCATAGGTTCGCCTGCCTTCTCCAATGTATGGTATACGCGGTCAGAGATGACTGTTATGATGTTCCCGGTAGAGTGAGTTCGCCTACATTCATGTTTGTCAGAAAGTTTAGTATATTCAAGGTAGTGCACTATCGCTTGATTGATTAATTATTCTAATAATTTGGCGAATACTGTTGAGAGACGTATGGAACGATACTTTTGATGTTAGGTACTTTTACCAGAGTTGTAGAAATCTGCTTCAACTGAGACAATTTACCAACTATTCGCGGGGCAAGATTCTACTAAGCAATCATCCAGCTATCAGGGATGCAAGATTCGACAAGGCATGTATTATAGAGGTTCGAGAGAGAGGGGCTAGCTGAGCGGAGAAATGTTTATTTATTACTATGGCGAAGATAAAATCTAGTGTATACTTCAAGCTT
>OY744527.1:104111120-104118620 GCA_963556195.1 Sepiola atlantica
AACATTGAACATGCTCAGAGAATTGAAAACAATCGAAAATGTTGGAAACATTGAAAACGAGTGTAAATTGAAACAAACCTGTTTAAGTTATGATCACTAGATAACATACACATTGACGAATATACGTGCACAACTAATTGTAATGGCAACCTTCACAAACTGCGTTATTGATACCGGTTCAAAAACCAACGAAAACACACTGAAAACGTTTTGCACACAACATCATTACAATTAATACCATTTCTATCCGGCATTGAATTATTGGAATTCAAGTAAAAATGTCAAATGAATGTATATAAACAGTGCCTATATTTTGTAAGTATAAGTGTAGATGCATTTGGTTTGTGCGTAAGGGTAAAATAATAGGATGTACCATGAGAGAAAAGCGAGTATTCACGGATTCCAAAAGCCGTCCGGAACATTTTCTCAAGACAATATTTTAAGTATATTTTTGAAATAAAATGATGTCCAATTATATTATATTGGAAACATCATTAAAAATAGATTAATATGTATGCAAATTAAACATAATATATGCATATATATATAATAACGAAGACATTTTTAAATAAAATATTTAGAAAACTTTGCACAACGCAGATTATTTGTTTTTAAAAATAAATTATTTATTCATCTTAAAAACATTTTTTTATAAACTTGAGTACTTTCGGTAAATATACCATCTTCAGAAGAATATTTCTTCTTTTTCTTTTTTTCTTTTTTCCTCTTGGTTGAGACATTCTCGTGGCCAAGTTGAAAATCCGAGAGAAAAGTGTTGATATGGCTGTGTGTCACGTGGTCGGCATGGAAGGATACTTTGAAAAGTCACACAATTTGAAGCGCTGGGTGGGTGGCAATAATACCGAAGATATTTTTTTAATAAAATATTTAGAATACCTTGCACAACGCAGATATTTAAAAGAAAAAATATGTGTTGTGCAAGGTTTTCTTCATAAATTTTCTTTATAAATAAAATATCTTCGTTATTATTCCCACCCACCCAGCGCTTCAAATTGTGTGACTTTCCAAAGTATCCTTCCACGCCGACCACGTGACACACAGCCATATCAACACTTTTCTCTCTTCGTCAAAACAACTAAGCGGATTTTCAACTTGGCCACGAGAATGTCTCAACCAAGAGGAAAAAAGAAAAAAAGAAAAAGAAGAAATATTCTTCTGAAGATGGTATATTTACCGAAAGTACTCAAGCTTATATAAAAAAATGTTTTTAAGATGAATAAATAATTTATTTTTAAAAACAAATAATCTGCGTTGCGCAAGGTTTTCTAAAAATTTTATAAAAAAATATCTTCGTTATTATTGCCACCCACCCAGCGCTTCAAATTGTGTGACTTTTCAAAGTGTATATATATATATATATATATACATATATGAATATATATATATGAATATATATATATATATGAATATATATATATATATGAATATATATTTATATATATGAATATATATATATATGAATATATATATATATATATATATATATGAATATACATATATATATATATATATATGAATATACATATATATATATATAAATATACATATATATATATATATAAATATACATATATATATATATAAATATACATATATATATATATAAATATACATATATATATATATAAATATACATATATATATAAATATACATATATATATATATATATTTATATAAATATACATATATATATATATAAATATACATATATATATAAATATACATATATATATATATATATATATATTTATATAAATATACATATATATATATATAAATATACATATATATATAAATATACATATATATATATATATATATATTTATATAAATATACATATATATATATATAAATATACATATATATATAAATATACATATATATATATATATATATATTTATATAAATATACATATATATATATATAAATATACACATATATATATAAATATACACATATATATATATATATATATTTATATAAATATACATATATATATATATAAATATACACATATATATATAAATATACACATATATATATATATATAAATATACACATATATATATATATATAAATACACATATATATATTTATAAATACATATATATATATTTATAAATACATATATATATATAAATATACATATATATATATATACATATATATATATAAATATACATATATATATATATACATATATATATATATATATATACATATATATATATATATATATATATATATATATATATATATACATATATATATATATATATATACATATATATATATATATATATATACATATATATATATATAAATATACATATATATATATATATATACATATATATATATATATATATATATATACATATATATATATAAATATACATATATATATATAAATATACATATATATATATATATATATATATATACATATATATATATAAATATACATATATATATATAAATATACATATATACATATATATATATAAATATACATATATATATATAAATATACATATATAAATATACATATATATATATATATATATATATATATATAAATATACATATACATATATAAATATACATATATATATATATATATATATATATATATAAATATACATATATATATATATATATATATATATATATATATATATATATATATATATATACAAATATACATATATATATATTGGTTATCTCAAAAATTGTATAGATAATGTAAAATATATTGCCTAATTACGTTAGTAGCCGGTACTGTCAAAGTGATTCGAAAATAATTGCTTTAGATTAACAATGTACCGTGCCGGAATGAGAATCATTATAAAGAAACTGAAGCAACATGCATTGTTTATTGTTAACACCATATCAATTGCCTCGTCAGATTTAAATATGGATTATTTACGACATATGCTAACTGTGATAAATCCAGAGAATCAGATTAGCTTTACTGAATATATTAGACACACACACGCATATATATATATATATATATATATATATATATATATATATATATATATATATTAGTGTCTGCCTAGATATATGTATTTCTAATAGTCACACTTTTTACTTATTTTTATCAAGGTATGTTTATACGAGCGATCAATACTCATGAAGTGTTTATACATCGTTACGAAAGAAGACACATCAATACGTAAATGTGTTTGATATTCAAAGTAATTATCACAACTATACTCAAACTCAGAAATGAATCTTTATTAAAAACAAGAACTGTTTTCATTCAAATTTTACCCTTGGATATTTATTCATAATATTTTCTAATCAAAAGAAAACAATACAAAATATCAAGATTTTCGATTAATTCAGTTTCCCTCAAAACTGTTTTTGTTCTCCGAATATTCTTTCGATTGTTTTATCTTTATTCCTATACACTGTTCATTTCGATGTGTGTTTTAAGTTTATTGTGTTCTTGAAATGGTCTTTCATCTAATGATGCCCATCCTTATTCATATTTTTATATACCAATTTTAATTATGTTAAAGCAATTTTTTTTAACTATCGCAAAGGACACAATACGCGACACGTATTCTACATGTGGTGTTTGTATTATTTGGATTATTGAGACTATTGTTCGCATCTTGAATGTTTTACTCACAACGTTTTAGCCGATGTAAGCTCTGACTTACTTCAGCTGTGTCTCGTCAAACTAGAAAATATGCGCCGAACCTTTACATCTAGAAGACTGTTATTTAGAACGGCCATAACGACTTTCGAGTTCGACAAGACGCACTTGGAATATGTCGAAGATTACATCGACCGAAACTTTGTGAGACTAGCATCAAAGATTAAAACAGTAGTCCGAATGATGTTAACACAACTTATCAATTCTCATCTAAAAACATATTGAAACATATGTCTTTCTCAGTGTACTCTCATTGTCTTTTCTCCTTTATTTTCAAAATGTGTTCACTTTCTTTACCTTTCGTTCCCTTTAGATTCTATTATCCCCCTCTCCGAACTCCCTCTTTCTTTCATTTCTCTGTATTTCTTCCTTTATTTCCTTCTTTCGTTATAGTTTCCCTGACTTTCTTACTTTCTATTTGACATTATACATACATCTACTTCTCAATAATTGCCAAGATACTTGGGATCCGTCTAACTCGCTTTAAAACATCACACACCTGCCAGTATCTTATATCTCTACAACGCCACCATTCGCCGAGGCATGAAGTCTTGTTGCCACATATATTTATCTTAGACAGGGTAAAAAAACTATTTAATCTAATAAGTGCCACACTGTCTACCAAGTTCCAGCCCATGTCTCATCGCCGTAATAGTACATTCATGTGCTTGTTTTACTAGTGTTTAAATGATATATGTTCCGACGAACTTGCTGTGTCTGTACTTCTTCGACACGAATACTCCCGACTAATCCGACAGTCATCAAAATACTACCGTCACTATAGAGGTCGTCAGATGCCGGAAAGTGTTCTACTCAAGCAGTTTATTCCCTCGAAGGGCGGAACTTTTAAGCACACCCTGTTTTCCTGACTGTGTCAACATTCAAAAATGTAAATGTAATGCCAAATATATATCGCTGCTAACTCGCCACTTAGGATGCATGTATAAATTTGGCCCCTGACGTCTAAGCAGCAATGTTTTGGGTGAATACAAGTAATACAAGAAAGTAGTTTTTTTTCTAGATGTTATTTCAGTATTTCGACTATTTTGATAAAGAAAGGTTCATTTCTTATCATTTTCCGAGAACGTATGTAATTTCTTTACCCTATTGTTTTTGTACCAACTTTTTTGTCATGCTCTTTCTTTCATGGCTTTTCTGACTGCCACTCTGATTATATGTATCGCCCCTTCTGGTGTTCTCCACCAACCTCTCCGAAATTGTCGCTCTGTTTGTATTCTGTTTGTCGAACGCCAAAATTTCCCAACTTATTTTTCCTTTTCAAAATGTTTCTGCTCGCATCACTGCTTTTCCACTGATTGTACGACAATCCCATTTCTAAAACCAGTGCCAAGTTGCAGAGACATCTAACCAAGCGTATGATATATGGTGAAAGAGCGCTTAAGTAAAAAGACAAATTTAGCGAGGGAGATGCCTTCAAATATTACAACCAAATGAAAGGTCAATCATTGCGTAGACGAATAGAAGGGTCAAGCCAGCGTGTTTAGACAGTTTAACGATGTAGTGATACACGAGTACGATTCGATTTTCATATCGTTTTCACAATTATTGGCAGTCAGAAATGATCACAAGTCGACGATCAGGTCGACCATCTGAATGTGTAAAAAGTGAGAAAAAGTTTCACAATGTTTTGAAAATAGAAAAAAAATCGCAAGTACAACTTATTTATTTATCTGAGATGAATAAACAAAGAGGTGCAGTTAAATATGGCTGATCTCTATATATAATACTTCTACGACTGTGTGTTTTGTGTCATTTTGCTTACTTGTACCTAGTCAAACCGCACGCTACATGACGTCACAAAAGCCGAATGACATAAATAAAAGGTAAATGATAAGATAAGTAATACGAAGAGAATAGTGACGTAAATATTAACAAGAGAGAAAAAAGAAACATATGTGGTGAACAGCAGGGGATGGGGAAGATAGATATTGGGAAATCAGAGAAAGGTTATAAAGAGAGAGTGGGTAATAGAGAAAGATGGTGTCAAAGAGGTATGGTATAATAAAGAGATATATAGTGTAATGAAGAAAAAGAGAAGGTGTAATAAAGAGAGGTGTATAATAGAGAGAGGTGCAATAGAGAGACGAGAGGAATAGGATAATAGAGTGAAAGGACGAGAGCGGGTGAAAGGACGAGAGAAGGTGAAAGGGAGAGAGACGATGAAAGGAAAAGAGAAACTAAAAGAGATAAGGAAGGTGAACGAGAGAGAGAGCAGGGGCGGGAAAGAGCAGGGAATTGTAGAAAGTGGGGCAGGGGAGAGAGAAAGTGAAAAAGAAGAGAGAAGGGGAAAAGAGAGAGAAGAGGGAAATGGAGAGAGAGAGTCGGAAAAGAGAGAGAGAGAGGGGAAGAGAAAAACAGAAGGGAAAGAGCGTTGGAGTATGAGAGAGCAAGCTAGAGGATAAAAGAGCGGGAGAAAAGGGATGGAAAAAGATGCAGAACATAGAGAGGTACGGAACAGAGAGCAAAGAGAAATAGAAAAGATAGAGAGAGTGAGAGCGAGAATAAACGAATGATAATTATCACACTATGTGTTTTTATACATTATATCTCTAATATGTAATATATATATATATATATATATATATAAAACACTTCCCCAATTGGTCACAAATATGCATTAAAGTGTAATTGTACGTATATAAAATACATTACGTATATATAATGTTGTTCACGATCACTAATTCACTAATTCAACAATCGAAATAAATAGACATCATGAACTATTCATTTCAAACTAACTTCTGCAAATATTGTGTTTTGCAAAATTATTTTCATTATATGTTATTACTTTTTTCCATTAAGCCGTCATCTTATGAATTTGTTTAAAGTCTCTGTCTTATGATACAGGTGATCATTTTATTTTTAAAATACATTGATCATTTTTTTTAATTAACTGTGTAGTAAAATATATTATACGGAAACATGTGGACAGTGCTTTATTGCAGTAAATGGTTGCTTCATAATTCAAAAGTCTGGTTTATATATTATTGTCTAAGCTTATAATTAGAATAATTTATAATGTTTTAATGTGTCTATTTAGTATGACCGGGTCTATTTGGAATAATGTGAAAAGTGTTCGCTAATGAACTGGGAGACCCTTGTATGTTTCTTTGTTGAGTCATAGCAATGGCTTAAACAATCGTACTTGATAAGCCTAGCTAAACTCTTACCAGTATCAGGTGACGATCAAGGGTAAGTGGAGTAATCCTCGGAAAGGAGTGGCACCTGCCCCTACACTGTTGTGTTGAAGCCAATAGATATGGAGTTTTCGGGTCGCCCTCAACTATAGTCGACCACTTTACGTTTTTAATTTAACTAACTAATTTGTGTTATTATTTTAGAATTCAAAGTAAAATAAAACAAAACACCATGTTAAAATTACGATCCTCTATATGTTTGTAAAATTTAAAGTATTTTTTAAATAAAAAAGTAATATAATGTAAAATTACAATTTTATATTACGGTTTAATCGTTACTGTGATATTTGACATGCAATATGTTAATTTCATTATTTTCTTCAGATATCGTGTCAATTATTTTCAAGAATAATGGATGTTCAATCCATGATCCGTGTAATGATCAATTTATCTTTTTGTTAACATTATGGCTTTTTTGTAAACTCGCTTTCCATGGATAATTATAGAAAATGATAATCAATTCCATTGACCTAAAAATATTGGGAACTCCTTAATCATATATATATATATATATATATATATATATATATATATATATATATATATATATATTTGTAAATAGTTCCAATGTTCAACCGAAATAAATGT
>OY744527.1:104123620-104131120 GCA_963556195.1 Sepiola atlantica
GTTTGAATGACAAGCTGAGGCGGTATATAGAGGGGAGGAGAGGAGAGTTGGAACTGCACGCGAATTAGCTACTTTAGCAGATGAACATAAGACACATAAGACGTTCAAAGCAAAGCACAGCTATGCGGAAATACCAACCATGCGAGGAAAAGGCCACTATACACCGATCGAGAGTGTACCAGCAAGAAACAGTCCTCAGATAAAAGGCAGAGGAAGACAGGAGATAACTTGCTCTATTGTGGAAAGATAGGGCACATAGCCAGGAATTGCAGAAATCGATTCAGTCGAGAAGAAAAATACCAAACAACACCCCAGGTGATAGTGTCGCGAAAAGAAATAAAGGACGGCTATAAACCATTCATAGCTATGGGACTAGTGTCACAAGCGAATCATAACAGAAACACCTCGAAAGTTAGAATCCTGAGAGACACAGGACCATCGCAACCCCTGTTGTAAAGAAGGTAACTCCCGAAAGGAAGACAATCCGATACTGGCGAACAAGTCGAGATTAAAGGAATAGGAGGCAAAGTCAAGAAAATCCCAATCTATCAAATAGATATCGAATCGAAATAGTTTCGAAAACGATAAAAGTAGGGGGAGTCGAAATTCTACCGATCGAGAACGTGGACATGCTTTTGGGAAACGACTTAGCCGGATCGAGAGTAATAGCCACGGGTATGCCAGAACAGAGGACAGTCAGAGAATTGGCGCCAAAAGCGAACCCAAATCAGAAAACGGCGGGAGTGGTGACGCGCACACACACCCGAAAACGTAGCAGAGAGGACGAGGTGGAGGAGAAGAAACGTGGGCAGCAGGAGGTGATGGCGCGAGAACCAAGGGAAAACGGCGGGAAAATCATGAAAAGGCGCGAACTACCGAGAAGAAAGGAAGATGGCAAACAAAACATCTTACGTAATCAAACCTCTACGGAAGATCTTATCGAAAAGCAGAGAATAGATCCAAGTCTGAAGAAATATTTTGATTTGGCCGACGAGAATACTGAGAGAAAGAATGGCACATCGGAATGTTATATCGGCAACGGGATCCTGATGAGAAAATGGAGATCGAAGCATACCACTGATATCGAAGACTGGGAAAATAGAGATCAGATAGTAATACCGCAGGACTACCGGGTGATTATCTTACATACAGCCCATGAGATACCGTTAGCGGGGCATTTGGGGATAAACAAATCTTACGACAAGATAACTAGACACTTTTACTGGCCAGGGATAAAAAGAGATGTAGTAAAGTTTTGCGGCACGTGTCATAGATGTCAAATAGCGGGAATAGCTAACGCAAACATACCTACAGCACCATTACAACCTATCCCTGTCACTGGCGAACCATTCAGCAAAGTGATCATAGACTGCGTTGGACCCCTACCCCAAACGAAGCAGGGAAACAAGTGTATATTCATGATAATGTGCGCGACGTCCAGATTTCCGGAAGCATTTCCATTAAGGAATATATCATCTAAGAAAATAGTCGGAGCTCTTGTGAACTTCTTTACGAAATTCGGATTGTCGAAAGAAATCCAATCGGATCAAGGGTCCAATTTGACTTCCAAGATCTTTCAACAGGCCATTGAACAACTGGGCATCGAAGCGATTCGAGCAAGCGCATATCACCCTGAATCACAAGGAGCACTCGAGCGATTCCACTCCACATTAAAAAGCATGCTTCCAGCATACTGCGCGGAAAGTCAAAAGGAATGGGACGAAGGATTACCTTTCGTTATGTTTGCAGCGAGAGAAGCTACCCAAGAGCACTCGGATATAGTCCATTCGAATTGGTATACGGACACTTGGTCAGAGGACCGTTAAAACTAATGAAAGAAAAATGGCTGGTAGACACTTCAAGACAACCGAATTTGTCGGAATACGTCCAGAAGATCAGAAAACGGATACAGGAAGCAAACGACTTGGCGAGGGAACATTTAGAGCACACCCAAGCCAAAATGAAGTTAAGATATGACAAAAAGACGATCCAACGGGAATTCGAAGTTGAGGACGAAGTACTTCTTCTGTTACCAAATGAACACTCACCCGCTCAAATCTAAGTTCCAAGGACCTTCTAAAGTTAGAAGGAAGGTCAGTGACCTGAGCTATATCATCGGAACGCCGGATAGAGGATGGAAAACTCGTAAATGCCACATAAACATGCTGAAATCATATCAAAGCAGAAATGAAGAAACGGCAAAAATAGCCGCATGTGAGCCGGAGTTTAGCGAAAGTGAGACATATGATAATCATAGTTATTATGACGTGCTTCAAGAAAAATCACCTAAACTCCAGAATTCGGCAATCTTAGATAAGCTAGGAGAGAAATTGAATCACTTGGGTACAACAGAACGGGAGGAGTTATCGAGGCTCATCGAAAGTTTCAGATGCTTATTCGGAGACGTGCCTAGCAAATCGAAAATAGCAGTACACGAAATCGATGTAGGAGATGCAAAAGCAATCAAGCAACACCCTTACCGGATGAATCCGAATAAAGCTAAGCTGATAGAAGCAGAGACGGACTAAATACTACAGCATAATCTCATAGAACCCAGCTATAGGGCTTGGGCATCTCCATGCGTTCTTGTAGACAAGCCGGGTGGATCGATACGATTCTGTACCGATTACAGAAAGGTGAATCGAATAACAAATATAGATGCTTATCCCATACCCAGAATGGATGACTGTATAGACCGAATTGGAAATGCTAAGTAGCTAACGAAATGTGACTTACTCAAAGGATATTGGGCGGTACCTTTATCCGAGGCGACCAAAGCCGGAGGGCAGCTTCCAATATCGCGTCATGCCCTTTGGACTTAAAAATTCCCAAGCAACATTCGTCATAATGATGGACAAGTGTTTGAGAGGCGTAAAAGGCGTAGACACCTATATAGACGACATCGTGATCTATAGTGATACATGGGAGGCCCATGTGGACACAATAAGAGAAGTTTTTCACAGGTTACAACAGGCAAATCTAACGGTTAATCTCGCGAAAAGTGAATTTGGAAAGGCCACAGTGCAATATTTAGGACATACACTAGGATACGGGAAAGTATCACCCTAGGAGGAAAAGATTAGCAAAATAATGAATTACCCTGAACCGAAGAGCGTAAAGGATATCAGCAGATGTTTAGGTCTAGCAGGTTATTACAGAAGGTTCTGCCCGAAATTCTCCGATCTTGCTAACCCATTAACGGAATTACGCAAGAAGAGAATGAAATTCTTGTATACAGACGAATGAAGAGATGCCTTCTGTAATATAAAGATGAAGCTAAGTAGAGGACCAGTGCTGAAAGCGCCAAATCTCAACAACCCCTTTTCTCTAGCTACCGACGCTAGCGATGACGGCTTGGGATCAGTGTTGTTACAAGAGGATGACGATGGAGAATTACATCCGGTCAGTTATCACTCAAGAAAATTCAATGTTCACCAGAAGAAATATTCAACGATCGAGAAAGAGGCATTAGCTCTAATCGACAGTCTAAAGCACTTTGAGATATACCTGACCGCGTCAGCGGATTCAACCATCGTATATACGGACCATGATCCATTGCAGTTTCTGTATCGCATGAAAACAATAATAGAAGGTTGTTGTCGTGGTGCCTCTTGGCCCACGAATTTAACCTGGATATAAAGCACATCGCAGGTCGAAAGAACATCGTAGCAGATCCGTTATCCCGCACGTGACTCAATAATGCAAGATTCGAAAACATCATTTAAAAGAAAATAACATTCTTCTTTTAAGGGGGGATGTGATAAATAATTATCAAAGCAAGGCGAACACTTACGCTCTCTATATCTCTATCTCTCTCTCTCTCTCTCTCTCTCTCTCTCTCTCTCTTTAATGACTGTCAGTCAGACGAAGCGCTTACTCTCTCTATATATCTGTCTATCTCTCTTTCTAAGATGTTGCCGTGCGATTCCCTTTACCTTCCCCTTTGCGTGCACGTTAAGAAGCGGCTTGACTGGGGGAAAGGGAGGAGAGGTTGGGAAGGACAGGCGACGTGGACGAACGGAAATGGGACAAACAGTAAACGCCGTAAGGCGCGAAAAACAAAACGCAGGCGGTGAATTTAAGAAACACGTCAGAAAGGGCGACAAGAAGGCAAACAGAACTGTTGTGTAAATCAGTCAGACATAAGGACAATCTTATCGCAGATTGAATCCAGAACATTATTACTCTGAAGGATTACGATTCCAGGAACTTAAAGGGCAATCTTATCGCAGATTCAATCCATCTTATTCTTATTCCCAAGGATTACTATTCAAGGAGATTAATGATTTTCGTGTAATCATTTTTATTGTATGTCCGTGGACTTTTGATCCGTATTATTCTTTGGATAAAACAGCTAAGTTTGGCCTATTTCTTGCCAGTATCTTTCTTACACAAATATATATATATATATATTGACTGAAATCTCATGTTGCATACATCCGCAAACACTCTCCAAAATACACGTCTCTCTCTCCTCACTCTTTCTCGTGGTATCATCTTCTTCTTCTATTTGTTTATAAAAATCTTTATGTACTTTTAATTTCACTCGTGTCTGTTTTCTGCCATTTATTGCTTTGTTATCTCAATTTCTCCAAGACGAATTTCACCGGTTAATCCGACATTCGACAATTAACCAAAGATGATCAACGTGCCAACGGACATTAAATAAATTAAATATATGTGTAGCGATCTGATTGCCAATCCTTACCGATCATCCCGCAGTTAGGTCGTAACAATATATATATATATATATATATATATATATATATATGCATGTCATTGTTAGCGTATACATATTAGTAGAATATATGTAAGTATATTTTTGGAAGAAAGGACTTCGATATAATTGCTAAATAACGGAGCAGATAACGATCATTATAACTCAATATCATTACGTTTCTTTGATAGCACGTAATTTCTTTTATGGAACAAATATTTGTATGTGTGAAAATCAAGATGCATGCATTGTCAATAACTGGATCTCACGCACGGTTACTCATTTGAATGTTAATTATGAATAGCGAATATAATGTTGTGTACTAGATTACTCAAGTTAAAATAAAAAAAAAGTTGGAGTGACTTTCGCCAACAACTGCAGGGGCATTGCATAGATTCCCAATAGAATAACGTACGAATGAACACTTGATTTCTCTCGTCGCTAACCTGCGCTTATCTCGTTGCTGGCCACTAAAATAATGCGTCTAATGTATGTGTTTGCCGGCAGGGGCCAAAGTGATAATTTAACGGGCAATTCATCTTTCACATAATTAAAACGATAAACATTACTAGGATGAGATTTGGTGCAAATTAAGCAAATACTTGTACTCAAATCGTAAAATAGTCAATTCCAATGATTAAACTTATAACTCTGACCACATGACTGTTGAAAGGCTTAAAGTACAACACCGTTTCATATAAATCGTTTCGAACTAAAATTCGATACCCCTGAGTATGCCTTACATTGTGAATATAACTTTGTTATTAAGTGATCCTTAAAATCAGTAGTGTAAGAACGCATAGAATGTATAGATGTTTAAACATAAGTTATACTATGCGAATGTGTTTATTAATTTTTTGCACATCCTAACATAGGGTGAATATTATCACCCTCCAACGTATTTGCGGATATATTAGTTACATTGGTATACATTAGTATCTATAAGAACATTGTTATAATCTCATCGCTTTAAAATTATATCATATTTGATTTAAATAGTAAGTAATTGTCTTCGTTTGCATTGTATGTTCGGATAATTATATGTTGCTCTTAGGTTGAAGTTTTTACGTCATTTTAAACGCTAGTCTGTATGTGTGTCCAGTTTGGAGATTTCACAGAGTTATAAATGTTATGTTTAAATGCCAGCTGAGCGTTTAACGAGTTCAGGTGTCCAAATTAGTCTTAAAGGACATAATCCAGTGTATATACGCACGGCGTGTACAGTCTTTTTGACAGGCATGTCAGAGAGCGAATTATTGAAAGAAGATAACCTTTCCCGATAATTCCAGAAGGAATTTCACCAAATGATGCATAATTATAAACATGAGCAGCAACGTAGAAACATATGCAGACGGATGTATTTCATTATATCTACTAAACTTGACAGCATTTATTTTCGATGATTCCAATATTAAGAAAACATTGCACACATTCACGAACAAACGTGAGATATGATATATACATTAAAATCTATGATTATAATTAGGAATATATATTTGTTTTATCCAGTCACGGACAAAAATCCTCTACACTGGCATGTTGATGTTATCGATCATCAGTTATTAGAAATAAATACCTCTTCAGGCGGAACAGTCTGATTTTTAGCTTAGATGTTTATATTGAAAAAGTGAAAGATCAGACTTGTTCAGTTGAAGAAATCTTAGTTTCTTATAACTAATGATCGATATCGACATGCCAGTATAGTGGCTTTTTGTACACGCATGTATAAATAAAAATATTAATATAAATAGCTCTATTTACGATTGAGCACTATTGTGTCGTCTTTGCAAAGGTTTCTACACTTAAATATTATTAATATATTCAGATATGTATAAATTAATTTTTTTGTCAGCATATATCTTAAAAATTAAATATGAAAACGATATGTTATATTTTATTAATATATTTAATATGCATGCATGTAGGAATCTTGGTTTTAATAAACGTTTATGCTATGTCATTTATTGTTCGTTTGCTTTCATGTAAAATTTGAAAAGATAATTAATTAATTTTCCGAAAGGAACAGATGTTGTAAAGTCGGGATTCTATAGTTCATGCAATTGTGCCTTCTTTACGTTCAGTCAATTCGCAACTGAACAAAAGAAACAAATGTCAGCGTATTTAGAGTTAAAGTACACTATAATTGTAGATGTAAATCAGAGGGTAGATTAGAGGGATTGTGTCACGGCGAGAGATTAGGAGCAATGTAAATGTGCACACTTTGGGTGAATGTATCCGTATGTGCTACACGAAATGCGTTTACTAGGTTTTCATAGGTCAGACTAGGCGAACCTTTTGTTTCATTTCTCTGAAAATGTGACAATAAAAAAAATTACTTCTAACGGGCGCATGGGTAAATTTGTTGACCAAACAATAGCGGAAACATGGCGATAGCAAAATGCGACATAAGACGCGCTCAAAAATTCAAGGACGGTAAAGAGCACAAGGACCCGTGCTGATAGACATACGCAAAATAAAATCAATTTATTTTCTTAATACGTTTAAACTAATCGGACATTTTTCTATTCTTTTATTCTCATGGATGCGAGTCAATTTTTTGTAGATAATCGCCAGAGCGGAGTACTTGGATCTTCATTTGTAACCGACCGTCGGGGAAATGAAAAAGAAAATAGAGGTATATTCATACATGTAGTCGCGTTATTTTTCATGGAAATGCATGAAGCCCCTTGATGTAAGGAGCTACAAGAACAAATATAATTATCGCAAAAACAGCAGATGCCTATAACCTTAGTAGTGAAAAGACCAAGGTAATAGGGAGGAGA
>OY744527.1:104143620-104161120 GCA_963556195.1 Sepiola atlantica
CGTCAGATTCTGCAATAAAATTTAATAGGCTTCAGTTCCCAGTTAAATTGTGTTTTGCCATGACAATTAACAAGTCCCAAGGACAATCATTAGCAGTGGTTGGTCTAAACTTGACTTCACCTTGCTTTAGCCATGAGCAGTTTTATGTAGGATCTTCAAGAGCTTTGTACGAATAACTTTTACCACTATAAAGGAGACATCTGTTTGAACAAACATAAGAACGCTAGGGCACAGCTCCGTGTTAAATCCAATTTTAATTACCAAAATTACTTCCAGTGAAATGATTTATTTTCTTAATCTATTCATTTAACTTAAAAATTAAAATCAGGCTGTTATATTTCCCCGGGCAACGACGGGACACGGGTCCTGCTAGTATATATATATATATATAATGATTATATTATTTCCAATGACCGATATGCACTATTTTCTTTTGTAATTTATTTTTGCAATGGCATAATTGAATATGGTTTAACAATTGTTTCGCAAGTGGCAACACGCTACAATTAAACGCAATTGCACGCTGCTCTTCAGAAACCACAATGAAAGGTATTAATAAAGATGTCATATCATTCATAATACATATATATATATATACATATATATGTATATTACATAAATGTTATCAACTTCTGTTTAACGCTTGAGTAGGTATCGTATTCCTTTGCGTATTACAATAGAGATAATTACACACACTTTGTATTTCCTTTGAGTGATAACAAATATTTTTTGCAATCTTATAGATTTATCATTTTGTTTCTCTTCTGGTATCGATTGTTTTAATCTTTAATATGTATTCTCATTTGTTGCGTTAACATTTTTTTTATATTACCTTTAAATGTGTTACGATAATTGTGTTTCTACTCCACATTGTATGTTTCTATGTTCCATGCAAACAGTCAGACGTGCAAACTAACGAAACTGCCAATGATTGTTTCTTATTTGTATCCTTTTTTTAATTCCCAATTGTATTCGATTACATTCGTTAGCGTTTTCAAAAGGATCATGTACATTCATCCAAACAGTATTTAGCACACAGCATCAACTTGTCATCTTCAGTAAAGTCAGTGTTAAGACACATACACCCCTATATGAAGTCGTATTTAGCTTTTTCAGAAACTTAGAGTTTTAACTGTTTTCAAACAGGTGAATATACAAATAACTAGAATATATAAATTATAATCTTAAAGCAATGAGAATCTTAGTTGAAAGGTGTATGGCCATCATATATAGTGTTTGGAAAATTGATAGTATAATATCTGGATTAAATTATATATGCGTATATCAGTCCGGGAACAAATGGTTACAGCGTTATAGGCCATCTAAACAAATGTTGATCAGTATTCGTTACGGTAAATACCTAACCCTCATGATATGCGTGATAGTGCACTGTTATTAGTATTTATCAAAAATGAAAGAATACACTTGTGCGAAGACAAGAGGTAAAATAATTATTGGCCTGGTGTTGCAACGTACATCGAGAAAAACTTATATTAAACAAATATGAATATGGCGGGCCAGAAATAACGTTTGACGGGCATGATCGGCAGGGACTCATTTGGTAGCCAACATGAGGGATCCGGTCGTATTTCGTGCGAATGGTGGCGTTCTTATTTTAGATAAAAAGAATACAATAGGTAAAGAAATGAGATTAGGACACGGGAAACGCCACGCAGAGGAAGAACAAGACAACAAAGAAAGTAAATAAGTCATGGAAGTATATAGCTAAAAGGCTTCTTTACGCATATAACACATAATTCTGAAGTTATTTCATCGATCTTTCAACACACACACACACTATATATATATATATATATATATATATATATATATATATATATACATATATATACATATATATACATATATATATATATATACATATATATACATATATATATATATATATATATATATACATATATATACATATATATATATATATATATATACATATATATACATATATATATATATATATATATACATATATATACATATATATATATATATATATATACATATATATACATATATATATATATATATATATACATATATATACATATATATATATATATATATATATATATATATATATTACAGACGTTCAGCTCAATATGGAACTTTAGGGTTCATACTAAGGCAGGCGAGGGGTGAAACCAGGCAAACACAATTTGCTGTTTTCTTGAATTTTTATTATAAGCCCCTCTCTACATTTCTACACAACGATATGCAAAGCAAATTGGAAATAAAATACTTCAGCTGTAAATAGTTATTAATATATTTTAGAAGATACAGAGAAAAAACCCTTCATCAAATGTTCATGTGATAGAAAGATCTGTTGCTAAATGTATTTTTCTAAGTAATTACACACCCTTTAATACAATTATGAAATGTTAAAGTAAGAATAACAAAGGTAATCGTGTATCGATAGTGAGGCAAATATTTTCCTTCAATCTGTGAGCTTGTTATTAAGAAATATTTCACTGCAAAGATTTGGTTAACGGTAGTAAAAATATACTTTCATTATTACTGTTAAAAATACTTGTCTGCTGATTACCTTGTCTTTTTTCTCTATTATATTTAAACAGGTGTAATAAATTTAGCATGGATTAACAAAGAGAGAGATAGAGCAAAACACAGGGTGTAAGAGAGAGGCAGTCCACATGAAAAGTGTCTTTCAAAAGTAACATGACAGACAGAGAGAGAAAAAGAAAATTTAACAGAAATAATTGCATATACTTTTTTTACTATCTGATTGTTTATTTCCAGGACGCCAATCCTTCATTTTTTTAACTGTGGAGTTGAAAGTATCTTCTCATTAAATCGATGATGTTTGTGTATCTTGGTCGGAAAAGAGACTATATTCAATTTAGACTTTCACTTAATCAGCCTTATGGTACCAGATCAAGATGTCTGAGATATCGACTTCCTCGCCCAAAATGCACCAAACATTGATGTTGTATTGGTTTTATTTCTCTTCGCAAAACTCAATCATGCTCTGCTAAACCCAAAACTAAAACAACAATTACCCCCCGTCCCTCTTTCCCCATTTCACCCTCTCCCTGCCATCTCCCCTATAACTCAACCAAACCCCATTAATAAAGTATTGAACATATGAAGAACTTGAAGCATAACACTTTTACCAAAATGACCGGATTCGGCATCAAATAACCCGAAAACGGTTTATAAACTGTAAAACAATAAAAACAAAATACCATGAATAAAGATTGAACAGTTATGGAACTTGAAGTATAAAAGCGTTTACCAAAATGACTGGATTCGGCATTGCATAAACTGAATAAGGGTTGAAATGCCGTTAAAAAACCAACTCAAGCAAATACTTTGAATTAATACTTGAATATATAAAGAACTTGAACCATGAAAACTTTCAAAATATTCGGAGGACGGTTAGTATGGCGTAAAACAAAACAACCAAACCAAATTATATAATCACCTAAATATATAAAATAGAAGCAATTTATACAAAATTGTTCTTGATATTTTGATTTATTTATATGGAGAAAGTCAAAGTCATTCAAATTTCTTTGATAACTGTCTCATTTCCTTGAAATAACAAACTCGAGACTGATTTATATAGACAAATATCAGTTCATTTTGCTCATTATGTTAAAGTAATTATCCTCATTGTTTTCGAATAAGAGAATAAAAATTACAAGCAAAAATGAAAATTAATTGTTTTATAACGACCATCACATTTCGTAGGCTTTCTTCTGTGATGATAGATATTAAAAACACTACAACAATTATTAATAACAATGTATCAAATCAGTTGGAATATATGAATGCCGTATAACTTTTGAAACAATGGACACTCTAAACATTACACTTGTTTAGGTTCAGGATCAACTGTATGCATCTCTTTTCCATTTTGAGCCACAAGCGTTTCGCGCAAACTCAAAGAATTCTACGAGTACCTTTACTTGATAACACCATTAAAACACGCACTTCGAAGAATAACTAGAGAAATATAAAGTATAGAGACCTAGAAAAATGCTAAATAGGCTTAGAATAAATTAACGGTATTCGGTAATAGATAATACGATATTTTTTATTAGCTGTGTTCTCTATCCCGATTTGATGTCATATGTATTCACGGTTTAGAGTATGCTGAGATGTAGCATTGTAATCCAATTAAACCATCTGATAGTCAGACGACACATACTTGCTCCGGCTAAAACAAATGAAAATAACCAAAAAAGAGCAATGTATCGACACATTTGTTTAGTCTGAGGAAGTTTCTTCCCCCCCAAGCCATGTCTAAAATAGCGTAGTCAAATAATTATATATTTAGAATAGGGGGGAAAAAAATTAAACAAATTAACAAAACCTGTTACAAAAATATAGTTAATTAAAACAAACGGATACGTTCATTGGATTTGCGCGTATAGTCATGTAATTGAGTTTCAAATTTAAGAATCATCGACCAACGATGCACGGAGCATGTTATATAGATAATTTTGAAAAAAGTATACAAGACCGAACTTATAAAGTAAGACAATTTCCTGGATATAAGCCATTATCACGTGATCTAAAAATAAATTACATTTTCCAAATTAGACAATTTGAATTGATTTGTTTGCAGTTTAGAATCAGAGATAAAAACACAAGTTTACATCATGATCGCATTTTCAGATTATAATAACATAATATATTAAGATGCGCCCATTTAATCTGCGCGTTTTGTGATGAAAATTCAATTTCAAACATTGGCTTTACAGACAGACTTAATATTTTTTTCGAACTTAATCGTGTTAAATGGACGGAGAGATGTTTATATGTTGATATACTTTGACACAGATGTGTCCGTTCAGTTTGCGTGGTTAGCTATGAAAATGATGATTAAAACCGAGGCATGATGGAGCGACAGGCAAAGCCCCACAAAAATACAAAAACTCATCTCGAAATATATTGTAAAAATGATTCAAATAACTTTTATTCAATATAAGTACAAATATATTTAGTTCAGCGCCTTTTATTTGTACGACTTGACAATAAATCTTATGAAATAGTTAGTAACAAATAGTCATTGATTTTATGATATTGAAATAATTCTCAATAAATACTATATTACAGGGTCCATCTTAGGTCACTATTTTTTATATAGATTATAAAATATTTCCAAATGTACACTTTTAGATTATAATTCGTTTACAAGTATTACGTAGTCATCGATTACACAAAATCAACATACATTATGATATAATAATTAGCTTTTTCCCTTTTTACTCTATTATTGTGGTGTTATACTACAACTCTTTCTCTTGTCCCTTTTCCCTCTATCTTTCTTCCTCTTTCGTTCTCTCCTATTTGCATTATTCTGTCTCTCTCCTAACTTCAGATGTAATGTGCAAGATAAGAACCCAAATAATATAGGAACCCATTCATATTTTTTAGTAGTTTATAAGAGCCTCCATATCTAAATTGTTCGTCTAGTATATAGCTAGACAAATGGTTCGCCTTATGAGTACTCTTAAATGTGGATGAAAACAGGTTAATACTTAAAAATATAATTATGAAACTTGATCACATTCTCAACAGTCGTATATCTCAAATATATATAAATATATATAAGCCATTCTCCAAGCTCAATAGAAATATGCTTCTACAGAGAGCTATTTCGGTCTTTAGCAATTGCAGCAGTGGGTTAAATCCGGATGTTATGTGTTTGCCTGTACAATTATAACTCTCCCAACAATATGGGATAAAGCAACTTTGCCGAGTAGGACGTGAATACGACATATTAATACAGTAACAATTATTCGACTTGAAGTATCTATATAATTCCACGGTTCGCGTTCCTACGTACAGTATTACCCGACACACATTCTGTTAAAATGATATCGCCCGATCGCCAAAAATGTATTCAAAAATATATCGTTGAAAGGGAAGCTTTATTTTGAAACTATTTAATTTGTAACAATAAGTAAATTATATCAAACAGTCAAACACTTCATTGTATTTATTCAAAAGAACATATTTAGCTGAGTATTAGTTTCACCGTTTTAACGGTGAAACTAATACTCAGCTAAATATTTCAAGAGAATATTTCTTGTTTTAAAATTATATCAATTCTGACAATTTTTAATGCAGAGAGATATTCATTTAATTTATTTAAAGGGTATTTAACTGAAAAGTGTAATTAGTTTTACGGGAGGAAAAACAGACAGTTCTATCTTTCCTAATCTTAGTAAACCCTACATAGATGAAGACAGCAAGTGTAATTTCTACGGGTTTCTTCAATAATATTTACAAATAAAAAATAGATAGAGTGTTTGAGCTATAAAAACTTCGCTCCAGCACATTATATCAGTCAACATTCTAATAGTTTAAAATCAATAAATTTGAATAGAATGTGCTGCAATGTTGGAGCGTTTTAGAAAATACTAATAAAGTTGCTAAGTTGAGAGGTATAGGACGGATAAGAAATTGTTGAGTTCTGCTGGTTTTCGTTGTCGGTATTTATCTCCCTCGCAAGACCGGAATATGAGAAGACGAAGCAAGCGAACAAGAAATCGTGCACTCTGATCACTTACAATTTTTCCGTGTAGACTTGTCGGCATTTCCTTATAAAGGCGACTCAGGTCGTTACCTATAAACCTAAAAACTTGCGATGCTTCTCATAAAGGGGGAAGAATTGCTGTTTTCTAAGTCGGAATCTGTTCATCTAACACTTTTCGTTTCATGGTGTATATCCTTGTAATGCCATTTTTTTAGCTTCTTACATCAAGTAGCTTCATGCATGGTCTGGAGCGGTTTCCATTTTTTAAAAATCAATCCCAAAGGTGAGATCACAAGATCTAGGTTTATCAACATCCTAGAGGTGAACAGGTCAAATACAACAGCGCGACAGAAAAAAAGCAAACAAGTAATAAACGTTTACTTAACATTAATCTCCTCATAGATACTGAAAAATCTATAAATACTTAAATATGTATGAGGAATTTGTAAGGCCACTGTGCTTTGAATAGGGATATATTCCGAGATATATTCTAAACACAATCGATAAGATTAACAATGTGTAGATCTATTCTCAAATATAGATCCTTATAAGCATGCTTTCGTAAAGAACAAAGCAAACGCGATTCAATAATGATGATAACGAGTCATGTTTTTTCCTTGCTTTTTATTATACTTTCAAACATAATATCGCTGATAAGACGCCATTATAAAACAGGATTGCTTATTCTCTAAAACTAAGTCTTGTATACAACGATGAATGGCCTGTGTTGCTATGGCATCGTTCACAAACACATCTATACAACATCAGTATTGTCAAAGAGAAAACAGGCGATTGTCGAGTGAACTCTTCCGTACTGGGATGCCTCAATGATCTTCATTGGGTAAATCGGAGTAATAAATAAATGAATATATATATATATATATATATATATATATATATATATATATATATAAAGCTGCAAAGGCAAATTGTGTCTCCAGGGTTTAGGAAGGTTTTCGTATGCGGTACTAGGGAAACCAGCATCTAACTTTCATCAGAGAAAAATAGAATACAATTATTTCCTGTTGTAATTTTACTTTTTCCTGTTGCCAAAAATAGCAAAGTATTCTTGAGAATATAATGATTGGACTTTTTTACTGATAAACAGGAAATAAGTAAACATTTATATGGAAGCAATTATTTATCGATTACTTGAAATACATTAACACCAATAACTGACTTGTTTTGATTTCAGCTTCGATTTGCTGGGTTTACAGAATTGAATGGAATATCGAAATCAAAGCGATTTAATTGGCCGAAAGAAAACTTTATTATCATCATAGTTCTTTGTATTGTCATTTATAAATTGATAAGAACAAATAAGTGATATACGATGTCCTTAAAACTTTACACGAAATTCTGAAAATCTTTTCCTTTCACTAAATGTTTTACTCTTTTGAATTATGTATCAAGCTCCATGCTTGATTTAACGTTGCAATAGACAGTGACGATGTGTCACATAATAATGATGAGTCTGTAACTATAAAGCTAGAATTTCTAGACCTGATGCAATCATTCGCGAAAATGGCTTGAAAGATATTCAACGGATAACTTTAGAAAAACATCATCTACATAGGAACTTCTAACTCTAGCACATACATAGTATTGACGCTCATGCGCGTGCGCTAGCCTTTAGAAAATGTCTGTAAAATAATGAATAGAAATATGTATATTTGAGAAAATCTATTAATGTTTTTAATGTGATTTTATATCAGGTGAATATTCAACTTCGTTTTTCGTTTTGACAACAAAAAAAAACAATTCCTTGATTCAAATTCTACTAAAACATTTTCAGACGTTTTTCTCATTGATATATATTTTCTATTTTCACAGTTAAATTGATCTGGTTGTCTTTTAAAAAAATATTATTTTGTTGTATTACTGACTCCTTATTTTCGTTTTTTTTTTAATGCGATACAACCCGACGACATGTATTGATGTACATGCATATTCTATGTCTCGGAAAATTAATAATTGCGGTATTAAGAAAAGAAAACTAATATATATATATATATATATATATATATATATATATATATATATATATATATATATATATAATTGCTGAAATGAACTATTCAAAATATGTTTGCAGTGAACAGATGCAATATAAGTACAAATGGCAAATACTGTAAACCATTATACCTGATAGTTACGAAAAGTGGCTGGTAATCTCCTTCTATTTCATTATTTCCAAATGCATCTAATGTAAAGTTAAGATTGCCCACAAAACTTCTATTTCTCATTATCTGCCAACTCGTTAAAAACATATCACTTAATTGGTAAAAAACACCGAATTGCTGAACTTTTGGAATTTACTTTGTACATGCTATTTTTATAGGATGGGTAATATTTAAAACTATATGCGAAATGTTATTAATTGTTTAGAAGGTTTCAATTCAAGCAAGTCTGCCGTATTACTCTAGTCATGCAGTTCATCCTAATATGTTGAATATCTTATAACTTTTTGGTCCCCAGATTTATAAAATAGGGGGACCTATGTTTTGAAGCATTTCCGTCCGTGACATTCTCCGATTTTTGAAAAAAAATCTGGTTAGACCCTCAGGGGGTCAAAATGACATTTTTGGCCGCATAACTTTTCATCCATCCATTCAATTTCTCTCAAACTTGGCCAAGATGTAGAGGCAATTGTTCCTAATAGAAAATAAGTATCGCTGACCTTGTTCGCGCCCCCAGGGGGTAAAAAGCCCCCAAAATGGAAAAAAATGACTCTTTTCTCTCATAACGTTTGATCCATCCATTCAATTTTTCTGAAACTCAGCCAAAATGTAGAGGAAATTGTTCTGGATATAAAATGAGTATCCTTAACCTCAGAAATATTCTGGTTTGCCCCTCCAGGGGGTCAATGGGGGTTGTCAAAAATGCCGCAAATTACCCAAATTTATTGTATTTTACACTCGCCCCATCGAGTCACATACAGAGGGGGGCCACGCACGCGCGGCATGTTATATTATACTATTAAAATAAGATAAGTCACGCTTTGTTTTTCTTACGATTTGAATATTACATTTCATCTCATATTAATATTCTGGATCCACATTTTTAGAGAAAAGCTCTTACACCACATTATGTTGCATTGGTTTCTATATGCATTGATATAATTTTGGTTTTAGAAGAGTTTATACCGGTAAACTTATCTATAATGTGTAATTAAATGACGTAATTTTGTTACTGAAACGAAACACTTTAATGAACAACATTTATCATAGACACAGGGGGATGATTGTATCGGAATTCCTTAGTTAAGAAATTATAATTTGCATTATTCGGACTCTTCACATGCTAGCAGATTTGCTGAAAGGCAATGGCGTTATACGTAGAACTAATATAGCATGTAATACAATATGGGAACAATTAGTCATATATAATAGATCAGAATATGTATATATATATATATATATATATATATATATATACAGGGTGGGCCAAAATAAGGGTCCTATCTTTAAATTTGAATAACTTGAATTTGAATAACTTCCACAAAATAAAAGTTAAACTCACCAAACTTTATGTGTGTGTAGACCGACCCTTCCGAGATTTTTTGAAATAAACAAAACAAATTTTAGCCGAAAAACACTTCTTAAAACTTACAAAAACTAAAGTATTGTTTTTTACACTGTTTTGAGTTTTTTAAGCAAAAATAATGTTTTCTAAATGAGGGTACGTTCCTTAGGGCTAATACGGCTCATGCTTGCTTCGGAAGGGGTCCTTTACTTATTCTGAAAAAAAAATTTTTTTAAATCAATAAATAAAAAAGTTATGAATTTTTAAAAATAGGACCCTTATTTTTGCCCACCCTGTATATATATATATATATATATATTAACAAGTACACAGATTAAAGGTACATAACAAGAGTAGATTTAAAGCCCCTAAAAAGCATACGATATTCTCTGCAACGACCGGTAGCACATCAGAGCTAAGTAATTATTAGTTCTTATTTACAGTCTTCTGGAGGTTAAAAGATTCCATGATAACAGAACAGATACTTCACTAATCCGCATAAATATATAGTATATTAGTCTAAAATAGTATAGGAGAGAATAACAGGAAATATAATAGTACACTTAATAGTATAGTTTCGGATTCAGACGGTCAGATACAAAATCTTTATTAGTTATATATATATATATATATATATATATATATAATAAATATTTGTTATTGTTTATTATCTATGTACGTATACGTTTCGTCCTTTTTCAATCGGGACTCATCAGCATAGAGATATGACTATTCACTACCGGTCATGCGATTCGAAACTCCGGACCTCAAGTATTGTTTCAACTCCAGTCCGACGTCACTAATCGCTGTGCCAATTGTAAACAGCGAATAAACTATGATAATTTTAACACTTTAACGGCGGCTTTGACGTCGAGGCATTCTACTTCTATTAAGGGAAGGAATGTTGCATTATAAGCAAGTGACGTCATGCTGTGTTAATACTACCAATTACAGTGCTCTACTTTCAAGGAGCGACAAATAATAAATATTTGTTATTGTTTATTATCTATGTACGTATACGTTTCGTCCTTTTTCAATCGGGACTCATCAGCATAGAGATATGACTATTCACTACCGGTCATATATATATATATATATATATATATATATATATATATATATATATATATATATATTATGCAAGTATATCTATTTATTCATAATATGATTATTATTTTCGAAATACAAATCGGAATAAAACCAGTATATAGTAATAAACAAAAATACATACATGCGTGTTACTATATTCATGGAACAGTGTAGCATATATACCATTCGTATATTTGAGGAAGTACCTGTGACGTTTGACATGAATGTAGAATATTTGAGAAACCCTGAAGATTTTCCTGGGTAGATACGAGAAACCATTAGCATTGTAGAAATGAACAATCTTTCAAAAGAAACATCTCGAAGGAATTTCAGTTTTAAGTGAGATACACTCGCTAGAATTTATATGGACTCAAAGGAATGGAGTACATGAGTTGGGTCGAAAATGGAACTCACGGCGATTCCGTTCTAAACAAGCTAGAATAGATGGAAACCATTTTTAGAAAGTTTCTTATTGATTTTATTATGGCTTTCCTACGAAGATTTATCGAAAATATCTTTGTTTTAACAGATTTTAGGATTTTCAACGTATACACATTTCATTTACATTTGTGTGCATGCATGTACAGATAACTCCGTATATATATATATATATATATATATATATATATATATATATATATATATATATATATATATATATATATATCTGCATTCTGTGTGTACTTACACTCATTTTTTGGCATAAATTCTCGCATTTATATACATGTATATATATATATATATATATATATATATATATATGTATATATATATGATCATTTACAATTGAGATAAATTAAATAGATTGTGTCAGTTAGGCTTCATTCATTTCACCCCCATCATGTAGCACTAATAATGCTAAGCGAAAGAGGTGACATAAATGTTTACGATGTACAAACGCGGTGTGTTAAGTCTTCCTATTTTTTTCTCTGTAACTACATCGAGTTCTTCTAGATGGTAAATTGATAAATACCATATATCACACTTGGATGTATGTTTTACTTTCTCTCTAAATATATATATCAACCGACTTCAAATCACAGTTAGAGGTAACTCTTATAGTTAATCAGAGCCATATATTTATTTTATTTTATACTCTTCATGATGTTTGCCACAACGTCACGTGTGGGTTTTAATGAAACTGTTACTGTGCAACAAACTGGATTCGAACCAGCACACCGCAGATCTTAAACATGCATCGTTAAAAACTCAGCCACCGTGATAATGATAATAAAAAAGATAAATAAACGCGGAAGTTAGAAAAATTAGTATCGGAATTATAATTATGTTTACTTTTTTATTGAAAATAGCTCGTATAATTTAATAATATCAATGAAAATAAATAAAAAATAGACGTGCCATTTTTTATTTAGAACAAAATAATTAATAACATAAGTTCGCAAGAAAAAAGATAAATGCTGTAGTAAAACTGTGACTAAAATTAAACAGTGTGAATAAGACTTGGCGATGATTGGATGAGGGCTTGAAATGATGAGTAAAATGAAAATTTAAGATCAAAGAGTAAGACAAAAGCTAAAAAAGATACATGGAGTGTTCATTGATTCGTTTGAGAAAAAGCGGAAATAATTTTAATGTAGGGAACATATTTTATGTCAAGTATTTTAGTATTACCTGGGTTTTATATGACGGGAGGTGAAAATTCAGAAGAGGCTTTTGGAGAACATCTTGAAGTTAGTATAACAAACAATTGTGTTTAGAAAATAAACATAAAGATTTGTATGAATAAATGGTTTAAAAAGAAATCCGGAAAACTTATAAAATTAGTATATTTTGAGTTCTAGTTATATATATATATGATAAATATTTGTTATTGTTTATTATCTATGTACGTATACGTTTCATCCTTTTAAATCGGGATTCATCAGCATAGAGATATGACTAGTCACTACCGGTCATGCGATTCGAAACCCCGGACTACAAGTATTTTTCAACTCAAATCCGACGTCTTTAATCGCTCGACCAATTTTTAATAATAATTTTAACACTTTATCGGCGGCTTTACGTCTAAGCATTCTACTTCTTTTAAGGGAAGGAACGATGTATTATAAAGCAAGTGACGTCATGTTGTGTTAATACTACCATTACAGTGCTCTACTTTTTCGAGGAGCGACAAATAATAAATATTTGTTATTGTTTATTATCTATGTTCGTATACGTTTCGTCATTTTTAAATCGGGACTCATCAGCATAGAGATATGACTATTCACTACCGGTCATGCGATTCGTAACCCCGGACTACAAGTTTTCAATTGGGCTCTTAACTAAACCTTTTCTGTGAATATACGGTAGGATCCTCAGACTACACTGAACAATTTGTAAACATTTCAGAAAAAATTAGTTAAGTTGGCATTCGGGTTAATGAGTTTTTCCCTAATAGCCTGCTCAGGTGGGGGGGGGGGGTCAGATATAATTTTATGGAAAAAGTCAGCGTCTTTTCTATTGAGTATCCCATTTTTTAATCTTTGATTTCGGTACCCATTAAATTATCCGTTTGAAGATTTCACAAGTCGCTGTTATTTTTCTGAAGTCCATTTTTATAGAGTACAACATACCACGTAACCGCATACCAATGGGCATCCTTATATGTGACATTGCGCACATGTAAGTTTGTTCATAGCATTAATCTGAAATTAATAGCAAAATTACTAGGCGATCTGTTACGACTACAGAACTTATTCACCAGTCATGTCCCAGCAGATGTAAATGCTTCTGCACTAAGCTCAAACTTGCAAACGAATACACTAATACAGGCAGATTGTTATCTAACTTTATTAACGATTTTATCTTATTATTTACAGTATTTACATTCATAATTTCATTGCTAACCAGCAAATTTTCGGATGCAACTTGCTTGCTTTTTTTTCACTAGTTCTTACTATTTTAAAGTAAAACAAAACACATACGTGATTTCTTTTAGATATTTAACCCACTATTTTAAGTCACTTATCTTAATGAATAAGTTTTTGAAATAAAAAAAATAAATTAGAAAGAATAAATTATGCTGTTTAAAGTAAATGCATTTACTTAATTTCTAAAATATTATTTACGAAAATAGTGTACTTATTTAATTAAATTAGCAAGTATTTATTCGTTATTTTAAAATTATTAAACAATTTTAATGGTTTTAATTCAGAAAAAATATAATTATCTTAATGCAACTGTATTATTATAACCACAGTTAGTTAGCTCCCGGTATACGATGTATAAGTCAAGTTAGGAAAAATGATAAAAGGCATGCAATTCGATTCTTGTACTTTACACTAAACATATATAATATAAGATGTGGCCATTCAACCAGCGGTTTTACCTGAGATGTAATAGGCCAACGTAAGAATAGCGAATCATATAGTCATGATATACGCATTTGAATAAGAATAAAGGAATAATACAGGTAGTTTATTATATGAGCAGATAAGTTAAAACATCAAATACATAAAAAAGTCGTAAAAAAGTGATTACTGCAAGTTCTATGTCTCAAACCATAACAGTCATAGCAGTATAATGATAAGATGATGCTAGCTAAATGTGTACCCTATTCTTATCCTTTTGAACGCTGTGTGTATAGTATTACTCTGTTAAAGCCACGTGTATAATTAATTTCTGTTCATACGATACAGAAATTATCTGCGTTAAAAACAAGAGTATCCTTCATAAATTAACGTTATTTTTTTCATTATATATATATATATATGTATATATATATATATATATATATATATATATATATATATATATATATATATATATATATATATATATAAGTGTATATATACATGTTTGTGCGTGGTTAATGTTGTGTGTTCGCCGCAAACATACAATAGAAAAAGTTTGGCTGAAACACATTTTTGCCCATAAGAGTGTTTTTTTTATGACTTTTATTTTTAACTTAATCGAATTGGCAATGAATAAATGTAAGACAAATTTGAGTTGACACGAAAGAGTTAGAACGAATCTGATTTTGTATCAGGACAGTGACATCGTAATAGGATTCAATAAGATAATTCCAAGAAAGATGGAAACAAGTTGTGTCTTCTGGCTGTGTTTTGCTATAAGAGAACTGGTAGTAGTAATTCAGATGTAACTGCAAGAGAAGTGTTCTTACAACTGACAAGGCCTTCAGTAGTATTATATTGTACATAACTATTTTCTTGTAATAACCTGTGCCTCACTAATTCGAATAACAGATTCGCCGAAATGCAATTTTTAATTGACTTTAGTAATTTCCCAGAGAGTATTTTACCAAACAGAACTGTTATAAAGCAAACCCTGACAGTTTAAATTTGTCGATTAATAGATAGTAGTAATAGTAATAGAATGTAATATTGATATATAATCCAATAGTGTTGAGGAACTATTATCTCAAAATGCGATTAATTCTCGTGCATGTAATTGTTTACGTAATATACCTTATACAGAAATGTAGAGAAAATATACACATATATACAAATGTGTGTACATGTACATATGTATGTATACAGATTTAATATATATGTATGTATGTATATATATATATATATGTGTAATCTATATGTATATATATATATGTATATATATATACACATATGTAATCTATATGTATGTATATATATATATGTAATCTATATGTATGTATATACATATATATATATATATATATGTAATCTATATGTGTATATACATATATATATTTACATATATATATATGTAATCTATATACCTATATATACATATATATATATATATGTAATCTATATATATATATATACATATACATATTTACATATATATATGTAATCTATATACCTACATATATATATATATATATTTACATACATGTAATCTATATACCTATATATATATATATATATATATATATATATATTTACATATATATATATATGTAATCTATATACCTATATATATACATATATATATATAAATGAAGGAGAATGGAAAGGAAAATGGAAGAGATGTATACTCTTCACAATAGGGTTTTACCTTTCCTAAAAGTTCGCTTTTAGTACACCTCTTTACATATATATATATATATATATATGTAATCTATATACCTATATATATATATACATATATATATATATGTAATCTATATACCTATATATATACATATATATATATATATATGTAATCTATATATATATATATATAATATATATACATGTAATCATCTGGTCAAACACCTCTCTCCCCTCTCTCCTCCCCTCCCTCTCTGCCATGCACTTTACCCCTGCTCATCCCCCACCTCTTTCTCTTACCACCAGCCACAGTAGTCCTTGCTCACCCCATCCTCTCATTTTCTTCAACATTCATTTTTACTCTCCAACAAGTACGGACGTCTACCCAGTAGTGGCCATTATTTTATTTTATTTTTCCTCCCAATATGTCTACCCTACATGTATCTGTACTTGCATGACATTTTTTCTCTATATTATCATCCTGATGAAGTCTTATAAATAAAGACGAAACGTTGATGTACACATAAAAAAACATCCATTTTTCTTCTTTTTTTTTCCTTTTTCATTTTTCCATCACGTCGGATTACCTTTATCCTTCTCTTCCCATATATATAATATATATATATATATATATATATATATGTAATATATATATATATAATATATATATGTGTGTGGGGGGGGCAGGTGTGTATACTTGTGTAGGAAAAAATGATCAGGCATTTTTGAACACATTGACATCTTATGCAACTAGGAATCAGAGAACTCTAGCGATAAATAGTTTATTGTGATGCAATTGAAAATATATTTCTACTAAATTCTATTTCAACTACTTTTCTGTTGGTCTGCAGGCGTCAACCGTATGTAATTTCATTTTTTGCAAGAATTTCCCAGCAAGTATGTTTTAATTGTACATATAAACCAAATATAATATATTGCCTTTGTTGTTGTTTTAACCCGTACTTGCTATTCCGTAAACGTATTTCCCGGTGTCTTTTCGTTGACCAAAAAAGTATTTAAAAAATCGTTTATTTTAGTATACAGCCATTAGAATAACTAATTTTATTGTTCATGAAAAGCTACGTCTTGGCATTTCAAAGGCGTTTCACAGTGTGACATACTTGTCTTCTACAAAACTTCAGGATTATAGTAGATTATAGTATTAGTGGTAATGATCTTGATATCATTAGTTATTTTCTTTTTGATCGAAGCTTGCGAGTAACACTGTAAAAAGGAATGAAGAATCACTATTCAATCAATACTAGTGTTTCAAAGAGTTCTATTCTAGGCCCGTTTTTTCTCTATATCAATAGTCTTCTTGAGAATACAATTCAGAAGACGTGCATCTATGCTGATGATACCACCTTATGCTTGTATTGCTTCTCGC
>OY744527.1:104166120-104168620 GCA_963556195.1 Sepiola atlantica
AATTGACATAATTAATTTGTTTTGAAGATTCTAATATATATATATATATATATATATATATATATATATATATATATATATATATATATATATATATTCGCAAATATACACTCATGATTTTTTTCAGATTTCCAAATGTATTTAAAATAGTTTCCTCGATAATAATCTCAATAACAATTATAAATAGAATGGATTAAATACATTTTTTTATTTTAATCTATAATTGAGTTACGTAATTTAATTAGATTGTAATAGAACAGCTGGCGTCCACTATAAGAGCTGGCGAGACAAGACGAGGCGAAAACGAAGTTAAAACTGCCAAGCGCTTAATAGAAGACTTTACAATAAAAGAAAATACGGAGATGAAAAGAAAAGAAACGAACAAACCGTAGCTGAAGAACTGTAAATAAATATATTTATTGAATCAAATTGTTTAATTAAAAAAATAATTCATTTAAAAATGACTATTCCTCTTTATTACAAACAAACAAACAAATTTCATTGAACAATTAAATAACTGAATTTAGAATCGTGTTCACCGGATTTGATTTTTTTTAATTGTTGATTTTATCTTATATACACTTTTTTTCGATTTGAGAAAATTAAAATATTATTATCTTTTTTCCGACCTTAAGTGAGTTTAACATTTTTTGTTTTACATTTTACGCCGTAAAAGGTAATTTTTGTTTAAAAACTATGTTTTAATGATTCTGTGTTTTTTTTTGTATTAAAATAAAAGATGGGGTTATTTTCTTTCTTTTTTTTGTAAACAGATGAAATAAAACAACTAGCAAAGATATGAAATTCAGATCAGATATTTAGTTGTACGAGTAATGTATCTTAATTCTTAACCAGCGAACCCAGTTTATATGGTCATATTTCAATTACATCTATCAAGAAAACAATTCGTATCCGCTCATAATTTTACGCCCCATTATATTTCTACACTACTAAATCTAGATTTTTTCAAACAATTATGATCTATTTTTCTGTTCTATTGTTTACTTGAAATAGCCAAATGCTATATACACCTTAACCGAAATTTATAATTTTTAACTTCTTGAAGTTTGGAAGTTTGCGTTAACTTACTATCTCAGGAACAGCGACCACTATGAGGTCTTCAAATATTTGTCATATCGATATCTATAAGAATGTGGTTGCTGGCTGAGGTAGTTAGCTAAGTTCGTTTTCCTCAATTCGCTTAGTTTTTAATGAACTTTTCTCCGGTGAATATTTCCAGTTAGATTCTTATCAATTCCTCACTTATATTTCAATTATTTATTCATCTTATTTATATTTCAATAATTATTTTCTCTTATTATTGCATGAATTAATTAATCACACAATAGCATTAAGACTAGTGGGACCGTCTTTCATCTGTCCAATGTTTTTGCCGTGCTTACTAAGATTTCTATTCTACGGGCATCCGGCGCGAACGTACACCCCACAATAGTGATGTACTATATTTGTTTTAATTAAAACGTACTAAACTATGTACTCTTAATAATCTGGGTGTATAATATAACCGATATAGGGGGTCTATCTTAATAACCGTTGTAGAAGTTTGTAGCATATTACCATTTATATTTCAGCATAGATACTACGATATTTTGTCGCTACTTTTGTGGACAAAATGGAGAGTATTCTTTGATCTTAGTCCGAAATCCAAGAAATTGTATTTTAGTTCAAGTATAACGTTAGACACAACAGCGATATCAGATGTTTATTTAAATTAGTTATGCACGATCCCATCTTTAAATAAAAATAGAGTGTGATAATGTACATACGAACATTATATTGCCTTAGTGACTTAATAATTACAATTATGTCGTGAGCTATACGTCTTTGAAATATTCTATTAAATGTTTTGTGTGTGTTGCCTATATAAATTCCTTTATGTATTAATCGATAACTACATTCTGAAAATAATAGTTCATTTAATTAACATGAGTTACAACTGCGCAACTATGCCCCAAATTATTAGTTCCAAATTAGACAAATATTACCAGCTGTTCTTGTGTATGTGTGTGTGTGTGTGGAGGGGGAGCTAAATCCCAATTTTATATTTTATTATAATTCTTCTCAGTTTCAGGTTCTATCTAAAATGTTACCTATATTTTCTTGATGTCTATTTAATTGTAGCTATACTGAAATGACAGGAATGCCTACATTCTACGGAGACTTTCAAAAATTGTACAGGTTTTTACACTTGATTAACTATTGGAAAATATATTCATTCGTTATATTTCTTATATTCGTACCAGCTCATTATTAAACAGTTGTGGGACGAACGAGTAACTAGAAGCACTCGTGAAATAATGAGGATTTCGGGACAAGTAAAGTTAAATATACAGTGAAAAAAATAAAATAGGTATGCTCACTGAACTGCTTAAACAGCTATAAGTCAACAATTGTTGCTTTACATTTATAGACAATATTTTATATATAAATTATCCCTCTCTAAATAAAGTCTTATTTAAATAAAGTGAAATCAAAAGTC
>OY744527.1:104173620-104243620 GCA_963556195.1 Sepiola atlantica
GCGAAAACCTCGGCAACTGGCAGTTAACCTTGGGTATGTATACATTAGTCTCCGTTGCAAACTGAAGCTGCTGCATACACTAGTATTATCCATCTTTTTTATGCATGCGACCTTGACAGCCGAGCTCCAAAGAAAAATCCAAACGGTAGAAATGATATGCTACAGAAGAGTGCTTGGCATCTCGTACTCAGACCGTGTCACAAACGAAGAAGTGCGCGCGCTCATCAACGCAAATCTGAACAACTACGAAGATTTGCTGACAACTGTAAGAAAAAGGAAGCTTGGATGGTATGGTCACGTGACAAGGGGCAGTGGTCTCTCCAAAACCATCCTGCAGGGAGCAGTGCAAGGCAAGAGAAGAAGAGGTAGACAACACAAAAGATGGACGGACAACATCAAAGAGTGGACGGGCTACAACTTCGCTACAACCCAGTCTATTGCCCATGACCTTCAGAAGTGGAGACAGCTGGTGTGGAGTTCATTGGCGCAGCGCCCCTACGACCCAGGAGGGAGTTAAGGGACCAAGTCAAGTCAAAGTCATGTATATATCGCTGTAATCTACGTAGAAAAACATAATTAAACTAGTTTCAGTCTATCTATTTGATTTGTAAAATCTGCTCATTTTACCTTGAAAATGCCATTTAAAACGTCTTACAGAGATGCTCGGGCACACCTAAAATACGTTGCGCCTATTTGATCCGCGTGTTTGGGCAATGCGGATTTTTCAATGACACTGTTATTTCAGGCTGAAGAGTGGCCGACGAACCGACCGACTCGTGGATAAAAATAACGGAACTCTTCTTAAAATTGAAATAATTATGTTTTAGCAGAAGGAACTATATTTCAATTTCTAATAACACAGCCAAAGTAAAACCTTACAGGCGGACGTTTAATATGGAGCCGTTAACATCATGCAGATACTTTCACTTAATAAAAACAAAAATGCCTTCGACAAGAAGTAAGAAGAAAAAGGGAAAAAAACATTTTATGATCATCTCGTCTACGCCGAAAATTAAGAGCCGAAAATAAAAATGTTATATATTTGAAGTAAAAAAAACATATCGTTGTTTGGTTTCTAAATTCATAAAAAATTCAAGTTCACGATGTTTAAAAAATTATGAGTTATATTTCAATTGGAAATAAATTTGTTTGATTAATGTTGATAATTTTTTGCGAGATTGGCATAAGTAGTTATTAGTAGGCCATAAAGACTATACGGGTAAGATGAGAATAAAATCGGAAGTTCGTTTGAATGATGACAATAATTCATCGCAGCTTCCGTAGTCAGAATAGGTAATCGTCATTCGCATTACACAGCCTAATGAGTTTCTACATTACATTATATATATCTATTAAGAAAGTTTACCATGTATAGAAAGCGAAATCGAAAAGTAGACAAATCCCAATATATAAAAAAGCACGTACCAAACTATGTGCTGATATTTTGCTATTTTATTCATAAAAGTTTTGTCAGAGTGAAACAGTGATGATGTTATAAAAATCATTTGGTCAAAGATATAAGATATGATTAGCTACAGACAGATATGTTGGTTATAAATAAGAGCGTGGTAGACGGGAATATAATGTTTATGGAAATCGCTCCCGACAAGGCATAAAGCCACTTGATGTAAGGAGCTAAAAATATCATTTTCAGGTAACAATAAACAGCAAGCGATAAGGGTTATATATATATATATAGTTTGAAATGTGTGTAATTAAGCAGCATTCCTTCTCTTATGCATGTTTAATTAAACAGTAGCGACAGCTTCTGTTTATTTATTTTTAGATTCGTTTTTTCGATTCGTCGCACGACCGAATTGGTATAGTCGTAAATAAACAGAAGCTCTCGCTACTGTTTAACCAAACATGCATACATATATATATTATATATATATATATATATATATATATATATATATATATATATATATATATATATATATATGTGTGTGTGATTCCGACCCAGAAAACATAACTTTTCCTTCTTTGTCAATAATATCGCTTAGTTAATCTGAAGACTAAGGGACACAATAAATGAAACGAAAGTCAGGAGGCAGCCTAACGTAAAATCACAGTCAACGTTCTAGTTTCTACAATAGTGAAATATTACTTCGTTGAAATAGTAACTTAGAGTTATAGCCTCATTCAGGTAGGGGTAATAGCCATTTGTAGATGGTGTAAAATAAGTGAGAATAAGAGCGTACGTCAATGTAACACATATACAATAATGTGAAGCGTGAAGATACGAAAGAAAATTTAATATCAAACTTATGCTTTTTTTAATGTGGTCTATTAGACGACAGTTTGATAAAAGTATGATTAGAATCACATGTGAAATGGAAATGTAAAAGAACAAGGAAACAATTTTAGCAGGTAAAATCGAACAAAGAAAATACGACTGTAAAGTAAATAATATTAATACTAAGAAAAAACAATAAATATTTCAAGTTGTTCACGCTCTCTTAAATATTCTAAGAAATACCTCAACATAGTATGACTAAATGGAACACAGTTTAATCTTTTACTATTAAAACACATAATGGAATTAAATGTCTAAAATTTCAGGTGTTTGTGGTCCAGCTTCACACGCGTTTTCAAAAATCGTCAATAAGATTTCTGTGGTTTGTTCAGATTACACAAGTTTGCTTTTTTTTTACTGTGTACGAACAATTTAAAAGGAATTCATCATGCTGGTGTTAAATGGAAATTAAGAATTAATGACAACGAGATTATTCATTTTTCTTCATTAAATAGTTACTTTATATTTTTGTTTAATTAACGTTGAAATGTGTGCGGTTCTTGCAAATGACATCAACGAATTTCCTTGAATTTTAAATAATAGACATTTTTCACTTTTATTGTTTTCAGATGCTAATAGCCGTATTAATGATATTTATTTGAGACAAAGCATTGATAAATGTGTTTTGTTTCGAAATATAAGAGAGAGAAAAAGAGAGAAAGACATATGATAGAAAATGGCGCTAAGGGTAAAGAGGTTAAAACGCAGAGGTCAACGGAGTCAGAGAGACAAAACTACTAATTGGTACACATACAGCACAGGATAAAGACTAATTTGCTCAGAGGTTATAGTGAATTAGTTAGTGTGCTCTTATTTGCTAGAACCGCATGCATTACGTCTGGAGTTTTCGTCAATCGTCCTACAGCCATGCTGTATTAAGACGTTTGTAGAAACTTTGGTTATTGGCACAATTTAGACTGGAATTTAGGTAAGTTGTTGGTTCTGTCGGTAAACCCAAAAATAAGGAAAGGTTGCGGTGAAAAATAACAACAAACGATCATGTTGCTCTTTGGGGAAATAATAGATTAGTTTAGGAATTTGACTGGTGCTGTGTTTTGGTTAGAGAAAATATACTAACTGCTTTCTTCTTAAGGGGAAGGTGAATTTGAAAATAATGTTTAGTGTTTTCATTCCTGCATCAATCAGTGGTTGATTTCGACCCGTTTCTCAGTTTGTGTCTATTTCTCGGACTAACCGACTCTTCAAACGTCAGTTCGTTCGGTGCTTATGTATTATTGTAGGTAGATTAAATTTTCATTTTAATTTTAGAAGTGTCAGTTGAAAGGCGTAATAATGATTGCTGTTTTTTTTGTAACAACAACCCATAAGATAAATCAAGAAAATTAGTAAGAAAATAATTTTTTTAAAGTCTAGTTATGCAGTTTTCGGACCAGACTGAAATAATGGCATCACTATTTAGAAAGACATTCTTAACATAAGCGGGTGGGGGTTAATTAGTATACTGTAATTTGACCTAACAATTTAATAAAAAAGTATAGTGTATTAACCCCCACATCCCCATGTTAAGAATGGCTTTCTAAATTATAACCTTATTATACTGCATAAGTAGACTGTTTCCTTTTTCATACTACTTTACTGGATGCTCCTTATGGGTTATGGCTACAATAAAAGTTTGTATTATCTCCCCTTTCAACAGACTCTTGTAAATTAAAGATGAAAATTCGATCTGCCTCAATAATATATAATCACCAAACAAAGATACATTTGGAGAGCTCACCAGAATACAGTCGGTCACTCCGAGAAGTAAACACAGACTGAGAAACAGGTCGAAATGTTCTTGATTCACATATTGTTTACTTGTCGGTTTTTAATGTATGTTATACTTTTCAAAATCGAATTAAAGTTTAAGTGCACTATCTTCTATACTGTACTTAATATTTTTTTGTTTTTTTCTGATCTTTACAGACCGTGCTGAAATAATAATGTTATTAGTAACAAACATTTGTACATGCAGAGCGGGCGGCTTTGTTAAGTACTGTGTACTTTCACCTATCAATTTAATAAACATAAATCATTTCTGAAAAATAGCACGGTCCTGACCCGAAAACTGCAGCTGTACCATTTTCATAATTGGGTCAGTGAAATAGAAATCCTCCTGACTGTGATAATTTTATTTTTTGTCCCAATCTGAAGTGCTTTCTTTTAGTGCTAAGATGTATTTTGCCCAATTAATCAAGGAGAGAAAAGGATACTTATGCAATTTACAAACACGGGCCTTTATTTATTTTTTAGATAAGATTTCCGAGTTAAAATCCTTTTTAGGGTACCGTTATTATATTGTACGGTGAAAGTACAGAATAGTTAACATGTTTTATTGGGGAAGGACATCTTTCAAAAAAGAGTCCTTCGGATTTGTCTCAAACTAAGAATTGTTCAGTCAAGAAGTGTTTCGCCTTCACTGATCGAGGAGAGAAATGGATACTTGTGTAGTTTACAGCCCCGGACCTGGCCCCCTATTCCATGTTAAAAATTGGTATGTAAAGAGTAACGGTCTATAAACTGAAGAAAAGATTGATTCAAGTAGCATTGCAGAATAGAATAAGTACAAGGTCGTTATAAGTAGAAAGGAAGAAATGGCGGTATCATACGTGAAATGCTAGTAAAATTTATAAAATATTGCATGAATAGGTATTGTTATGAAAAACAGACCTAAAAACGCGATGTACGTTGTAATATTTACTAATGAAAATACACCAACATACAATTTAGTTTGTAATATGAAACTTGTTCGAAATGTACGTAGCTTGACTGTATGGCGGCCGAAATCATCTCGCTTAAAATGTCCTCGTGTAAACGTAAGCATTGTATGGATGGATAGAAGCGACACATTTTAATGATGGAGAAGAAGAGATCGATTTGGTTAAAGAGTGTAGTGTAAATAAGGCACTAAGGTGTCGTTAAGAGTGAACACTAACGGTAATGTGTAGATGCGAATTATAGTGTGTAATCTATCTAAGAAAGTTAACCTAGAGGCTCTCATATACGGAATAATGTTTAGATGTCAAATGTAGCTTAGTGTGTTATGAAGAAATATACTTTATGGACTACTGTCCAAGTGTTTAAACAATGGGCTTGAAGGCTGCGCTGTTATGTGTTCGAAAATAATGTTGAAGTCTTTAAAATATCATGAATATGAGTACTGAAAGTTGTATGTACCAAATGATAAATTATGATTATAATTCATAATTTGGAAAAAAAGTAGAATAATTAGACGTAACATTGCGTCGAACTTTGGAGTAGGGGATCGAATACGTCATTTTGAATCGAATTTGGTAAAAAGTTGAGGCGTTAGTTTATTGATTCTGAAATTCTAGAATGTGAGTACGACATCGTTAGTAGCAAACTCGGTATACTGTATCTGTGTAATCTTTCTGACGAGAGCGCTTTTTATTCAGTGTATGGTGCCTATGTTATAAGTAGTAAGTTTTGCTGATTTACAATTTAAATAATAATCAGTGTTTCGAATATTAGTTCCTGATGTGATATTATTTACGATATGTAAGCGCTGCGTTGTAGGAGTATAATAAAAGAGGGTAATGAATATGCCACCCTCGGTATGTATTACACTTTTGGGAAGGTCAGTAATAGGAGTCTTATAATAGTGTTTCCTGTTGAGGGATGATATTAAATGAAAGTTTCTGGAAACACGCTTGTGTGAAGTAGGTTAAATATGTGGTGATTTTTGTCGCCTATGATATATGTGGTGATTTTCTTAATATAATCAAAGTTATCGGGGTAAACTAGCCTACTATTTATAGAACATATATTTATTTTGTATCCAGGCACAGTGTAATAGTATATAGCAGGTTGCGTATCTACTTTCTCACTAATTTTTAAATGAAAATCAAATGATTTATGGATATATGTTCATGTTTTTCTACATATTTATATTTATTTCTCAATAATTATTTTTGGGTAAATTAATTAATTCATTTTCATTCAGCCAAACATTCGCAAAGTGCTAATTTTAAGTGGGTGTATATCTGTGGGTTTGTAGGTTTGTTATTGGTAATTTTTCTGTGGAATGTGTACGTATTTATTTTGTTGATGTACCAATGTATCTCGATATAAGCTGTCGTTCGGTTATTATATCATTGTAATCGATAAACAGGCAGATTGAATGCAGCCATTACATTTGAAATGTTAACTACTATCCCTATAAGATGCGCTCTCTATTGACCCCTTGACACGGTTAAGTTAGAACTTTCATTTGTTATACCAACGAGTCGCCACTTACAAAGAGCAATGGCCACACTTTTTAGTTGTATGATAGACATTACTATAAGACAATTGAAACAATAGATTAAATATACAAACTTTAATTACTTAAGGAGACGGATGGACAAGTATTTGTTGACATAGGACTTAAAAACGAGTGTGTGTAGTGTATAGGAAATCATTCTCGTGTTAATATTATTGACACACGGGTAGGTTTTGAAAAAAAACTGTTCATGAATATTACATTCGGTGTTATGTAGACAGAAGAAAAAAAAGGAAATATATCTGCAGAATGTGGTAAAATGACGAGATATTGTACTGAATAGTTTACAGAGAGATAGAGAGAGAGATAGGAACTCAGTTGAGCTACTACTATTTAAATAAGGATAGAATATAGAAAGGCTGTAGGAAAGAAAATAACTCACCATACACGAGATTGTCAGGTCAATGTTATACTCTGCCAAGGTAGAAAAAATGCTAATAGCGGTACGTAACAAAGGGTGACAGCCGTACTCACTCTTAGGACGTGTCTAGCTCTAACCCAGATCACGAGTACGCGTGAAATAGGTATTTTGTTTGCCCTTTACATGTGAATTTGATTAAATTGAGGTATTGTAACAATACCTTTTCTTTGTTATTTTGTTGTTTTTGTTGTGTGTTAAAACCTTTCAGGTTTGTTTGCAGAAACCTTGGCCAATTTTCGAATTTCTTGCCCGACTAATCGCTGATGAACGACTAATAACTAAGCCGGTTTTAAGTCCTTAAATATTTATCAAAAAGAATTGTTCTTCCAAACTTCAAACCTCAAGTGTGTCTTGAAGGTTTAAGAATTGATTTTTCTCTTTGATTTGGGAACGTGCCAATTGACACGAAAACAGCCAAAAAAATGAATTAGGCCCAAACAATAGAAGAAAGCGAAGCCTCAGTAAAATCGGGTGTGGTCAAATCTGCAAGTGTAAAAGCAATCAGAAAAGCTTTGAAGTGTCAACATCCGAATTTATTCCATCAACTTTCGTCAACCGGTTTCGGTGTGTTCATTTTCCTGTCTAGAAAGAGAGTTGATGAGACTGTTTTATTTGTTTTATAATAGAACACGCAAGCCTACCAGGCGTTTTCCGGATCTATACCATATGAAACATGAATATATTAGATATTTAAAAAGGTCCAGTAAATATCGACTATAGAATTAGAAAATAATTTGAACAAAAAGTAAACGTGGTTTTCCTGTTCCATTAAACCACCTGTAAATATGTAAGCGGTAAATATATAAAATTATTTTTGGAAAACTAAATTAATTTTACAAAGGCGCTGCACAAACCCAAACAAATGTATAAAATGCATTTCTGCATGAAAACCCTCATTCCTCATCAAATAATACTTTTAAAAAAACATTACATGAGAACAATTTTTGTCATAATTAAAATCCAAATTTGTTCATGTAGACATTTGAAACTTTCCAAAAATGCACGTCTGAAGCTTCAATCGTTCCCATACCCATAAAATATCATTCAGTCATTAAAAATGAAAAGCCATGAATAAATAAATCAACAATTGAAAACGGTATTTGTTATAAATTAAAAGCAAATCTTACTTATTTATTTTGATTTTGAACTTCATGATAACATTTTCCAATAAAACTACAGTAACATTCAGTTTCTAGATTTAACTTCAATTCAGTTGATTTTGTTGTTTTCTTTTTCCTACTTAAATATTCGTTGATTAGACCCTCTTGTGCATGTCTACTTCAAAGTCATTTTTATGTTGGTATTATATATTTCATAAAATGCTACCATATTTGTTTTGAATGGAGATCATTTAGCCGCTAAAATATTAATTAGTATGATAGACGCAAAATAGTGTATGTATGCTAGCTTATTGACTTGTAACCAGTCTAGTGTGAAATTAGAACATCACTCTAGTTATAGTAAAGCTGCGTATTACTCCTTACTATATTAGAAGGAGTGATACTGTATTGATAGCAACAACAATAATATCATTACTTCATACACCGGTTAGCTTGTGCCTGCCTTTTGCTATTTATTACTACGATTTCAGATATATAGACCCTATTATCGCTAGTTGCTCTCAAAACTGACACATTTAGTATTCTACACCTACAATATTGCTGTCGATAATAGATAATTAATCCTACTTATAAAGCATGTATATTGATATATATGCCATTATTTTGTTGTTATTTCATCATCATTTTGTTGTTTGTAATCGAGGGTTCAAAAACTGTCATAGGTAGCCACGCTGATGATCCGCAGTAACGCCGAAATTTGTGTCGGTGGATAACTATTTTATCTATAAATAATAAACACACACACATTATATATATATATATATATATATATATATATATATATATATGTTGTGAAGTTGTTCCACAGTAAATAATAAATAAAGGAAGTCAAGTCGAGGGTTGGTTTAACAAGTGTATTAACAAAGTAAGACAGTGACTATCTCTTGGCTAGACAGTTACAAGGTGGTGCTTTGTCTTCTGGTGACTCGCACTATTTATAGTGACAACCGGTGTAGTTTCTCCTGTGTAAGAACGGCCGGTGTAACAATATATATATATATATAAATATATATATATATATATATATATATATATATATATATATATATATATATATATATATATATATATATATGAATAGTAGCATAGCTAATTTATGTCTGCCCAGTTCGTTTCATTATAACGAAGAATCAGTCAAGCCAACTACGAAAATAAACATTCAACCATCCTTTTTTAAACTTGTATTACATTCAACTCCAACTACTTAAAGTTATCAGTTTTCATTAGTTATACAACGCATTCATACTTTTCTCCTTCATCTCGCATCTTACCAATTTAAAGTAAAGCTATTCATTTTGATTACTTATACAACACACTCACACCCATGTACTCTCACTACGACAGTCATTAACGTTTAACTGAAATCAGATAATTGTTTAACCTAACATTCTCAAGTACGTTAAAAACACACTGTTTACATCTGCTACGCTTGATCATTAAGGATAATGTTTTTCTAAAAAAAATATCATGATAATTGATTTGGTAGTTACCTTAAATAAAGATTAGTATATGTAACTGTTGTTGTAAACTTCCTTACGCTGTTAAGCATATTTCTTACATCTGTAAACTTCAATATATGTCATTTCCCGCCCATAAATACTTTACTTAGATTGTCTAAAATTGACATAGCTTAGCCGGCCTAACGATTTTTTTATTCGACTAGTAGAGACTGACAAGTTAGCAATGAAATGTAGTATACGAGAAAGAAGACTCGATGTCGCTCAGGATTAAATGAGGGTAACAACCAAGTACTTTTTCACTATGCTCAAAACATATTATATTGCTTGGTATTACTGACATCCCTCCATTTTCTGTTTCGCCTCAAATACATTCGGAAGACGCTAAAATGTTGGTAAACTCTCTGAATCATTGCGTTATACATATGGTTTAAATTTAATTAAAATCAGATATACGTATTAAATATGATGTGTCTCCATGGGTCATTTAGAGGTGGGCACGTAGTTATACCTCACATAGTGGGAAACGAAAAGATCCTGGACAGATTCGATGTCTCTGTTTAATAATCTTATACATATGCTATAAATCTCATGAAAATGTGATATATTTGAGGTTTTAACAGGGTTACACTTCATAGCTCATACCGGGGTACACTTAAAAGTTTCGAAACAGTTCCATTGCATTTTCCGATAAATTCCACATAGTAATGCACTTTTAGACTTTTGAATGATTATCCAACCTTTTTTTTCTATAGTGAACACACAAACACCACAAACACATATAGCATTATATATATATATATACATATATATATATATATATATATATATATATATATATATATATATATATATACATATTATCAGTATAAGTTATGTGGTTACCGATGCGGCTTGTGGTGGCGGCTTCAGGTTCCGTTGGGTATACTGGATTACTTTCAGTAATGTCCTGATAAAAGGTGTGAATCGATAGACATCCAGTCCATTAATAGATTACGATAGTTAAGTAATACAAAGTAAATCCTTCGTTTTGCAATTACCGTAGGTGAATAAATACCCCAAAGTAACACTAGTCTCCCTCTGCTTGCTTTGTCATCGTTTCCAGTTGAATTGGACATCTATTCACTGCACTAAAGCAATGCCGGTTTCGCGCAGTATTGAGTTGTGAACCCTTGCTACACTATTGACAGCCTGTGCAAGCCCAATTTTAAAAGAGTTATCACTGGAGACATAAAATAAGCATATATATATATATATATATATATATATATATATATATATATATATATATATATATATATGTATGTATGTATGTATCTTGGCAGCATCTTTTCTTTTATACAAGTATCATTAAAAATAACAGACAACTTGTGTCTGGATATTTTTTTCTGTGATCCTTTCCGTTTTTCTGATTAGGTTCATAGTTTCAGACGGAAACTGGCTGATAAAATTGCCAATGCTTCACAAAGCGCTTTCGGACCCTTCCAGGTCCAACGTCAGTGGAGTAATGTTAACCAGGCATAGACCTAGGAGTGAATATATATTCTATTTAGGCGGAAAAAATAAAGGACTGTGTTTAATTTAAATTCATATTTATAGGAATTTGAGTATATTAGTACTAATAGTATAATTAATCTTGTTAATAGCTGTTTTTTCGGTTTTAATGTATAGAGATTCAAGTATGTGGAGTTTAAGTGTATTAGTATTTTGTACGATGATTTTTGTGTTATCTACTAGAAGTTTACGGATGTGCGAACAGGGGCAGGAATGCTTTTTATAGAGGTGCTGGGTTATGGCGGAGTCGTTAGATAAATGCATAGTTAATCTTCTGGATAGCTAAGAAGCTTTGCCAATTTTATCAGCCAGTTTCCGTCTGAAACTAAGAACCTAATCAGAAAAACGGAAAGGATCATAGAAAAAATATCCAGACACAAGACGTCTGTTATTTTTAATGGTATATATATATATATATATATATATATATATATATATATATATATATATATATAAATGTTTATACAATAACTGTTGCAGGTACAGCAGCATTGCTTCCAACAAAGCATTGATCAGATGATAGTGTGTTTAGTCATGGTTTCAGGGCCGAAGCATCATTACCACGAACTCAGAGCGCCACGGAAGTATCTCAAGATATTACCAGTTATTGTAGGATTGTCGTCACTTTGTGGGGTTGGCATATCAACGCTGGTGCAGATAGAGCCTCTATTAGTATTGTACGTTATAATGTATTTCTTTTATGTTCTGATAGAGCAACAAAAAGACTATTTAAGAACTCGGAGGCTGAGTTAGCAATGGTTTTCCAGCGATTTATGACGCAATGTTCTCATAGATCGTCATATATTTCCAAGTATATATATATATATATATATATATATATATATATATATATATATATATATATATATATATATATACTAGAAAAATACGCAATTAATTCCAATCAATATTATTTCAATTTCGATATTTTGATATTTGGCTTCAGAAAGAAATGAAATTCGGTGAAACTTTATTTGTATTCAATGACTATGGATAAAATTTAAGGAAAATCTGAAATATGTGATTTTTCAAAATATGGAGTTCATGCACGTATTAGTGATCCGTAAAACTCCTTAAATACGCAAAAAAATTAAATTGTGAATGTTTATGAATTGATGTTTAATACCAATTGTTTTATTTTTACAAAAAATTACGATATCTTAATTTTGATGAAGGTCTTTCACTCCCTTTTGTCACATTTGTATAAAATGTAATTAAACTATAGCTTGTTCACATCACCCCAACCCTCAGATGTGCTTTAAACATTGTAATGATCGATTACTTAGTGAGTGTATCTTGTATATATGCTCTATTATTCACATTTCCACTTTCATATAACTAGATACATATATTAAAGAGTGACAGTGAGGGAGAAGAGAGTGGAGCCTTGATAACTTTCCCCGTCTTATATATTGTAGTGTTTGTAATCATTTAAATCGTGTCGTTGATAATGAATAGTATACTTACAGTGAGAAGAACATGATTCTTTTATACACAACACAATAGATGACAATACAAAACTTTAGCGAAATTATATATCATACTGGAGAATTGATGTCTCATTTTAGTTTTAATCATTGTCGATATACTGTTGCATATTCCGATAAAAAAAACTGACTGTGATGTTCTAAATGTGTTTCAAGATATCCGAATAAAAATTTAATATATTTAGATTTTGGCATCTTTCTAAGAATCTATTTCCGTCTTTTGGTCTGTTTCTTTCATGTTAGCAGTCATTTCTGTTGATTTGTAACGAAATACTTTTTTGATGCGTCGACGAATTTCAATAAGTGCATATGTCAGTCGGGTTAAATTTAATTTTTCAATAGCTAACTGGACACATTGAATTTGCATATCTTAGAAATACTTTGTTCGTCACATATATCCACATCGTTAGATAACGTACGACGGACGAAACCGCTTATAAAGATGCTTACACGCATTTAAATTATGATGTTTTCATTCCATCCGAATGCATTTCGATGAAAAGGCTCGTTCAACCTGAAACAACATGACCGACATTGCCTCGCAATGTTTCATACAATAACAAATGAACTCATAGAATTGCATTGTTTTGCTCTTAATGCAACCAATTTCAGTGCAGTTTTATAATCAATTGAAACTGATTCAAACGGAGAACTTTATTCGAATAAGGTATTTTTGCACTTGAAGGGTAATTATACATTTAGAAACCGTTTATTTTCGCGCTTAAAGTTGGAAAATGTTTTAAAATTAAAACTAATTATTCCTATTTCCTCTTTACTTTTCCAGATCCTTTTGACAAATAAACTATTTTCCTTAATTTTAGATGTCGATATTTCCGAATTGCCGAGGGAAAACGGAACAGCATTAAAAACGAGTTATGCTTTCATTACGTATTATGTTCAAAAGAAATTGTGAAGACGAACGCTGCAAAGATATGCGAAAGCGTATTCATATTTGCCGAGTTTTTTTAGGTTTAGATGCGTCTATTCATCTATATTGGAGGCTTTGTCGGGAACACTTCCAGTTAAAATCGTATAGACATCGTTAAACAAAGGGCGAACATAGCTAAATAAGAGTCATTCTCTGTCGGTCACTCTATTACGCTTAAGACCGAAACAGCATTTTCATCGCTAAATATGCAGATAAACTGAACTCCCTCTAATAATAGTCTATTTTGTGTAATTTCTTTTATTTTGCTGAATCGCTAAAATAGGATTTTGTTTTTAAATTCTGAGGTAGTATAATCTGATGAATCATTGGCATTTCCTGTTTATAGAATATCAGATATAAAAGTCAAAATTACTTTTCTCTTGTCTGATTGAAACCAAAATATATATTGGTGTTAATATTGCTTTCAAATAAAATTACAAATATGATTTCCTACAATATAAACAAGATTATATTAGCGACTTGGATGTACGACTTCCTATTGACTCACAGATGTTCTAAATATATCAGAAGGTAGACACAGCAAATTAAAATTGCATATATTTCTGCGTCTAACTCATAACACCATATTCCGTTTATCATACTTATTTTTACATTTTATATAATTTCTTTTTAATTGTGATCGCAAGATGTATTCATCATTGATTGGGGAAGATTTAAGTAAAGTGAAATAAATTGAAATATATTTAAGTAAAGTGATAGTGTTTATACCATTTCAGCCAGAACCTGCGTTTCCTGGAAACTAATAGTAATCTTTGTGTACTCCGCCTCCGATCCCTTAACTCCTTACTTAATGTTCTATACACGGTGTTTATTTCTATACTTTTCAAGTTATAAAAATATAAAATCATATAAAACTTCGCATTATCTATTTGGTGATGACAGGAGCGAAGGAAAACTAGTACAACCGAATATAATCAAAATGAAAAATACTTCTTCAAATCGCTGTAGTTTCAAAATATGTATTGTCATGTGAATCTATCTGTAAAACCTTAAAAGTGTAGGAACAGACGTACAGAGAGAACTATATATATATATATATATATATATATATATATATATGAATGAATGAGAATGTGTTTTCATTCATCACTTTTATATTACCATCAAAACGGGTAATTGCTATTTAAATCAAAGATACAACTAATTAATTTTAAATACTATTATATATATATATATATATATATATATATTTATTTACTCCTCTGCAGGAGTTAGGCACAAGGCCAGTTTTATCTTACTCCCACAAGTAAGATGTGACCACAGCTTGGGTCGAGCAAGTGGGGTTAAAAGCCAGCGCTCGAGAGGTGAGCACTCTGGCCATTTAAAAATTGCCTGGGCAGCCCCGTCGGCATTCCCCGGTAGGGGCGCCTCAAGCAGTAAGCAATAAACTTACTCCTCCCCAAAGAGGGGAGGCGAAGCCTGGGAGGGTGGACCTCCTAGAACTGCACAGGACAGGGTGCAGTATCCATCGGAACAGATACTACACTTACTTAAACGGCTCGTGCACAAAAGTTTGGATGGCTGATTTGCATAACTATTTTTGAAGTTCATAATAAATTAATGTTTGGTATCATTCATTCCTAATGTTATCGTTCTATGTTTTCAATCTACATGCAATATTTGTGTTGATATTAACAGTAATGAATTAAAATTATAAAATATATGAATCCGGTTGAAAAACCTTAAGTAAAATTAATATCGCTCGCTGCGATGCACAATCGAGAAGAGAAAATGGGAGTAAAGAAAGGGTTTTGGGCTCGCTCGATCTCCATCTCGCCCCCTCTATTTCCATCTTTTTCAGTTCTATATTTTCCATGTAATGTAAAAGAATACTTTTTTTTAATTAGTTAACTAAATGTCTTATTTCTTAAGTTTAAAACCGCCCAGAAATATTGCTTAATTGTTTACAACCCCTTTTCAGTATTTTCATTGAAAAAGTAAACAAAGATTAAGTAGCACTGTGTTGTCCAAATTGATTCATCCTCCGTTAAATAACTTCACCTCCCGCCGTCGCAAGAAAGATTCTGCTTTTTTAAGGTGATTACGTGTGAATAGCCTGAAAAACTTAGCGGAAAGAAACGATTATTTAAAAATTTAAAGTTAGTGATGAGTTTCGTATATAAATTCAATGTGAAATGATATACAATTTCCGGGGCAGTCCAGCGTTTTGAAGCAGTTGACAAGATTCTTTTTTTACTATGGGAGCTTATTTTTTTTCGGGGGGTACTTTTTAGACGAATATGCATTTTTTGCTACTAAGACATAGGTTTAGTCGTAGAAAACGTTGGTTAACTGCAAATGTAAGAATGACCCGGAAATGCGGAACATTTTACGTTAAATATATATGCAATTGATCCCCCACTTCTTCGGTATGTTTTATTTCCGTTTTTCACGGTATTTACGCGTAATCGCTTAAAAGTCAGAATCTCATTTGAGACGGGGAAGTGTGTTAATCTGCAAATTTACCCATATTCATTTTTTTTTTGATTTTATCTATTTTTTCACTATACATCCCTTAATACCTTATTTTTAAGGCGTAAGAATATATTAAAATATTGGGTAGTATTGTATAACACCCTCAGCTGTTCGCTCCTCCCCCACCCTAAAATGCCATGCAACTGTTTCAGGCGATTAGGTCTGAATACCATGAAAACCCTGACGAAAAGAAAAAAACAACAGCAAACTTTTTTTAGAATTGAGATTGTAGATCCTTTTCCATATAAATTAACGTAAAATAATACTCCATTCCGGGACCATTCTTGAAGTCAACCATTTTTTTTTTTACTATTGCAGGTAAATTATCTGCGTCATTGTTTGGGGTAAAAATCTACTTTTGGGCGATTACGTTTGGTTTTACAACCTTGCCAGTCGGAGATCGGGTCAGTGTTTACAATATATTAGTTAACTGCCCTAGTAAGTTAAAATGACCCTAACAAGTACAATCTCATTTTTAAGGAGGGGGATTATTTAGCTTAGAGTGTTTATCTACAACTTTAGATGGATAACAATCACTATACCTTCTTCTATTTAGGTTCTACTCTAAAATCCATTATATGTGACATAGCTTTTATTTTCTTTTTCCATACCTGAAAATAATTAGTCTAATAACTAATATGTTACTCTCATTATTACTATAGTTATTATATCGAAGTCATATAAGTATTCATTATTAATATGCCATCTAATTTTCATACGTGATTTTCGTGTGTCGAGACACGCGTATGTAAATTTTATGGTTACTCTCTTATCCTCAATCCTCACAGAGCCATTAAGAAATATTAAAGAGAGGTTAAATCTTCATAGATTGAGATTTTTTCGAAAGACATATATAGATATTTAAGAGAGAGATTGGTAAATTGCCCAGTGCTCTCCTAAACGACGCTTTCTGTCGCAAGTACCTCCACAATAGATAGTCTATGTTAGATGAAAACACAGCAGCTATTTTTCGATATTATCGCGTATGTGCTGAATTACGACTGTGATTCCAATATTTTATGTTTACACACTACGGCATTCCTCCATCAACCACAGTATGGTTGGGTGGCCTCTGTAATCGCAGAGACACATATGTTCAGGTAGAGTGTAATGCAAAAAATGGCTACAGCACAATTATGATTATCATCCGCTGACATGCCAATGCAAGATGACTCGTAATCATTTTAGCTACTGTTGTTACATCAGATTTTCTTTTCCTTCATGGTTATCCTTTGACCTGGTTAACAGGCTTTATATACCCTAGTTTTTATATAACAGTCACCTTTTTCCTCAACAGATATCCACCCAATAATAAAGAGCTCTGTTAACCCGAAGCAGACTAGCTTTACGTCATCAGTAACCTGACATTTAAAATTTCTCCTAGCTGTTCCAAACATTTCTGCAAGAAGAATGCGGGAGCTGGATTTGGTTGTAACTCGACCTTGGGTTTACTTTCGTCAGCTGCCTAACCATCGCGTCCCTCATTTTGTCCTCTAGTGCTCACCTTTCACAAGCGATTATTTTGACATAGGGACAGATTTACCGTTTTCGGGTTGGATATATATTTATCAAATTAATCGTTTGCTAGTTTGTATTTTTATTTTGAGTAGTATTTTTTGCCCTCTATATAAAGTAGCTTAATGCCTTATATGAATCGATTTCCATAAAAAAGATATTCGATAAGACTATCATTTGGGATATATAAATAGTTTATGAGCTTATTCTCGCAAGTTATTGATAGTAAATATGTCCAAATATAAATGCATATTCTTGCCTATGGTTGAGGCATAAACTCTTTTTTATTTACTGTTTGAAAGGTTTTCTTTTAATTCTATGTTGATGTAAACCACCTTACACAGTCATACCTGAGAAACGCATAGAGCATTCCCGGTGGGGAAACGGGTTTAGTCGCTGATCACTCAAATATTTGGCAGGTACTACTAGGTTACATGGTATCAGTAACATAAACTGATATAGGATTATCCTCCACTATTATAAATACAAACGTGTCTAATCTATACGTGTTTAATTAAATAAATAAACATAAATCCGTGCCGTCACTCAAAAGTTAGTAAGTAAAATTGTGGCTATTTCCAGCCAACCGAAAAAAAACATTTGAAGTGCTGAAATGTAGAGAAAAAAGCCACCAAAATAACCACCGCCACCTGAAATGGATTTAAAAATATTTTCCACTTAATATAAAGTCAACGATTTGCGATGTTTTTCCCAGAAATTATTACAAAATTCATATGAAATATTAATAAATTGACGTAATATTATGATGGCGTATAAATATTTCTCTGTACACTCGGAAATATTAGGTGTTCATCGTGTCTGACAGGTGTACTCTAGTACATCTATATCTATATATCCCTTCACAGAAGTGTAAAATAAATTCCCCGAACAATTTTTAAACGATTGTATAACTCCTTACAAATATTATAATTAAAATATAATTATACAAAACTTTATGTTTGGCTCCATTATTCGAATGTTAATCAAATTTCATTACATGATTGTTATACTAAAACATGTTTAACATTTTATGCTTAATAATAAGTTGTTTCAAAAATGATTAGACTTCACGGAATCTTGCTTAATACTGACCTTAAATCAAATGCAAATCTGATACATTTGAATTTTAAAATAGGAGATTGTGACCATATTAGTTTCCTTAAAACGAAGTATGAAGAAGCTGGAATTTGATGAATATTTATTGAAAGATGATTATTTACAATAATCAATTACTGCACATTTGGCTGTATAATGTAGTAATTATCTATGATGTAACACTACTTTGCCTAAATAAATGATCGCTTTACTCGGTGTATGTCTACATTTAAATGTGTGTCATATCTGCAAATTCAGAAGGGCTGCAAAAGCAATCGTACTGATAACTTCCGGTCACGTTGCCGAGATGATGGGTACGGTTATACTCCATCTCGTTCGTTTGAATTTGAATTTGAATTCTTAACAATGTAGTTTCTATTTTTTAAATATATTTTCGATTTTTCATGCTAATTCGTGAATGTATATCAACCAATTGAAATTAGGGTAGTTGTACGTGTCGTTAAACATTGAGTAATATTTAACAAGTGTATCATCTAAGAACAGCTTATTGGAATCATATAAACATAGTATGTAACATTGTAATCTTACACGTAAATGGGTGTACCAATTACTATATAATTATATTTTATATAGTTTGTATATGTTAAGGAAGACGAAAATAGCAACATTTGGCATTAGTTCTTCTCGCTGTTATCTTTTCTGATCTTTTTTTAATCTTCCAACTGAGTATTTTTTTTTATGTTTTACCTGGTGATTTATAATGCAATATTTTTCGTCTTTAATTTTTGATGACCAAAGGCAAATAAAAAAAGATAATAGAGGCATCGATTTTAATTACAGATTTCATTTTTTGAAACCTTCCAGACAATATTATCTAGATGGGCTGATTATTGTTTAAACTGGTGATTTCCTGTGTTCTCTTTTTTAATGTCTGTTGCTAATAGCCAGGAAGTGAGTGTCAACAAAAGGGAAGTTTTTTTTTCTTAAATAGATCGCGTTAATCAGAAATTTTAAAAAATCAGTATTTAAGATGCGTCCATCTCGGCAAGCAAGTTTCGCGATTACAATTAAGTGTAAACTTAAAAGTGCTCCGTGCGGGGTGAGAGCATTTAATTTCATGTAAAACTAAATATTAACAGACATACATATATACGGTAATAATCCCTTTGACACATCAGTTCTTGTACGATAAATGAAGTTAAGAAAGGTTGAGCCTGGTCAGTATCAGATGGGTGCCCATTTTAGAAGATCAAGCGCTGTATGTAGGAGTATGTCGACACTGCTCTGCAAGTATTGCAAAAACCAAACCTCGTAATCTTTCCTGATCGGGATGGACATGCAAGTGGGGAACGTTCGTGAATTTGATATTTCCTAGAAACTTTCTCCTTCAGAGGAAGACGGTGCAACCCGCCTAGGGTGAGTATGGCTTCGTCGTCGTAACAGACAAACTGGCGTGCAAGTGATATTATAGATACGTTCGGAAACATTTAAAATAAGACCATTCCATCGATGGAAGTAACGATAAAAATCCTATTTAAATTTTAGCGTAACCGACTGACCCACCTGCACCTGGTGCGACATAAGAAGATGCTATAGAATCTTAAATTAATAAGCCGTACCTCGTCACACGTATATCCCGGTAAGGAGAGACGACGTTATTTCATGCTAAGATAAAGTTTGCATGGTAATATATATATATATATATATATATATATATATATATATATATATATATATATAGGCTGGTAATGTGGCGCGTAATCGCTAGTATTCGGAATAAATTTGAAAAGTCCTCGTCGAAAGTCCGCTCAATATCCCATCTTTGTGAGATTCTCCGTTTGATTTACTTAACTTTCTATATGCACATCTAAATACTGGCTCATATCAATAAATACATAAATCTGACATAATTCTTTTTACTCATGTCTTGTTAATTTTGACTAAGTCTTAATCCTACACTAATCTACACGCTTCTTATTTTCGCTCTCGGTGATTCTGTTCGGATGATCTGCCTCTTAATTCGGTTTGATTTGATAGCCGAATCTGTACAAGCGACGTAAAGACCTCGTTAAGCTTCTCTCGTGTCGCTCCTTCGGCAACAAGCGTCGCCTGATGCGATCCTCCTAAGAACGTCATTGAGACAGCGAAAAGGCATCGTTCAATAAATAAGCCCATTATTTGAAGAGACCGTCAGAATCCCCACACACTACAAAATCGCACGATGTTCGCTTAATCTTTTGTCACGTTACGCAAAAGATTTCACTCGGGATTTTCCAGCCTAATTCTCGTATCGCTCAAAGCGGACAAAGGACAATATGTCAGTTGTTTATTGCTAACAAATTCTCATTGCTCTAGATTCCGATTTCAACAATGAAATGAAGGCAGACAAAATGTTCTTCAATATAACATTACAAAGCGGCAAAACATTTTTATTTAACTAGTTTTCAAAACCTCCGTTTGATTTTCACTCAGAGAAAAATATGATAAATAAGTGTCGGAGTTAATGAATACATTTTTCGTCCTCATCATTGTCAACTAAATTTTAAATAATCGTCAATTCGTGAATTAAAAATTAGGACAAATTACGCACAATTACCAAAAACTATCCAATACCAACCAATTACTACCAACATATTTCAGATAAAATGCAAAACCAAAATTTACCAAACGAATAAAAAACACGAACTCTATTTACGGTTAGAGTGATCTGCCTTATTGCATCGAAACACGGGCTGCCCAACCATTATGAATAGTGGTGCTAAAGGGTAGAGTCGCTATAATGTATTCACTGGTAATGCAATCATCTTGTACTATCTGAAAATGCATACTCTTGTTACTACCTCCTGGTTCTCTTATTTCGTTACAGTCCATAAAGAAACAAGATTTAAAAAACGAACCCCGAAAAACTTAAGTAGTATAAAACTGGTAGGGGAAATGCCAATAACCTAACGAGAATTGCACTGTCATGAAAACGTACACAAATATAACAACATTTTATTTTGTATACACGGTTGTATTTCCATTAGCTTAACTTTAATACCAAACCGCCTATAACCAACACGTTCGCATCTATATAGACTTTTAATTACTAAACGTTGAGTCATTCATGAGAAGCGCTATTAAGCTGTCTACCAACTAAATGTCTCAATTTTCCCTATTATATCAACTGTTCTATAGTATATAATGTGCAGGACCAGTTCCGTTTAATGATACATAGATATTAGTTTGTTTCGAACAAACATATCCGGCATAAATATATGAGCAAATGAAGCGCGCGCGCAGCCACACCTACTCATACATTTATGCAACAGGATTATTCACGTGTGGCAACGTATCTGTCGTGTAACAGTATACGCCTGGATGAACACATTAAAGCGTTTAATGCTGTACTTATAAAAGCTCTGTGTCCTGTAGTACGAATATTAATTGAAAAATATATGAACCCAAGCATCACTGACAATAATAAGAACAAAAGAAAATCATAGCGGTTGCCAATGCGCAAGAAGTAATCGTTTAACACCAGAAACGGTCCGCATTGTGACCGAGGTTACAAAACAACCGATAAACCTACATACTTATCTATTAAAATCAACGTTTTCTTCTTTTACATTGTTTGATATTGTTTACTGACATTTATTTAAACTATGACTGAAAAGAGAACAATAATGTACTGCCATTTAAGGGGATTGACCTCTCAGACTTCAGAGGGAGGTTGTCCCAATTGCACTACTTAACACCCAAAACAAATTGTTAAAAAAATAAATTGAAATAATAGTATATAGTAAAAAAAGAAAACTTTATATTAAAAAAAGAAAGATAATTTTCAAGGTCCCTATCCACTAAATTACTCTAATCCAAAAATCAATTCAAACATTTAAAATAATCAACGAGAACACTTCACCCCCAGACTTGCATTCAAAATTAAATCCCCTCTAATAATACCCCAAGTCATGCCTTATAGTTCACTGCCATAACAAAACACTCACTAACACCTTTTTCCCCCAAATCCGCGCAACACCCCCACTTGAAAATAAACATTCGACAACATTTATACAGCTATTAATTCCTTCTATTCACCATTATATCCGATATAAAATTACTCGATTAACGAATCGTCATGTTAGTAAAACGGGCGCGCACATATCTGAGGCAATGGCCGAATCCTTAAAAATCTCCAGTCTGTAGTTGAATGGGGTCATAAATCGATGGTGACATTTAATGTCGCTAAGACAAATCTCATTTCCCTCAACAACTACAAGAAACCTATTCAACCACCGATAGCCATGGCAAATAAAACCATACCTGAGAGTCCAACGTTCAAACTCCTCCGCCTAATATTCACAGGAAACATAAATTAGAATAAATACATGAAAGGCATTTGCAAGGCTGCTGCAATAGAAAGTGGGCTCTCTCTTCTGTGCAAGAAAACTCATCACATCTGACAGTATAGTATCTCTCTACAAAGTAACCACGCACCTATGCATGGAGTATTGTTTTCATATTTGAGCTGGGACACCATCCACTAATCTCTCATTCTTTGACAACGTCCAAAAAAAGAGTCTCTAATCTGATAGGTCGCTCACTATCCACTAAGATTCAGCCCGTGCTCCATCGCCGCAATGTTGCCTTGTTGTGCTTGTTTTAAGGTACTTCAATGCAATGTACCGCTATGAACTTGGTGCTCTGGTGCATTCGCGACCAACCCGACAATCAGCTAAATCCCATACGTTCACTGTGGAGGTCCTAATATGCCGGATAAACTTCTACTTTAATAGCTTCTTTCCTCGAGCTGCCGATCTTGGAAATTCTCTCCCTGCTCTATGTTTCTCCGACTGTACCGACATGTAGAACTTTCAAATTAATGTGAACAAGTATCTCGCTGAACAGCTCCCAATTTAGGACGACTGCCTAAACTTTCACTATAATTCTCAGTAACACCTTACGTCTACAGAAGCAACTTGCCTTGTTTGGGAGGAACTAAGTTTTAAAAAATAGAAACACTAAACATAATAAGCACTATTAAAACCATACCAGAATTAAAACCTGTAAATGGGTAGATGTGTTGTGAAGGTACCAAATGACAGAAAGCACCGTTTAGCGGCGCGCGCTAAAGTTAGTTCGCAAATGATAACAATTCATAGAGAAACGGGACCGTTCTTATCGCAGTTCAAGTTTAATGCTAACATTACATATATTGCATATGCAAAACGCTATTCAAATTCCAAATTATCCTCACAAAACAAATAAAAAATAACATTTTTAAAGAAACATACCAAAAACCAACTAATCAAAATAAACAAAAATAAAAAATACAGAAGGATTTTAAATGAATAAAAAAAAAACTTTTTTAAACAAACAGGATATCTTTTATGGGGGAGCGAAAACCGTCATGCCCATCCAGGGACTTATTCTTAAACCAGATTTCGGAATCTTCGATACCAAAGGCGGGGGGGGGGACGATGACCAGCCGAATATCATCGTAAATCCAGGATATCCAGATTGATGAGATTCGGGTATCCCTAATAGGTATTGCAATGTATATTATTTAAATTTTTATATATATATATATATATATATATATATATATATATATATATATATATATATATATATATATTATCGTAAGCATGATGGGAGACGAATTTTAATGATTAAAAGTTAATCAAGAGAAAAAAAAACGCCAGCCGACCGGCTATTTAATTTTTTTCTCTAGTCTCTTTTTTCACCCTTTTTTTTAAACCCTTCGTTTTTTTTAAATCACTCGATACAGCCTTTGTTAAGAGAGGGCGAAGCCGGTCGGCTGTTTTTTTTTTGTCTTTTATCACTTGATTAATTTTTAATCATTAACCATAAAACTGGTCTTTCCTTTATGCTTGCGATAATAACATTCTGTACTCCCTAAAAACTCATTATATATATATATATATATATATATATATATATATATATATATATATACTTCACTATTATAGGTAGAGTTCTCTAAGAGTAATACCATGTTCTACATCGCGTAAAGTAAGCAGTCCTCGAAATAACCGGGATACTGTGGCAGCAAGTTTCTCAGGGCTTCACAACTAAGGCTTGAGAGTCTCGTCAACCCTGCTACTTAATACATAGATGAAGGCATTATATACACATGCATACCTTTCCTAATGGTATGTTTTTAAGTAATGCAGTAGTCCCGATACACCGACCCTACAATCTAATGGTGTACTACTGTTAAAGAGAAGTATTAAATGCAACCACTAATTAGTATAGAGATAGTTCCCTCTCTCGGGAGGACGAACACTCAATTGCTTACTATATCTTCGCAACAAACAATGATAGAATGTATTTATATTCAATTTCATATCGCAACTACGACTACCGTGGCGGTAAATGCGTGATACATAAGTCAAACGTGACTTCAGTCTGAGGTTCGAATCTTGTGACGGATGGAACAGTTATACATAGAGCTACACTGAAGAGACTTGCTTGAGACGAAACATATGTATGTAGATATTGAAATCTGTATATAAATTATAACATACATATACACATAATTATAAAAAAGTGGCTTATATATAAAGATAATTAAAAGTTGCTTATATATATATATATATATATATATATATATACAATAATATTTTTTATAAATATTAAATATTTAAAATATACCTAGAGACATCGATGTTTCATGCTAACGCAATCTTCAGTCTAGGAACTAGTTCTCACCGGTCACCGGGCGCGAACTCCGAACACAAATCGCCACTGATTCGTAGTCGAAGATCTTACCCGAAGGCCACTGGAAACTAATTAGCAAATAAAGGGGAATTTCAACTGTAAATAGTAGAATTACTACTATCCACCAAGTAATTAAGAGTGATCTACGAGTCAGATCATTGCATATAGCTATTTGTACTACTTGTTATTGAAGCTCCACGAAAAGTGCCCAGCCTCTGTGGGAGGGGGCTGATAAACAATAATATTTTTTATAAATATTAAATATTTAAAATATACCTAGAGACATCGATGTTTCATGCTAACGCAATCTTCAGTCTAGGAACTAGTTCTCACCGGTGACCGGGCGCGAACTCCGAACACAAATCGCCACTGATTCGTAGTCGAAGATCTTACCCGAAGGCCACTGGAAACTAATTAGCAAATAAAGGGGAATTTCAACTGTAAATAGTAGAATTACTACTATCCACCAAGTAATTAAGAGTGATCTACGAGTCGGATCATTGCATATAGCTATTTGTACTACTTGTTATTGAAGCTCCTCGAAAAGTGCCCAGCCTCTGTGGGAGGGGGCTGATAAACAATAATATTTTTTATAAATATTAAATATTTAAAATATACCTAGAGACATCGATGTTTCATGCTGACGCAATCTTCAGTCTAGGAACTAGTTCTCACCGGTGACCGGGCGCGAACTCCGAACACAAATCGCCACTGATTCGTAGTCGAAGATCTTACCCGAAGGCCACTGGAAACTAATTAGCAAATAAAGGGGAATTTCAACTGTAAATAGTAGAATTACTACTATCCACCAAGTAATTAAGAGTGATCTACGAGTCGGATCATTGCATATAGCTATTTGTACTACTTGTTATTGAAGCTCCTCGAAAAGTGCCCAGCCTCTGTGGGAGGGGGCTGATAAACAATAATATTTTTTATAAATATTAAATATTTAAAATATACCTAGAGACATCGATGTTTCATGCTAACGCAATCTTCAGTCTAGGAACTAGTTCTCACCGGTATATATATATATATATATATATATATATATATATATATATATATATATTATACTTACATATATGTGAGAGAGACAAGAGAAACTAAGAGCATTGTTATGATTAGCGACTGCATCTGTCACTTTAATAATTGAATTAGACTCGCCTGATAAATCGTTACATTGTTGTCAATTTCTCGTCGATCTATTGTCCGGTCTTTTTACAGCGCTACCAAAAATAAACGCCAGAATATTTTTCTCTCACAAACTCTCTGAAGATCTCTCTTCGAAATTGTCTTTTGTTTCATGCTGATTTCATCAAATTCTTATCTTCATTCGACTCCCCACCTCCGTTTCCTATCATTTTAATTTTTTCTTTTTTTATCAGTGAAAAAGAAAACGGGCATTGTTCATGTGACAAATTCTAACATCGGTAGGGCGACGATTGCTTTCTTTTCTTTCACCGAAAACTAATTTCATTTTCCAAAGTTTCCATTTAATAAATATTCCCAGATTGTTCTGCATATGAAAAATAAGCACTAAAAATAAGTCTTTTTCAAGCCCGCGTGAAGTCAAGTATAATTTATTTAAATATCGTTATCGTAACCGTTTCCTTAGAAAGAATGTTTATCTTTACTGCAATGTTCTTTTTTCTTTTCTCAGATATCGCAGTTCCGTTTAAGATGCGCTTTTGTATCTCTATAGCCAAACTGTATCTGTCGGTTGTCCGTCAAGCTTCAACTTGATATAGTATTATCACCGCTGAGCACACACGTTCAATAGACATATGTACTTTACAAATACACTCATAGAGAGGTTTGAGTGTATTTATCAATCAGTTAGTCTGCCACGCTTTACTTTGATAAAGTATTACCACAGCTGAATGAGCGTATGTACTTTTTTAGTTTCTTTTACAATATTCAACAGAGCAGAATATAGGTTTTAAAAACAAATAATACGCACATAAATAGTACGAAAGGTAAGATAAGTTACTCTTCTACCTACCTCGATAAGATTGCTGTGTTTTTAATTATTTTGTTTAGTTTAAGAAAAATGTAAGGTAAAGTTTGTTTCGTGGAGCCTCGATAATCGCTCAAAAATCGAACATTAAACAAATTAAACCAAAACAGCTAATAACTTTCACTAATCCGGCGAACATGTGATGTTCAACTGAACTGTATATTTCTATTAACAGTATTTCTGTGCGATTATTGAAGCTAATCGTGGCGGCCTCATGGCAGCATTTTTTTTCGACATGACTACTTTTGTTATTGAACTAAAAAAAGAACACTTTAAAATAATTGTTTATATGTCACGTTTAAGTTTGACATTACATTTTAGTCGGTCTGTCACGCTTTGTTTTAAAAAGCATTTCCACGTGTCTGTCAAGTAACACTTTACGGGGTGATTACTTCCCCGTATGTTGATCTATCACACCTCATTTTAAAGTACTTTTTTTATCATAAAACCAGCAGTTGGAATGAGCCTAACGTAACAATGCCTGTTCTTGTTCCTTATTTCAGATCTTTTTAATAAAACCTATCTGACTACTTAATGTTAATATTATTTTTCAAACATAACAGTTTTTTCAAGATGCGTGTCGTCATCTTTCTGGGGGGTGTATCGCTTGTAATTTGAGATAATATTATCACGCTCAACTGAATGCGCGTACGTCATCCTTTATACAGTCAAGCATCTCTATGCGCGTATGCTTCAATCTATTTGGCAAGTTTAAGTTTAACATAACATTGTCGTCGACCTGTCACAGTTTTTCGCGTGTCGTTCAAGTAACTCTATCAGAGTTGGTCTGTCACACATAATGTTGTAATACCATATTACCATTAAATCAGATGATTAAATGGAGGTAACTTAATCTGCTCCGTTCTCTTATTTCTCATTATTTGAACCGACTTCATCTGATTACTTAGTGAACGTACCGAGTTTAAATGTCTGCTTGGCATGCTATTCTATGTTATATATTTAATGACGATATGTGTTTTACACCTCATTATCTATCTGTTATTTATCTGATAAGAAGTATTCAAATAGTATAACCCTGCTGTGATATTCTATTTTTAATTTGAGGAGGTGTACAAATAGGTTGTCTAATTCCCCAATGTGAAAAGTGTCTACGTTCCATTGCTATTATAATACGTTAGTAAAACCATCATCACTCTCCACCGATGTTTAGTGATTTGGTTTTTGTATTGTTCTTGTGATCTTTTCTTATCGGGAAATATATTTTAAACGTTTTTATAGTGCTCTATAAATTACAAATACAATCATACTTGTTCGCCAAAATAAGACTATTGTAAGAATCACAGTTTGAATGATTTATTTTTGATTTCATGTAATCGACTTCAAATATACAACATTATTATTATGTTAAATATTATTTGTTTTATTATTATGCGTATGATGATGATGATTATTCTTTTTATTATAATTCGTATCATTATTATTATTATTCGTATTATTTTTCTGTAATTATAATCATTATTATTTTTATCATTATTATTATTATTATTATCATTATTATTATTATTACTATGCCTATTATTATTATTCGTATGCTTATTATTATTGGATTAATATTATTATTATTATTCGTATGCTTATTATTATTGGATTAATATTATTATTATTATTATTATTATTATTATGCGTGTAGTTATTATAATTATGATTAGTATTATGAATATTATCATACGTATTATTATTATTGTGATAATTATTAATATTATTATAATTATTATTATGTCTATGATTATTATTATGCGTACGATTATTATTATTATTGTTATTATTATTATCATAATTATTATTATGTGTATGATGATTTTTATTATTGATGTTGATCTTTCTATGTAGGTTAAATTTAAGACAGTAGATCCAATATAGTAGCGCGGGATTATTTTTATTTTACGGAAAATAGATTAAAGTGTTCTATTTGCGCTACATTTTTATTGAAAGATGTGTGTTGTCATGAGCATATCTGAGTGGTTTGACAGTCTACCTATGCCCTTATGTTATACAACTTTTAGGGATTAGCAATTATTTTTACTGAAGGATAACATATATTATTATATTAATATCTAATAGCTTATTTGCTCGAACCGCTTGTTTTTTCTGTTTATGTTCCTTGTTTCCTCGACAGTACCAACATGCAAAAATTCAAATGTAATGTGAACAAGTATCTAGCTGCTAAACAACCTACTTAAGATTCTTTTACGTATCTATTCCCTAACTCAAAGTAGCCCCTTACGTTCCAGTGGGTGGGTGGCTTGGTGGGGTGAATATCATTTTATAAAAGTCATTTAATTGTTCTACTGTTCGCAAGCTGGCGTTCAATCAGATAGATATTGAGAGAGCCGAAAATTTTATGGCCCATAATATGCAACAACACTGCCAAGATGGTTGATTGCATTTATTCAATATCTCTAAATGATTACTATTATTATCATTTGTTATTATTGTTGGGTTTTTTTTAAAACGTACACTGTTTTCAAATGCGAGATTTGATAGAATTATGGCAGGCATTTTCTCAAAATAATTCGAATATTTCGCCGCTGATCAAAGATAATTACTCTTCAAGAAAACATAAATATTTTAGTAAGTTAAATGGCGTTTGCACAATTTCCATTAGACCCCTCTCTTAAAAAAAACATGTCTGGTTTTACACTAAAAACGAATTGCGTTCTATATTCACCAACGATATATTTACTAGGAATCATGTGTAATAATCAACTCTTAGTTAAGTAGCGTCTCAAATGTAAATAAAGATGTTCAGTCGTTCAAATAAAAGACGATTACTTTTGGTCAAATCGGGATCAATTTTAATGAGGCAACAAAAATCATAAATACGGTGAAGATACAACCACATAATGCTGGAGACATATTTCAAATTGCCACTAATTTTTATGGGAAATATAGTTACGCGTTTACATGTAAGATTTAAAAAAAAAACGCATTGAATTTTTATTTATATAAGCTAGACTAGACTAAACTATTCGGGTTGACATCATAGTATGAAGATTTTGTTCTTTTTTTAAAGAAATACAGATACGAAACTCTAGTGAGAATCGAACTCGCTATTAGGCTATTATTAGGCGTAATATGTTCACTATTATATCAAGTGTAATAAGATGTAAATTCTTAGCAAAATGTTAGATCCAAGAACGAGTTTCCTTATTAGCCATATTAGAGTCTAGTGACATAAAATATAGAATATTTTACTTCCGGTATGTCTGATTAGGGTTAAACATTATTTATATAATTACTTATATTGTGCTTTGTTATAGTATAAATAACATTTTTATTTAAGACTTCAATTCGAATAATCATATGGAATGATCGTTTATGATAAGAGAAATCCGGGCGCTGAAATACTGTATAGCCCAGCAGATTCGTGTAGATATACCAAAATTAAAAATGTTATTATATGTTATAGACGTAATATTTGTATTTCTTTCGATATTAATGACGCATTAATCATCTGATTTTTATAAAACAAATCAAATATCGTTTAGTTGTTGGTTAAAAAAACATAATACATTAATGTTTTTTTTTAAATTTTAATAAAAGTAAATAATTAAAGAATAGATTTAATAAAAAGATAAACAGTAATTACTTCATGCAAATTTGTAATTTGAAATTCATTTTGAAGCATATTAACAATCGAATAAAAAGTAATGTAAAATTATTATCAAATCTTGATGTATTAAAACATATAAAGTTTTAGAAGCTATTTATATCGAATAATGGTATAAATAATTTTAAACATTACCTAAAAAACAGATTGTGCAAATGGTTATGTAGTGCGGACGATATTTTTTTAGCAAAATTAGGTTGTATTTTTATTTAAAAGAAAAACTGTAAATAATAGCGGTTGCCAGCAATTGTTTACGTTCATTTTGATTCCGCATTTTACTTTTTTAACTATGCCGTTTTAAAATATTCTTCTCAGAAAGACACTTTTGATAGATAAATAACATCATTATTGTATCGTTTGGTAAGAAAACTATTAAATGAAATTTATTATTATAAAACTATATATTCGGCAAAATGGCTGCCAATACATTCCATCTTGTAATGCATGCGAGATTGTATAATATAAATCAATTTTCACTTTAAAATATTTAGTAGTTTAAATGCTTCCAAATGTATTTGATATTTCAAACGGTACAATAAATAATTACTTGCTAGACAATTTAAAACTAATTAAAATAACTCAGGAAATACGGAAATCCAGTACGGTGAATTTCTATTTCATAATTAAATTATTTTTTCTTAATCAGGATTTTGAAATTCAGTTAATTTTATGCTATTGATATTTGATATCAATAAAAAATCGATTAATAGTAACCAATTAAACTAGTAATATGTAGTTCACTCATACACACACGCACGATAAGTTGTCTCATAATTGTAGTAATATAGAGAGTAATCCAAAATAAGAAATTTCTTGGACCTATTTATGATTTCAGAATGTATATAAGATGCATTTTTGATAAATAAGTAAAACAATGTTTCTATATAAAACCTAAAAGGTTGCTATCCGGATCATGACGTAACCCGCATATCTGCACGAAGGGTGAGGCATATTAGATGTATTTACTCTTTTTACACTCTGCGAGAGACGGGGAAGAATATGCCAGGTGCACGTGATTACATATTTGTCAATTATTGGAGAGGAGCCTGAACTAAAAATGGACGTCGCGAGAAAATTAACTTCCTAGAATTAAAAGAAGAAAAAAAGAAAATATGAAAAGAATCTCTACTGAAAAAAGAAAAAAGTTCTGTAATTAAATTTGAATAATTCAATTTGAATGTGTTCTCATTTCTTTAATTAAGCCAACAGTTACATCTGCTTCAGGGCGGCTGTTGAAAATCGAGACACTGTTGTTGTTTCTGGGCTTATATTATTTCACAGTCTGGAAAAGCCCAGCATCCAATCGATATTTTCTAAAGCGATAGAGAGACACGAGAATGGCTTGACATATTTAATTAGCGATTTTGTTTTATGATTGCGACACACTTGCCAATACAAATGATGACAAAACATGACTGGTGTATGTGAAATACAACGCATGAAATAATAACATATCGTTTCGTTGGTATTTTTTTAGATGCGACAAAACAGCTATATGCGAGTCTCTGTCCGGGTCTCTTTCACTTTTCATACAAAAACGAATTTTCTCAAAATTGCAATTTTCGTGTTTAACGATAAAAATGCTTCTTCCGAGGAAGACTTGATAGGCCGATCAAATGAAGGTGCATATTGTATGAATGTGCTACTCATTTGATCAAACCCCACTTTCCCGACCCGACCTTGGGTCACATCTTACTTGTGGGAGTAAGATAACAACTGGCCTTGTGTCTAACCCATGGAGAGGAGTAAATCAATGCTCATTTGATCGGCCTATCAAGTCTTCCTCGGGAGAATAATTTTTCTCGTTAAACACGATAATTGCTTGGGTTAATTTTTAAAATATTCGTTTTTATTTACCGGTCGGCATTCGTATTTTCAGGGTTCGAAGTTAATTGGTATATTGAGCGTTAGATTACTTTTAGTATGTTAGGTTGTCAGGGCAGGATTGTAGTTTAACTGTACAGGAGAGCTATTCTGTATTTAAATGTGACATACGGCAAGCGCGGATGGCTGTTATACTTAGTTTGAGGTGTTGTGTTCCATAGTTTAAAATGTTCGCATGATGTTTATGTTTCAATATGGATAGTACAGCCATATTCAGGTTTTGCTATGCTGATTGACCTGTATACTATGAGCATTACCGTGTAATCTAGTTTCTAGTTCATTTTATAGTGCTTCTACAATTTTTTAAGCTTTTTAACATTTTGGTTCCTTTGAAGTTTCATTTGTCGTCTAATATTTTCCCAGGTATCTGCTCCGTCGCTTTGTGTTTATTATTTGTTTGTTTGTTTTCTTTTAATTTTGGCAAAATATTTGATCCTCGTTTCTATGGAGAAAAAGGTGTGTTTTTTTTTAATCGGGAAGCTATTCTTCTTGTGTATCACTTTTTTAAGGTGATTTTTAACATTTCTTTCGTATGATGCGGTCTTTAATGATAACTATTTTATTGAGAGGCTACCTAAAAACGGGATTTTTTTTATTCATGTGCTTAAACTTACTATTAGAAAGTTAATTTTTAAAAAAAGAATCCGGTAAAAGAAATATTGCTTTCAAAAAAGAATATACAAGTTTTTACAGATAAGGGATGTTTGTACTTTATTCAAGTCAGCTTTATGGATTTTATATTTTTGTTTTTCATTCTGATGTGTTCCTTTGAAAAACAATCAGTGAGAAGGCGCTGACACATTTATTATCATAAACTCCCCAATTAAAATTGTATGGCTGAGGTTGTATTGGTAAACGAGAGTATATACGTGTGCCAGTTATTGGACATTGGTAAGTCAGATAATTCTAGCAAATAATCTATAGTTTTTCTCTGATTGTGGATACGTTTTCTCGAGTTTATGTTCGGGGTTTAATATAGATGTTTGATTAAAATTGTCACTTTCTTGAAGTCAGAATTATCGTTTTCTTTTTTAGGTTTTTAGTTGAGTTTACGTAAATAGTAGATATAAGTTGTCTTAAGTAGGTTTGAATATTTTTCTGAATCTTAGGAAGGATAATATATCGCCTGCACTATGTTTGTATAGTGTACTTATTTTCAGGTAGGTTCAAGGTGATTTTATCTACAGTTTTAACATGTTATTTGTAACAGTCTGTTTTCGTTTGATACTAGTACATCAGTGACACACCGACACTTTTTACAACGATATATGAGGTAGCTAAATATTTGTCAGTTTAAACAGCGAATGGGTATATATTTTTATGTGATATATTCCATATTTTTTTATTAAAGCTTTAGGATAATTGAAAGCAGTACATATATTCGTATCTATGTTTTGGTCGTTTCTCTAATAGGATATTGTTTTAATATGAAGGAATTATTTGCTTTTTCACATCATGTCATATTTCTTACACAAAGCATACGACAATTAGTAGGTATTTAATTACTACTAGAATGTATGAGTATTTCGTATCGATTGATTTTAAATATTTGTACTGTTAAATTGACTCCAAGATAGACTTGTTTGTCTAATACTAATAGTGTTCATCTTTTATTAGATAAACGTAGATATTATTGGATGTAATTAGTTTTCCTAGGTGAATATTGATAGTCTTACCAGGATATGGTTTAAGTTTTACAAATTCAGATAAACAGAGACAATACGGTCATGGGGAAAAAGAGTAATAACTACAGGAACTAAGTTCAATATAAAATCAGCTTTGTTTAGTCGGCCATTTTGCGAAATGGTTAGGTTACATCGGCAGCGTCGCAGCATCGTTGATATTGAGTGTAGAAGGCATAAAGGTTAATGGCTGCTGTGTTTTATAAAATACTAGCAGGGCTACCCGGCGTTGCTCAGGTTATAGAATAGAAGAAAAATCGCGTGTGTAACATCTTTATATTCAAACTTCTATTTCTCTCCCTTTCTCTATAGCCGTCTCTTTATCTTTCTACTTTTCTCTTCTCTGGTCGCCCAATTTCACAGCTACTTTCTCATTTTGCCTTTTGCGAAAGCTGTTTCTTCTCCACCATTCCTCTTACGTTGGCCAGGGCAAAAGTATGACATATTTCTATAAAAAGTACCACCTCTGTCTGTGCCTTCTATATAGGTACATAATATATAAGTACCTATCGCCACTCTGGTGTGAATGCTAAATCCTTATCTATTGTCGCCCAGGTGCGCATGGTATGTACTTACTTATCACCATCCCTGTTCACATGCTATATACGTACCTATTACAGCCCCGGTGCGCATACTATATACGTACCTATTGGCGTTGCACGGGGATCACTTCTCCAGTCGCCCTCCTTCCACAGTTGCCAGGAGTAAAAGATGTCACGTACATGGTTGCCAATTCACCCTGGCTACACTATTTCCGGCCTCCCCAAAACTCTGCACTACCTCTCCATTCCCTGGAGTAAAAATGTAACATTTCTATTAAAAGTACCATATTTGTCTTCATTATTAATGTTAATAAGGGTGTTTGTTTGTTTATTTACTTCTTCATGTCCGTGTATGTTAGATAAAATAACCTAGGTCGATTAGGCCCCTCTGACAGCAATCTTTGTTTATGATAATAATGGTGTCTATTTACTTCTTTCATGTTTGTGTACGTTAGATTAAATAACCTAGGTTGACCACTGATTAAATATTTTATATGAATATAATAAATGGTATCAATGGGGAAGAATAATTTTTTCTTTTAAATTCACCGATCGAGACATTATTTTATATGAATATAAATAATAGTGCTAACAATGGGGACCCTTATATACCATTCTACTCAGACTCCGTAATATTCCATTCGGGTTGAACTCCAGGCCTTGACTCTTTCCTGAACATCAGGCTCTGACTCCTACCCGAACAATTAGGACCTGACTACTTCCTGAAGAGCTGGCTCTGACACCTTAAACATCAGGGTGACTCTTTCATATACTGCAAGCTCTGAATCTTTTCCCGAACCTCCAGCTTTGACTGTTTCACTGTTTCACTGCTCCCCGAACATCAGTTTTTTGTTTTAATCCTGTGCTATGGTGTGTATAATAAACACACCTGCTCTATCTAGGATATTGAACTCTATTTAATTAAACACTCGTTCTATGTAGGATAATGAGCACTTTTAAAATAAGGAGGCCAAGAGAGCACTATCACAATCAAGCGCCTAGAACTTGTTAAATTTCAATGTAAAAAAATGCTGACTGATTTGCTATTCTCTTTTACTGGATAACATTAAAAGCAGTGTTTAATTATTGATAACATTAAAGGGAAAATGCCAATGTTACCTTACTGTAAAGAATTTACTATTTTATGTTAACCTTCCACTAACCTTGCTCAGCAACAAATGTCTTAGCTGGGGAAATATAGAAATATTAATTTTTTTTCATATGTTAGAACAATGATGACCGACGACACTCTTTCCCACACTTCTGATGGTCTTGTGTCTAATTTGTGTTATGAGTAAATGTGGTATTGTGGTGACTAACATTCTAGTTATAGTAGGATATACATTTTTATTACTTTAGAACACTTTTGAAAGCCTTGTTTTGAATGTAATTTTTTCATATTTTCTGCAAGTAAATAATTCAAAGTTTAGTATTTGTTCAGATGGATGCTACAACCCTTAATTGGTAACTGAAGTCGGTACCAGTCTAAGTGTTTGGTTAACGTCCGTAAAAACTAAAAAGAATGAAAGTTTACAACTTGTTCAATAAAGCAAAAAGCAAATATAAGGTTATGAGTAAATGTAGTATTGTGGTGACTGATCATTCTAGTCAAAAGTAGAATAGACCGAATTTACAGACAGCTGCTGTATTGAGGGTAAAGAACACCGACAGATTAAGCAGGTACACCTTACCAAGTGTTACACTGTTCTATCTAACATGTTGAACAGTTACTGATTTAGTATATATCCATTAGTAAATTACACACATGCTATCTCTATGATATTGTGCACTGTTAGATTCACCATAAGACATACTAAGAGTCACACTATATTATAACACATACTTGCTCTATCTAGAGTATTAAGTACATCCGAATGCAGCATTTACTATGTTTTGCGTGTCCTACTGCATTATTGCACACATCTGTTGCATCTAGGGAACTGATCAGTGTTTTCTACAAAATATAACATTTAGAAAGTGTCCTAGTGCAGTAATAATATATTGCTCCTGAGTTTGTTTCGGATTATAAACCTAGGCATGAACAACAAAACAATAGTCAAAAAATGTGCTTAACATATTTATGAAAAATGATTAGTTTATTGCTCAATATATTGAAACACATTTATTTTAAGTTTGTTCACCACTTTCAAGCAAGAATATAATGAAAAAAAAACAAAAACAATTTTATATTTAAATGGGTGATTTTTATTTTAATGTGTCTTTTGAGAATGTGTAATTGTGTCAAAAGATAAAAACACAAATTTAAAAAAGGAACTGCAGCACTTAATGATATCAATCACAGAAACACATTGTTCAATCGTGATGTTTTAGTAATAAAACGTTTTTTTAACCGTCCTCATTTTGATTATTTGTAATAAGATTTTGCTATAGTCTTCATTTTATATAAAAGAATATAAAAATAAATTTCAAGCTACATTGTCATCATCGAAATCTCCAGGTTGATTGTGTGGTTAATGAAACTAAGTAGGCAAATTCACTTAAATGAAAGATGTAATTGAGAAAAACAATCAAATTGTCTGAAATGGAAGATGAAATTAGAAAATATATTATTCAATTGAATGAGTACAGTAATCAAAATGATGTGGCTAAAAATGTACATCATTAATAATCACTTTTTAAAACTCAAAATATGAAAGTACTGAAATGTTTGTGGTAAGTTCTTATTAGTGACTTGCTATCATCAAGAATTCACCCCAAAGAATGTTCTTTCTTTTATGATTTTGAGGAATAGATAATTATAAACATGAGAGCTATGACATAGTTATTATTGCAAGAACAGAGTCCTTCGTTTGTGATGATCAGTGATCTTCTTTTTTTTTTTTACTAATCATACATCAAACTAAAGTCATGTATTAAAAAGAAATTGTTCATAAAGATTACACACTCACAAAAAAAATAACTGAAGCAGTGAGTCCTGTGTTTATAAGAATAAATAGTGTCTATTAATCCATGCATAAGATAATGGGTAGTCTGAATTTCTCTTAATTCAAATTGTGGTATAGCCGGACTCTGATAATCAAATCTGAAGGAAAGAAAGCATCAAATATATAGAACATAAAGGAATCTATTTCAAAGGTGTTCTGAATTGTGAATAGAAAAGGATAAAATGCAGTTTGTTTAAAAATAGATAGTTTTGTAGTAAAAGATATAAAATTACAAAGAACAAATGCTGTACTCTATTGAAAAAGGCTGCTTCAATTGAGATTTTCTGGTACTGGGGGGTCTCAGGCTGTTAAGCAATTCCAAACTGAAACAGAACTAAGATATTGTTTAGTAGTAAAATAGCTTGGCCTTTTGGCTAAGATCAAAGTGTGGTATCTTTCCGATGGGTGCTGCACTTCATGGATCGGTGTTGTCTTGGCCTTCGGGGCTTGGTTTCCGCCGGTCTGTGAGTCTGATCTGTCCTGTGCAGTTCTAAGAGGTCCACCCTCCCAGGCTTAACCTCCCCTCTTTGAGGAGGAGTAAGTTAATTGCTTGCTGCCTGAAGCGCCCCTGTCAGGGAATGTCGACAGGGCTGCCCAGGAAATTTGTAATGGCCAGAGTGCTCACCTTCTCGAGCGCTGGCTTTTCAAATCCCACTTTCAGACCTTGTGTCACATATTCCTATTGTGGGTGGGGATTAAATAACGCCTTTTGGCTAAGATCAAAGTGTAGTATCTGTTCCGATGGATACTGCACTTCATAGATCGGTATTGTCTTGGCCTTCGGGGCTTGGTTTCCGCCGGTCTGTTGGTCTGATCTGTCCTGTGCAGTTCTAGGAGGTCCACCCTCTCAGGCTTTACCTCCCCTCTTTGGGGAGGAGTAAGTTAATTGCTTACTGCCTGAGGCGCCCCTACCGGGGAATGCCGACGGGGCTGCCCAGGAAATTTTTAATGGCCAAAGTGCTCACCTTCTCGAGCGCTGGCTTTTCAAATCCCACTTTCCGACCTTGTGTCACATATTCCTATTGTGGGTAGGGGTTAAATAACGCCTTTTGGCTAAGATCAAAGTGTAGTATCTGTTCCGATGGATACTGCACCCGATAAACTGGTATCGTCTTGGCCTTCGGGGCTTGATTTACGCCGGTCTATGGGTCTGTCCTGTGCAGTTCTAGGAGGTCCACCTTCCCAGGCTTTGCCTCCCCTCTTTGGGGAGGAGTAAGTTTATTGCTTACTGCCTGAGGCACCCCTACCGGGGAATGCCGACAGGGCTGCCCAGGCAATTTTAAAACCCCACTTTCCCAACCCGACTTGTGGGAGTAAGATAAAAACTGGCCTTGTGCCTAACTCCTGGAGAGGAGTAAATCAATACTCTAGTGTAAATTTGTGTTGACGTTTTCCTTTGTGTAACTTTCTAATAGGAGATGTATTTACTATTGCCTGTTGGGTGAGGTGCTTTACTATATTCACGAGGGAGTCTCAATGGGACTATACAGTCATGTCACTTCTCACCAAAGTGCCATTGTTTTCACTAAGTTTCAGTGCTAATAGTTTTCAAACATTTAGTTAGAAAGTGAAAATAATTATAAAAAAAAAAATGTGCACCAAAAAAGTAAACAAAAATATTTTCTCTGATAATGACCGTTTTCCCCTATCTGTTTGACTGTCTCCCTTGCTTCATCTGTGTGCATGGTTTGGTTTATATCATGTAGCAGTATTTATATGGTGTTGCATAGTTAATAGAATAATACACATGCTGTTTATTGAATGTAACATCGACAGACTAATAGAATAAATAGCAAGCAAATAAAAATACTTGTTTGAAACAAAATAGTTGAAGAATACATTACCAGAGCCTTGTTAGCCAGGGTTATACAGAGTGAAACGGGCTATAATAACTGGTGTAAAGTTGCATCCATAACCTCCTAAGAATTTACACTGTTTTACCCTGTTACCACCTCCCAGAACGGGGACCAGAGGTTGGATTTTGGGAGGCATGTTTGGATGTTAAACAACCAAAACCATGTTCTTTTAGTCAATTCTCAACTGTCATTCATTTTTAAGTTATTCTCAACTCTGGAGAGGTGTCATTCATTTTTAAGTCATTCTCAACTCTGGTGGATGTGTCATTCATTTTCTAATTATTCTCAACTCAGGGGGGGGGGGCATCCTTCATTAATTAATTATTCTAAACTCTGGGAGAGTTGTCATTTTAGAATTGGTAATTTGTATAAACAAAATGTAGTTAAAATGAATTTAGAATTCTGAAAACTCTTGAGGAGTTTGAAATTGGTGACTTACTGAAAAAGAACATGATGACAATGAATATTGGAATTTTTATTGTGTTTTACACATTTCAGTTGTCAATTTTGTTTTGTTTATTCGTTGATTTTAGATTCTTACCGATTAAGACTTTAGGTCATTTTGGGAGTTAAAATGAGTTTAGAATTCTGAAAACTCTTGAGGAGTTTGAAATTGGTGACTTACTGAAAAAGAACATGATGACAATGAATATTGGAATTTTTATTGTGTTCTACACATTTCAGTTGTCAATTTTGTTTTGTTTATCTGTTTGTTTTAGATTCTTACGTACCTATTACAGACTCGGTGCGCATACTATATACGTACCTATTGGCGTTGCACGGGATCACTTCTCCAATCGCCCTCCTTCCACAGTTGCCAGGAGTAAAAGATGTCACGTACATGGTTGCCAATTCACCCTGGCTACACTATTTCCGGCCTCCCCAAAACTCTGCACTACCTCTCCATTCCCTGGAGTAAAAATGTAACATTTCTATTAAAAGTACCATATTTGTCTTCATTAGTAATGTTAATAAGGGTGTTTGTTTATTTACTTCTTCATGTCCGTGTATGTTAGATAAAATAACCTAGGTTGATCAGGCCCCTCTGACAGCAGTCTTTGTTAATGATAATAATGGTGTCTATTTACTTCTTTCATGTTTGTGTATGTTAGATTAAATAACCTAGGTTGATCACCGATTAAATATTTTATATGAATATAATAAATGGTATCAATGGGGAAGAATAATTTTTTCTTTTAAATTCACCGATCGAGACATTATTTTATATGAATATAAATAATAGTGCTAACAATGGGGACCCTTCCTATACCATTCTACTCAGACTCCGTAATATACCATTCGGGTTGAACTCCAGGCCTTGACTCTTTCCTGAACATCAGGCTCTGACTCCTACCCGAACAATTAGGACCTGACTACTTCCTGAAGAGCTGGCTCCGACTCCTTAAACATCAGGGTGACTCTTTCATATACTGCAAGCTCTGAATCTTTTCCCGAACCTCCAGCTTTGACTGTTTCACTGTTTCACTGCTCCCCGAACATCAGTTTTTTTTTTTTAATCCTGTGCTATGGTGTGTATAATAAACACATCTGCTCTATCTAGGATATTGAACTCTATTTAATTAAACACTCGTTCTATGTAGGATAATGAGCACTTTTAAAATAAGGAGGCCAAGAGAGCACTATCACAATCAAGCGCCTAGAACTTGTTAAATTTCAATGTAAAAAAATGCTGACTGATTTGCTATTCTCTTTTACTGGATAACATTAAAAGCAGTGTTTAATTATTGATAACATTAAAGGGAAAATGCCAATGTTACCTTACTGTAAAGAATTTACTATTTTATGTTAACCTTCCACTAACCTTGCTCAGCAACAAATGTCTTAGCTGGGGAAACATAGAAATATAAATTTTTTTTCATATGTTAGAACAATGATGACCGACGACACTCTTTCCCACACTTCTGATGGTCTTGTGTCTAATTTGTGTTATGAGTAAATGTGGTATTGTGGTGACTAACATTCTAGTTATAGTAGGATATACATTTTTATTACTTTAGAACACTTTTGAAAGCCTTGTTTTGAATGTAATTTTTTCATATTTTCTGCAAGTAAATAATTCAAAGTTTAGTATTTGTTCAGATGGATGCTACAACCCTTAATTGGTAACTGAAGTCGGTACCAGTCTAAGTGTTTGGTTAACGTCCGTAAAAACTAAAAAGAATGAAAGTTTACAACTTGTTCAATAAAGCAAAAAGCAAATATAAGGTTATGAGTAAATGTGGTATTGTGGTGACTGATCATTCTAGTTAAAAGTAGAATAGACCGAATTTACAGAAAGCTGCTGTATTTAGGGTAAAGAACACCGACAGATTAAGCAGGTACACCTTACCAAGTGTTACACTGTTCTATCTAACATGTTGAACAGTTACTGATTTAGTATATATCCATTAGTAAATTACACACATGCTATCTCTATGATATTGTGCACTGTTAGATTCACCATAAGACATACTAAGAGTCACACTATATTATAACACATACTTGCTCTATCTAGAGTATTAAGTACATCCGAATGCAGCATTTACTATGTTTTGAGTGTCCTACTGCATTATTGCACACATCTGTTGCATCTAGGGAATTGATCAGTGTTTTCTACAAAATATAACATTTAGAAAGTGTCCTAGTGCAGTAATAATGTATTGCTCCTGAGTTTGTTTCAGATTATAAACCTAGGCATGAACAACAAAACAATAGTCAAAAAATGTGCTTAACATATTTATGAAAAATGATTAGTTTATTGCTCAATATATTGAAACACATTTATTTTAAGTTTGTTCACCACTTTCAAGCAAGAATATAATGAAAAAAAACAAAAACAATTTTATATTTAAATGGGTGATTTTTATTTTAATGTGTCTTTTGAGAATGTGTAATTGTGTCAAAAGATAAAAACACAAATTTAAAAAAGGAACTGCAGCACTTAATGATATCAATCACAGAAACACATTGTTCAACCGTGATGTTTTAGTAATAAAACGTTTTTTTAACCGTCCTCATTTTGATTATTTGTAATAAGATTTTTGCTATAGTCTTCATTTTATATAAAAGAATATAAAAATAAATTTCAAGCTACATTGTCATCATCGAAATCTCCAGGTTGATTGTGTGGTTAATGAAACTAAGTAGGCAAATTCACTTAAATGAAAGATGTAATTGGGAAAAACAACCAAATTGTCTGAAATGGAAGATGAAATTAGAAAATATATTATTCAATTGAATGAGTACAGTAATCAAAATGATGTGGCTAAAAATGTACATCATTAATAATCACTTTTTAAAACTCAAAATATGAAAGTACTGAAATGTTTGTGTTAAGTTCTTATTAGTGACTTGCTATCATCAAGAATCCACCCCAAAGAATGTTCTTTCTTTTATGATTTTGAGGAATAGGTAATTAAAAACATGAGAGCTATGACGTAGTTATTATTGCAATAGAGTTATTATTATAGAGTCCTTCGTTTGTGATGATCAGTGATCTTTTTTTTTTTACTAATCATACATCAAACTAAAGTCATGTATTAAAAAGAAATTGTTCATAATGATTACACACACACAAAAAAAATAACTGAAGCAGTGAGTCCTGTGTTAGTCTGAATTTCTCTTAATTGTCTTAAGTGTTTATTAAAAAATTTCAGCAATTGTTTTTTTATTTTTTTTTTGTGAGTTTAATTTTTTTTTTTTTTAAATTTATTATAATGGAAAATATCCGAATTTGTCAATTGTTTTTTTATCGTGTAAAGTTCTAATGCCTTAAAAAGAAGTGTATCATATTTAATTATCGACGTTTACGAATGCATATGTGATTGTGTCGGATGAGTTTTTATACTTAAAAATATTGTAATATTATTTATAAAAATATTGTAATATTATTTATAATGGGTGGCACGTTATTATGTAGTCGCTGTCGTATATATTTAGGTGGGGTGGGTGGGGGAACATTTAATCCGTTTACACGGATCTTTCATTTAAAAAAAAAAAAAATAAATAAAACTTTAAACTCTAAAAAATAAGAAAAAAAACAATACAAAAACTTTAACAAATTCTGATATTTTATTGTAATAAGTAAGGATAGTTCTGCATTTCAAACGTCACTTGGACTTAATAATTGAAGAGTTCCATTCATTCCACCGAGTCAACCGGAAGTGCCAGACTGAATGTAAAATCATCGATTTATCTTATTCTATGAATGAAAAGTTTCTGAAAGTAGGCAACAGTAATTTCTGAAGTGAAAATTTATCAATGAAATGAGTAGTTAGTGATTTTTTTTATTGTGGGAGTAAGATAAAAACTGACCTTGTGCCTAACTCCTGGAGAGGAGTAAATCAATACTCTAGTGTAAATTTGTGTTGACGTTTTCCTTTGTGTAACTTTCTAATAGGAGATGTATTTACTATTGCCTGTTGGGTGAGGTGCCTTACTATATTCACGAGGGAGTCTCAATGGGACTATACAGTCATTTCACTTCTCACCAAAGTGCCATTGTTTTCACTAAGTTTCAGTGCTAATAGTTTTCAAACATTTAGTTAGAAAGTGAAAATAATTATAAAAAAAAGAATGTGCACCAAAAAAGTAAAAAAAATATTTTCTCTGATAATGACTGTTTTCCCCTATCTGTCCGACTGTCTCCCTTGCTTCATTTGTGTGCATGGTTTGGTTTATATCATGTGGCAGTATTTATATGGTGTTGCATAGTTAATAGAATAATACACATGCTGTTTATTGAATGTAACATCGACAAACTAATAGAATAAATAGCAAGCAAATAAAAATACTTGTTTGAAACAAAATAGTTGAAGAATACATTACCAGAGCCTTGTTAGCCAGGGTTATACAGAGTGAAACGGGCTATAAGAACTGGTGTAAAGTTACATCCATAACCTCCTAAGCATTTACACTGTTTTACCCTGTTACCACCTTCCAGAACAGGGACCAGAGGTTGAATTTTGGGAGGCATGTTTGGATGTTAAGCAACCAAAACCATGTTCTTTTAGTCAATTCTCAACTGTCATTCATTTTTAGTTATTCTCAACTCTGGAGAGGTGTCATTCATTTTTAAGTCATTCTCAACTCTGGTGGATGTGTCATTCATTTTCTAATTATTCTCAACTCAGGGGGGGGGGGCATCATTCATTATTTAATTATTCTAAACTCTGGGAGAGTTGTCATTTTAGAATTGGTAATTTGTATAAACAAAATGTAGTTAAAATGAATTTAGAATTCTAAAAACTCTTGATGAGTTTGAAATTTGTGACTTACTGAAAAAGAACATGGTGGCAATGAATATTGGAATTTTTATTGTGTTCTACACAGTTCAGTTGTCGCTTGAAGAGCTTAGTTTTACTGTCCCAGGTATAATAAAGTGGAACTTCCGAGTAAAAAAGTGTACGTGCAAAAAAATCTGTTTGACACAATTTGAAGAAAGCTGTTAGAGTGGTTGTAGGTGGATTTGCAACTCTATCTGCTGCAGTACTTTCAGTAAAGTATATCCGCTGTCAATTTTCTAGAGTAACTGATAGGTGAATAACTGGGGGATGATGTACATGTATGTGAAAGTTAAGTATTCTCCAAATGGCTTCATTGGTTGATATGTAACGTCCTGTTTCGTATCTCTTAACTTCATCATGAGCATTACTTTCAATTGTGAAGATAGCTTGATCACTACCTTTATTTACATATTTACAAATGTATTTTATTGATTTCACGCTGTTGCAGTATTCAACATTGATATGTGCATCAAAAATCTTACAAAGCAGTTTATTATGTGGTACAACCCATCGGTTGTCTACAGGAACCGTTATGTTGCCAGGTAGGGTAACTGTCGTCTCAAAACCTCCAGCTAAAGGAGATAGTCGATATTGTGGGTAGCCATTTGTATCCGATTGAGTTTCACTCAAGAAGTGTCTGGGATATCTCTTACTGTAGTGTCCATCTTTGAGACAGAGTGAACATCTGTTTATGTTTCCACATGGTCCATGAATCATATGGTGCCTAATGATATCATGTAAAACCGGATCTGCCACTGGATCCGGAATTTCCGCACTGATAACTGAATCTATGTCAGAGGATCTCAATTTTTGTTGAAGCCAAACCAGACAATGAGCATGTGGCAATCCTCTTTTCTGCCACTCAACAGTGTACATGTATGCTATGACCACTCCTAAAATGTTTCCTTTCATTAGGAGTTGGATACCTAGCTTTAGATGGAAAACTCTTGCTATGAAAATCTTGAAAATGTGGCAGGTTAGTCACGTCTGATTTGCAAGAAATTAAACCAATTTTGATCTGAACCATGTATTGTGTTAAAAGTCCAAAGGATATGTTATTGTATGTAATATGTTTCTGATGTGTATCAATTGGGCAAATAAAGGGGGGGCATTAATAACTATTTAAAGCATGTAAATTCTATTTCCGTATGGAGCTTGAAAGGCAAACAAATCTGATGTGTTGGTCAGTAAATACTACTGGAAGTTATTGTAGTAAGTGTGAAACAGAAATATTGTTGTAGTCGAGTGGTGAACACTATCGACAATATGTCGCTTGCCACCGCCTCACGGGTAAATCTAAGTCTAAATTAATGTCAATTAGTGTATGTTGAAAAAAGAAGAAAATGTATTTAATATAAGGGCAGCAGTTTTGGGAGGGGGGGGTGATTGTAATGTGGCTCTGTAGGCCTCTTTAATTTTCAAAGGCCCCCTTATCACAGACAGAGTAAGTGTTTATTAAAAAATTTCAGCAATTGTTTTTTTATTTTTTTTGTGAGTTTAATGGGTTTTTTAAAAAAATTTATTATAATGGAAAATATCCGAATTTGTTAATTGTTTTTTTATCGTGTAAAGTTCTAATGCCTTAAAAAGAAGTGTATCATATTTTATTATCGACGTTTACGAATTCATATTTGATTATGTCGGATGAGTTTTTATACTTAAAAATATTGTAATATTATTTATAAAAATATTGTAATATTATTTATAATGGGTGGCACGTTATTATGTAGTCGCTGTCTTATATATTTAGGTGGGGGTGGGTGGGGGAATATTTTTTATTGTAATAAGTAAGGGTAGTTCTGCATTTCAAACGTCACTTGGACTTAATAATTGAAGAGTTCCATTCATTCCACCGAGTCAACCGGAAGTGCCAAACTGAATGTAAAGTCATCGATTTATCTTATTGTATGAATGAAAAGTTTCTGAAAGTAGGCAACAGTAATTTCTGAAGTGAAAATTTATCAATGAAATGAGTAGTTAGTGATTAGTCAATAGTGATCGTTTAAAACGATTCTAAGAAAGTTCAAATTCTGTATAAGTAACAGTTGTTTTAACTTCATGTAAATAAGTAAAATGTAAATCTTTATATTAATTGTTAGGTGTTTTTTTTTTTTTTAATTATTATAATATGAAATATCGGAATTATTCATTTTGTTTTTTGTAGAAGTATATCATATTTAATTAGCGACGTTTACAAATTCGTATTTGATTACGTCGGCTTAGTTATAGGTAGTCGATGTCCGTTACGTGTAATGATGACGAAAATAGAAAATCCGTGTAAATTGAATACATGTCCACGCGTATTTATTACAATAAAATTCAAGGATGTCGTTTTTTGAATATTTTTTTCTCATAGTCGTTAATGGAAATCCCATTTGTAAAAAGTATTTGCTTAGTTTACGAACGAATTCTACCAAACAGGTCGGTCCAAATAGTATAGAAGTCACAGATTTGTTTTTAAAAAAAAAAATGAAAGGATAATTGAAATCCCATTTGTAAAAAGTATTTGCTTAGTATAAACTAATCAGTCCGGTCCAAATAGTGTAGAAGTCACATATTTGTTTGTTTATAAAAGAAGTGAAAGGTATAATTATTGGTATATATTGATTCTTGAGGTGTATATTTCTTAACAGAAGGAAAACGTTAAAAAAATTGTATCTTATATGGTAGAGTATAATTTTTTTGGTAAATTTATAGAAGTGCACCTTTCGTATTTCGACCCCTAAAAAAAAAAGTTTCTACTTTTTTTGGCAAATTACATGTAAACAGCCTCAAAAAAATCTGCTAAGAAAAAAATGTATGAAAATTGTTATTATTTTAGAATTTAGGAGGGGGGGTATTTTATTATATAAGTTATACGTAAAGTGAGCACGCCTTTCTGGTCCACCGAATCTCAACTCTCGTATTTCGACCCCTAAAAAAAAAAAAAAAAAGTTTCTACTTTTTTGGCAAAATTACATGTAAACAGCCTCAACAAATATCCGCTATGAAAAAAAAAAATGAAATTTGTTATTTTAGATGTTAGGAGGGGGGGGGGGCACTTTCCTATATAAGTTATACGTAAAGTGAGCACGCATTTCTTGACCACTTAGAATCGCACCCTAGCGAACACGTGTTGAAAGAAATATTCAACAAACGTTATTTTAGATTTTATTTGGGGCGAAGGGGGGGGGGGCAGGTACACATTTGGGCATTTTGGTACTGATATAGCTTTTGAAACGGACAAAAACAGACTTATTCTTTTTAAATGCTTACATTTTTGGGGGTTAGGGTTAGTATTTGGTTGGATATTCCGAAAAAAGAAACTTTTTAAAATTTTGAGACTTTTCACAAATACAATTTTTTTTGTAAGGGTTAGGGTTAGTGTTGCTTTGTTCGGAATATCCAACTAAGCAAAAAAATTAAGCATTTAAAAGAATAAAACTGTATAATAAATAACACATTCTTATTTTTTCTGCGACATTCATTTTGCAAAACGTGACCATAAGCGCCCAAAATGCATAGAATAAAAAAAAACATTTAAAACATTAAAAACATTCAAAAACATACAAATGCATAAATTAAAAACTCTTAAAACAGTGACCCCCCCCCCTCTTAACATCTAAAATAATAATTTTAATAATTTTTTTTTCATAGCGGATATTTGTTGAGGTAGTTTACATGTAATATTGCCAAAAAAGTAGAAACTTTTTTTTTTTTTAGGGGTCGAAATACGAGAGGTGCGATTCTAAGTGGTCAAGAAATGCGTGCTCACTTTACGTATAACTTATATAGGAAAGTGACCCCCCCCCCTAACATCTAAAATAATAATTTTAATAATTTTTTTTTCATAGCGGATATTTGTTGAGGCTGTTTACATGTAATTTTGCCAAAAAAGTAGAAACTTTTTTTTTCTTTTAGAGGTCGAAATACGAGAGTTGAGATTCGGTGGACCAGAAATGCGTGCTCACTTTACGTATAACTTATATAGGAAAGTGCCCCCCTCCTAAAATCTAAAATAATAACAATTTTCATAAATTTTTTTCATAGCGGATATTTGTTGAGGCTGTTTACATGTAATTTTGCCAAAAAAGTTGATACTTTTTTTTTTTAGGGGTCGAAATACGAAAGGTGCACTTCTATAAATTTACCAACTGAATTCCCCCCCTACGAAATATAAAAGTTATTTGGAATATTGTTTAGTATGTATTATAATATCATATGTTTGATGTGTATTCTTTGTGCAAAATAAATTAAACTGTTTGCTAACGTGAAAATGCTACGAAGAAAGAATAAATAATAGAATAACAATCGCTAAATCTGTAAGTGTTTTTTTGTTTCTGAACTTATTACGTTAGTATTGTAGCAACAATGATAAGAGCTGAATTAGATGAATAAAATAAATATATTTTAATTTGTTGTGTTTTTTTTTGGGGGGGGAATGAACAATGTTCAGTCAGATGTTTTTATTTAAGTGTGAAAATACCGTTTTTTTTCGCTTACGAAGAGAAAAGTAAATATTTACTTGCGTCCCCACGAAGGGAGATTGCATAATAAAGTCATATCGTGTTTTGTTTTTTTTACGATACGTTTAATAAACAAAAAAATTAAGTTATAGAAATATTTGTAAATAAAATTATTGATCTTAATTGTTGATTATGCGTGATGTACAGTTATTTTTTAAAATGTATATATTTTGTTTATTTATTAAAATATATTGCGTTTCACGTTGGGAAACTAAACAAACATGTTTTTGTATCTCCCCACGAGGACAGAATGCATAATAAACTCATATATATATATTTTTTTTACGATACGTTTAATAAACAAATAATATTAGCAATAAATATATTTTAATTTGTTGTGTTTTTTTTTTGGGGGGGGGAAGAACACTTGTCAGTCAAATGTTTTTATTTAAGTGTGAAAATACCGTTTTATTTCGCTTACGAAGAGAAATGTAAATATTTACTTGCGTCCCCACGAAGGGAGATTGCATAATAAAGTCATATCGTGTTTTTTTTTTACGATACGTTTAATAAACAAAAAAATTAAGTTATAGAAATATTTGTAAATAAAATTATCGATCTTAATTGTTGATTATGGATGGTGAGGCCAATGTACGGTTATGTTTTAAAATGTATATATTTTGTTTATTTATTAAAATATATTGCGTTTCACGTTGGAAAACTAAACAAAAATGTTTTGTGTCGGTTATTACTTGCCTCCCCACGAGGACAGAATGCATAATAAACTCATATATATATATATATTTTTTACGATACGTTTAATAAACAAATAATATTAGCGAATTTTTTTGTTTAAATAAAAATTAAGTTGTTTATAATTGTTGATTACAGAAACAAATAAAAAAAGTACGTAAACTTACGTTTTTCATATTTGGCGCGTTCAAAATGGTCTTATTGAGGAAGTGACATATATTTCACGCATGCGCAAATCGTTTTTGTACTATGTCTTGATTTTTTAAAACATCCCCCCCCCCTCAACGTTTCGAGCCATTTCTATACGAAAATATGAACGTTTCCCCCCAATTTTCAGAGATAGCACGTCTGGGGGCTGGCTGGTTTTAATAAAGTCATCTGCGTGAGTTTCTGTTGGGTAGTATCGGAGGAGAAGACCAACATACATACATACATACATACATACATACATACATACATACATACATACATACATACATACATCCATACAGACAGGTGACGTTTATATAATAGATTAGCACGATACGTATATTGATCTGATTACATAAATAATCAGTTTCATTTTCATGAATACAGATGGCACCCATGTTAAACGAGACGTATAACTGGTATAAAAACATGTGCACTGATCCGACATTAATTTTAAATTTGATTGTCGATGTAATAGACTTGATCAACGGAATATTAATAACAAGATAATTCCTGCAAACAAAATCTTCAATTTCTTCTAAACTAGGCAAATATAATAATATGCCCAAATGATCGTGAATATTGTTACAATGGTTATGGAATTCAGTTGTAGCATCTCAGATAATAAGAGTATATGTGGGTTTTAATTCTTTTTTTCTATGCGATAATGTTATCGTTTTATTAAAGTTTTGACGCAAAATAATCTTTTTTTTAGTTTATATTTGCATTTATTTCAATACGTACACTCATCGCTACGAAGTGTAACAGTTTCAATTTAAGATAATATTACCATCAGTTAAGGCAGTGATTTAATGTACACATTTTTTACAGGGTGTCCTCCATGGAATTGTTAATAACATCCTGTGTTTTCTGCAATATAAACATATTTGGTACAAACAAACTTCGGTCTATGCCTACATTCACCAAGTGTTAGGTATGCCTAGCGGGGCTACCCGGCGTTGCTTGGGGTCATAAAAACATATAATTGAAGAGAAATCGCGTGTGTAACATCTTTATATTTAAACTTCTATTAGGTTAGGTATGATTATCCAACACTCAATATTTTTTCGCATCTCATTTAAATCGGACACTTTTTGGGATCATTTCATCAGTAGAAGCTGCGAACCTAAACAGGCTACACACTCAGCGAACCTTACCCCCCAGATGGTTATCCGGGTGGTTATCTCAAATATAATGTATATCAAAAAAACTCCCAGACTATTCTAAGACTGAAATCGGCATTTATAGCCAAAATAAGGACACTGCCAAAGAAATAGTTTGGAAGCTTTATTCAAAAGCTTCAAAATAAATCTTACCAATATTATGTTATACCATATAAACCTTTAGGGTAAATGTATATCAGTTTTCTAGTTTGTTTTCATTCGAAATATAGTTAGAATGTATAGAGCGCGATCGTTAAGAAATAAGACACTTAATGAATTGTGTGTCATATGAAGAATCACGTTTATCAAATGGAAATGATAGGTCTTGGTTCATTTGTCAAAATAGTGAGAAGCGATGGCTTGTATTTCAATGGAATCCCAGTAGTGTATTAATTTCTTGTGCGATTGTGTTTCGCAGAGAGAATTAACACATTCAAATGTGAACGAGATTGTGAAATATTTTGATTTTTCAATGACGACCATAACGATTCGTTTTGAAATAGACAAGAGATATTTTCTTCCGTTTTGTTCGGATCTTGAGTGCAAATGACAGCGTTGATAATCGCAACGGTTGATCGATGGACAGGTGTACAATAATTTAACCACGCTGACAATGATTTAGATGCAGACATTTAAGAAGAATGCAGTGTAAATAATTAATGTTTTAGTAAATAAGATGGACGAGAAGCTTAACAAGACACTTTCATGTCGATGACTTATTTTGACAAGTTATTTAAGTCAAAAGTAGTTATATATATATATATATATATATATATATATATATATATATATATATAGTTATATAACTATATATAATGTTTTGTGGAATACGGTGTAGTCACAGTTAGACACTATTGTTTGTTATGACACCGAAGTTAAGTAACGTTTAGCCTGGCCTGAACCAAATAGGTGACCATTTGGGTATATAAGGTGATGCATGGTGGAGGTCAGCGATACTTCCTTGAGAGAGAAATGCTACACAAATGAAGCATTTAGCAAGAACTCCAGTATAACCTGCTTATCCACACGTGTTGATACAACGGAACAACCACTCGCTATTGGAAGATCTGTTCTCAATTATGTGGCGAATCTCTCCTGTGAGAGTATCATATCGTATCACTTGTTTTAGATTCTGATTAAAAGATTGGTTGAATATAAGAAAAATCGCTTTAACTATAACAAAGTAGACAATATTTGTTTTTGATTTCCTCGGAATATAATCGAATAAACACATATTCAGATCATGAAATATAATTTCAGAACACAATTTATTTTACTAAGAGTTACCTTTTTTATGCATATCAAAGGTAACTGATCTGTTCGAAATTCTAAACTAGCGATGATATTTCAGTTGAAGGAAAATTTTACGGAAACCTTACATCGCAAAATAAAACCCTCTTAAAAATGAATTAATAAGTTAGTTTTACAACTTATGGATATGTGCTGCTGTATAAATTGTCTTACAGTACGGAAATCAAATTCATCAAAAAGAGTTAGAAGTGTGAGATGTGTAGTATTATTTTGTCCTGGGTTAGATTAGATGTACTCGAACTTTTCGTTAATACATGTAACACTGGTAAAAAATAGGCAAGGAGTGTTAATAGAAACAAGATCAGAAGCGAAATAAAATAGTGAACAATGATACAATTTTCTCAGGCATGTAATATCATACAATGACTAATATCAATTACTCCATGTATTCTATAAACATGCGGAAGTTATATTTATATGACAAAAATGACAATTTTAAACGCTGATTAATGTGATGTTTAGAATCATTATAACTGCTAAGTATTTAGCATTCATATATATATATATATATATATATATATATATACATACATATGGAATAGTGTATATATATATATATATATATATATGGAATAGTGTATATATATATACATATGGAATAGTGTATATATATATACATATCGAATAGGGTATATATATATATATATATATATACATACATATGGAATAGTGTATATATAAATATATATATATATACATATGGAATAGTATATATATATACATATGGAATAGTGTGTATATATATATACATATGGAATAGTGTATATATATATACATATGGAATAGTGTATATATATATACATATGGAATAGTGTATATATATATATACATATGGAATAGTGTATATATATATATATATATATACATATGGAATAGTGTATATATATGTACATATGGAATAGTGTATATATATATACATATGGAATAGTGTATATATATATATACATATGGAATAGTGTATATATATATATACATATGGAATAGTGTATATATATATATACATATGGAATAGTGTATATATATACATATGGAATAGTTTATATATATATACATATGGAATAGTTTATATATATATACATATGGAATAGTGTATGTATATATATATACATATGGAATAGTATATATATACATATGGAATAGTGTATATATATATATATACATATGGAATAGTGTGTACATATATACATATGGAATAGTGTATATATATATATATATGTATATATATATATATATATATATATATATATATATGGAATAGTGTATGAGACTAGTAAAAATAAGGACACAAACGCATCACTAAAGCAAAACCAATATATATAGGTCGATTCTTTATGACCTTAATCATTTGGTGTAAACAATTATTTTCTAGTATGTTGCCATTGTTAGATTACGGGGCCCTGCATTTCTAAGAAGAATGTAGGTATACTAGTATTGATTGTGATCAGTGTGAGTTCGTCAATGAAGTGCAATTAATTTTTCGACAGGGAAATCCAATCTAGTGATCTCTCAATTAACTTTGGAGAAACAAGTTTCAATCAAAGGTTAAAAAGCACGACTCACCAAAAATTGTCAAAAACTTGAGGTAGATTACATCAACAAGAAAATCAAAAGACACATTTTAAATAAAGGTTCTGTGAACTAGTGCAGAAAAGTATAAACAAAGATGTGTTCGGACGATTAACCTATTGCAGGAAAAGGTCAAACAATGATCAACGAAAATAGACTGAGTTTGAAGGCAGAAAAAAAAACTGCGTATGTAAACTAAAGGTCATGAAATTAAATTACGAATTAAAAAATGATTCTTAAATATGATTTCATGTCACTAAAGAGAGAGAGAGAGAGAGCGAGAAAGAGACGAATACTAGAACGGCAGGGGAGAAGATCTCGAAGAGGGAGCAGTATAAGAAAGGTTGCGGGCAGGTTTCGAGAGAGTTTTTTGGCTTGACTGTCCGAGGGAGAAGACTCACCGGAGAGAAACCCAACGTGACGAGTTCCATTTTCTTTTTTGAAATACTACGAACTTTGAATTTATTTCGCTGAGCAAGATACATTTTCGTTGACCAGAATCGACCGCCGGATGTTTCTCTCTAAGACTTTCGCGATAAACATTTTCGAGGTTTCCTCGACGAATCCCTCGTTGACGATTAAGGGTAAGCAACTCTGTCCGCCGAAGATAAAAAAAAGGAGTTTTTCCCTCGCCGAATCAAGACCTTTTCGTCGACTAACTCTTCGCCAGTGTGCGTGTATACTACGAACTTTGAATTTATTTCGCCAAGAAAGGCACAGTTTCGTTGACAATAATTGGCCCCGGGTGTTTCTCTCTAAGAATTTCGCGATAAACCTTTTCGAGGTTTACTCAACGAATCCCCTCGTCGACGGTTAAGGGGAAGCAACTCTGCCCGCTGAAAATAAGAAAAGGTGTATTTTTCCTCGCCGAACCAAGACTTTTTCGTCAGCTAACTTTTCGCCAGTGTGCGCGTCAGATGTAAAAAGACACTTTTCACCGAAGAACCACGAAACACAGACTTTTTATTAGTGACACAAAAAAAAACAAATATACATGTCCAATCTCGTTCTCACAGGTGTGTAAATTAAGAAAAAGGGAAAATAAAGTTAAGAATTTCTTCATACGACTGTGTTCACGTTTTTGTAACCTGTGAAACAGTGTACTGTAACACCATGCTTATCAACTATTCCGTATATAACTATTCCATTTTGTCTTACATTTTCATTTCAAGTAAAACATCCACACAGACTATACAATATATATATATATATATATATATATATATATATATATATATATATATATATATATATATATATATAGTCTAAAGAAGCTTAGAGTTATTTTCAACAAAAAGACAAAAATAAAGGGAAAATGCAGTTTAAATTCCCAGAGAAACAAACTAAATCCACAATAGTGCAGACTTAACATTCGTTGGAAAATTCATAAATAAATAAAATATATAATAGTAAGTAAATAAAATAAAAGAGGGATGAAGTATCTAACAGTTGAACAAAAACAGAAGACCTTAACGTAAGCATCTAATATTAACACGGGGATCATGTATATAGTATATTTTTCATTCATACAAATATTATTGATTGCATATGTGCATATATGCTTCAGTTGTACTCTTGCCAGAGAGGCAACCTCTTATTTCTGTTAGTTATTCCTCTGTGAAGAACTTGCAACTGTAAGATTTAAATTACTAAACATCAGATTAGTAACGAGTTTTAACTGCAAACAGTATAAGTAAGATACACTAAGCAGACTTTAGATTGATATTACGAACGTCCAATGACTATTACGTCACATAGAAATTTAATTATTATTTTGATTTTATTGACCTTTACTTCATTGTTTATATAATTTTATTTTTATTTCATGATTATTTCTATTTTTATTTTTATTTTTGTGTTTTTGATTTTGATGCTTTCATACGTTTGTACTATTATTATGTTGTACTAATAGTATCCAAAATCACTAAACCTCACCTGATCTAAATTTAGTACTTACTCTTAGTTCTCACGTGTTTATATATATACATATATATATATATATATATATATATATATATATATATATATATATATATATATGGGTATGTTTATACGGGGGTAGAACTTTTATATTTTTATATTTATTTTTTGTGTACATGTGCGTAGGTTAATGGGCGTATTAAAATGACACGTGCATAGTTGGGTATGTGTTATATGTATATGCACATACATGTAGGCAGGTTTTTATATGTGCCTGTGTATATCAGACATGCCAATATTTGAGAGTATAAGTAAAATTAAGTAGTAAATATATTTACACATATATATATATATATATATATATATATATATATATATATATATATATAAGGTATAGATAAATGTGTGTGTTTGTATTTATGCATATTAATGAATACAAGTTAACACACGTGTAAGGTATGTATAAACTGAGTTTATACTGAATTAATTCAATAACCATTAGAATAATGACGAAAGAGAAAATATAGTTAGATATATATATTGAATATATAATGCTGCACTAATCTGTAAACTAGGGGAGGTATCCGTTGGCAATATGTGTGTATATATATGTATGAGAATTGGTGTGTGTATGTGGATCTGTATGTGTGCATATATCTATATAGATATAGGTATATATATATATATATATATATATATATATATGTGTGTGTGTGTGTGTGTGTATGTGGGTGTGTGTGGGTGTGTGTGTGTCGTTGTGTACTGGTGGATCTTCAGATATGTGCGTTTATGCGTTTTATATAGAGATAGATGTATATTGATACGGACGTGTATGTCTGGTTATCTAGGTATATATTTGTGGGTATATATATAATGCGATATTTATCCGTTAACATGTATGTATGCAGATTAAGACTGTGCGTGTCAAATTGTGTTAACGTGTAAAAATGTAATTCGATACTAAGCTTGACCGGTGAAATTATGAACACGTCCCATCCTCTCCCAAAAATATATTTAATAGAAAAGGTTCCCAACCTCATGTCACTTCCTCGTTTTTTTTGTCTGAAAAGGTTGACTCTCTGTGAAGAGTACAACTGAAACATGTATACACACATGTAATCAATAACTATAAATATATACACAAAAACAGCTCTACTTGTTATTGAGCATTTTCTATAAGCAGTGGAGTCTCAACGGATTAACATCTCTTGAAAATCATATAAAACATGTACTATATATATATATATATATATATATATATATATATATATATATATATATATGTACTAGAGTTATAGTGTGTAGTTGTTAATGGGTATTTTACATGTCTTATAGTCTTCTATCTTAGTTCTAAATATGCAGTTATATTGCTTGTAAACACACACCACTCTAAAGGAGAACACTTCAAAGTCCATGCATATCGCTACCGATAAGCGTATTTTACTTAATACAAATATAAACATCGTCACAAGTACCAGATAATTTAAGAATGCTTAGTAGACATGCACATAATATGTGTAGTCCTTCGTTATCTTATTTCTTTTATGGGTTGAATTGAAATTCTTTGTACACATGTGTCTTATGTAATGTGATATATCTCAAAATACATTGCTATGTAAAGCGCAAAATGTTTAAGGAATCTCGAAGAAAATTCGATAAATTACTTCAATCTATATACATAACATGCCACAATGGCATGCTTATATCAAATTCTTCGCCATACGCCTGTTCCCCACCTAGACAGACATAATAAACATACCGATTTGAAATCGCGAACTCTGAGGTTTGTAAGGATTAATTATTTGAGAATTGCATACTCTCCATAGTCCTAAAATTCATGGATTTAAAATCTGTATAGTTCATCGTAAGATTGCGAACATATTTTCTACAAAATTTAAATTTCATATGCGACTTTTTAAAAAATCCATGAAACATCTGTGAAAAATTCATATCCTTACAATAAAGTTAATGATGAGTAATTATTTACATGTGTGCTGTTTACATATTTTCATAAACTGCTGATAGTTGTTTACAAGTAAATGTGTACGGAAATTTAAAATCATTGCTAAGTTGATATGATATGAGACGTGAAAAATGTTTATTTGAACAAATGTGTACATTTCGTGTTAATCTATTTGGCCACTATGAAGAAACGGTTGTCCTACAACTGCTAATAAATCGATAACATAACAGATTTCCGCACTGTTCAAATCTTTGTCTTTTAAGTGATAATATGTTTGCATATAAAAATTAGAATTAAAAATTAGGAAAATAAACCACACCATGTTAATTGCACAAGGCGTTAATTCTATTTGATCCCAGTAAATGAATCTCGAATGTTAGAATACGTGTCGGTTCTCTCAATGTGTACACACTTTTATTGATAAGCCCATGTAATTATGGGTTCCCATTAAATTTGATCAGTTCGCTCGAGTAAGCACGAAACTAATGACATTAAATTCTTGCTCGTGTCAGATAATTCTCGTATGCTGCATTAACAGCATATATTAATAATACTTCGAATATTTTATATGCTGATGAAAAGGTTAAGACAAAATTATTTTGATAACATATAAATAGAGATTTTTACAGGATATCACAATATTTTTAAACGTAATAAATACATTGTGGAATTTGTGTCATTTCGAAATATAAGAAATCCTAACTACTTTTAAGAAATAGAGAATAATTCATTTATAGTAAATAATAAATTCCAAACAGATAAATCGGATGCTATGACAGGAAATCGAAACCTAAACTCTAGCCTTCTGTATGAGGTTCAATAAACTGACCTATTTGGACTTTATTAAAAAATTGAGCTTAAAACGTTACCTCAACACATAATTCTGTCTCTGGCGTGATATTCAATTTGGCGTGATATTTATTTACTTGAATTAATTGGCACTACGAGACTATTAATTCTAGTAAATTAAAATCATGGTAGATAAGATAGCCTATGAAAAAATAATCACCTATGAATTGATATGGTAGAATATATACCTCTCTTACACCACTATGTCATGATACTTAATATCTAGAAAGTGTTCCATTAAAATATGTTAATCTTATTATGTAGCTCGTGTCTCCATCCTGTTTAAATTATGAAGTAACAATAGTAAAACATTAGCTATATGAACCTTCCATTATAGTTTTTCTAATCTCAATTAATTGAGTGTGTTTTATTTAATGGCACTCCATTATTTAATGGGGCATTCAATGTCAAGAACAGGTTTAATTGTTTTTGTTTTTAAGGTATGGGTTTTTATAGCGTTTTTTATTTGTTATGTTTCTTTGAGAAGATAATTATGTTTCAGGAAATGTATTATTTCTTCTGGTCTGGTGTTCATGAGAAGTTCTTTTAAGATACCTGTCTGGTAGTATTTTGAGTATATTTGTTTGGATATTTCGCATTATTTAATAACTGTAAGGTAAACTGTACATTTTAGGCATTTAAGGGAACATTCTTCTTTTAGGTAGTGAGATGGGAAAACATGTGTGTGTGTGTCGTACCCTGATTCTACTCAGTACTATATACCATATTTGATTGGTCAGTTGTTCTGTAGCTTTTGGTTTGACTTTAGGTCGGTGTTATTATAGTTTGTTGTGTGAGAACATGTTACATATTATTTGCCAGTTGTTTTTCTTATATATAGATGATTTTTTTGTAATCTCTGTGTAGGAGTTTAAGTTCTGGTATTGTCATGTTTGTAACTTCTTTTCCCGAAGTTTCAGCCCTTTGATTGCCCTGAATACCCACATGACTCGGCACCTATACTATAGCCACCGTTTTTCCACAGACTACCAGATTATAGTAATGTGTTTATTATTTTATGTACATAATCGCTGTGTTGATTTCCCTCTTACATTGTTACTAGGTTAGATAAAGAATCTTTAAATAGTATTGATTTTGTTGTCTTTTAATTTTTGATAATGTCTAGTTCCATCATGATTGCTTGTTATTAAGCTGTAAAAATAGAGCCCTATTTGTCAGTCTGATTTGTTTATGTGTGTCCATGTTAGTGGCTGCTGCTCTTGTCCCGGCAGTGCAATATGTTGTGTAGTCTGAGTATTTGTCTCGGAGCTACTTGAATATGTCTTTTAGAGTTAAGGTAGGTTGCGATTTGTCTTGTTTTATTGCTAGATCTATGTATGGTTTGATAATTGTCCATACGGGGACTGTTGATTGTCAGTAACGCAGTATTGTCGGTATTTTGATTGTATGTGTTTTAGAGGTTCTCTGATGCGGAGACCAAATGCACGGATAGCAGAAGGTTTACTATTGTATAGATGATTTGGTTAAGTGTTGGTGACTTTTTGGTATGTTGGAATGTTTGGGTTAGATTGAGGTTTTAATGCATACTCGATGGATTATTTCTTCCATCGGAGAGTCAGTGGTGGTTATTTTGCTTCGATGTATAGACTGTATTGGTTATGTGCGGAAGGCTGCTAGGCTTAGTCTAAGGCATTGTTTTTAACATTTATAGATATACTTTATGTGCAATACCGTGAATTGAGGATCCATAAATAGTTTGGTCCTAATATGGGACAGATAGACTCTAAGCATAGCCTTGTAGTCTACGCCTGAGTCTATTAAAGTTATTTAGACATTTCTGTCGCAGATGGTCTATATGTGCTTTGCAGTTAAGTTTGTTATCCGGTATTGTTCGTAAATATTTAGTCTGTTTGGCTATGGGTATTTTATGCCCGTCAATATTTGTTTATAGGGCTAGCTGATATTTTTGTCGATTGCGGAAGTGAATACAAATGGTTTTAGTTTTGGATAATTAAAAAACATTTTCCTTTGTATATTTGCGAATATTGTTAATGCTAGTTTGTATATGTCTTTCGATTGTAGGCATATATGGTGATGAGTATATAATGGAAAAGCGGTCTACATAGATGAGTTTCTATTCCTGTGTTGACTGATTCAGTTATGCTATTGATATTGAGGGTAAATAGTGTGACTGATATTATGATTCCTTGTAGAACTCTTGTGTTCTGTTCATGTACATTTTAGATTGTGTCTCCGAGTCATAATTAAAAAGGTCGATATGAGAGGAAGTGTTTAATGAATATAACAATATTTCCTTTGATCCCAATAAGGTGGAGGGAGATTTAGATTCCATACTCCCGAGGTATAGTATATGCTGTTTTTAGGTCTTTAAAAACTGATACGACGTTGTGATTTTCAATTCGCTTATTGCGGATAAATGTTTCTAATCTTATGAGGGCATTATTTGTGGCTTGATTATGTTGAGATCCACATTGGTATTTGGATAAGAGGTTATGTTTCTCCAAATACGAAGTAAACTGTACATTAACCATTCTTTCCATCGTTTTACAGATGAAGGGTAAGTTGATAGTAGTTTGGTGGGTTGAGATGATCGTTTCCTTGTTAAAGAGTAGAATGATGGAAGGTTCCATCCTGTGTTTTGAAAAAGTATTGGATTCCATATATTGTTAAAGATCAATGAGATAATTGTGAGGGACGTATCTGGAAGATGTTACACAAATAATATGCGTATTTCATCTGGACCAGTTGCTGTGTGTTAACTCTTGTTTATTAAGTGTTTTAGTTCGGCAACAGTGAACGAAGAGATGTAGTGTTCCTTGTTGTTTGATATGAAGTTGAGTCATCCTTTCTCTGCATTTTTAAAATATTTTTTTTTATTGAAGGGAATAGCTGTATATAGCTGTAGTTGATATCCTTCATTAGATGATAATTTTGCCTTTTCCTCACCGGTTCACTAGCCGTTTCATTCGATTTATAAAAGACAGGATATTCAGTTTTCTAGCTGATTAATCTATGGAGGCTGACCAGGCGGAGAGTCTGAATTAAGAGTTTGACAACTTATATGCATAAACAGTGCGATTATTTTCTATGAGATTTTTTACAAAATTATTTTCCTTCTGAAAATGCTTTATGCTTATTTTCCATCCGACTTTTTCACTCAAGTATGATTTTAATTATTGTTTTTTTGTAGGAACGAAGGGAGAAAAGGGAGACAAAGGAAACACTGGACCGAAAGGAAACCAAGGTGAAAATGGGCGACACGGTGTTCGAGGACCAGCTGGTCCGCCTGGACCATTAGGAAATAAAGGTAAGCTGAATACATATTTAGAAATGTGACTACATAACTTACGATAGGGTTAACTGAACAACTTGGGCAGACAGATTTAAAACTCTAAATTAAAATATAGAAATAGTTACTGCCAAGTTGCATTTAAAAATTTATAAGAAATAATGTGCACATGCGTATATTAAATGATTTGAGCAAAATCACACTGTAAAATTTATTCATATATTTAAAAATATTAATCTGTTGTATTATCTTTAATTATAGATGCACATAAATGAGCGTATTTAAGCAACATTATCTTGAGTAAGAAACAGAATTTCAATGCATCCTTTATTTTTGGAAAATAACTTAGTTTATACATTACAACGTTACAAATGTATAGAGACTGATCGACTCTGAAGTATACATTTTTATACATATGTATCCCATAACTGGGCACATTGTCATATTTGGTAAGTTTAAGTTGACTTCTTAAAATACAACGTCAATCATTATCAATAAGACAGTGCAATTACTTGCATTTATATTAACGAATTCTAGAAGATCGGATCAACTCAAGTTAGTGACATATTTGGGTACGACGAAATGTGTGAAGCACAATAGTATTACACCGAATCACTCATGGAAAACAAAAGATAATACCGTTTAATTCGACCCAATATTATAACTATAGTCCTTATAAATAAAATATAAAATTGATAAAATGTACAAATAATTTGTATAATAATACACCCAACTAATTTTATCTTTGTACGTACGTTATCATCTTTCACGCATTAAGAATGAGATCGTACGATCAGAAAAGTTTATGATCGGTGATTAATCTGATGTCGATGAAAACAATTCCGACATTTTCCATTTAAAACTGAATTGTTTTAAGAAAAAAATATGTCGTCCCATTGATAAAAAAATCAAAAATTTTAAATAATAAATTTAAAAAGAAAACTTATTTTTATTATTTTTAGCAATTATTTTTAGTGTAAGAAAACAGACTATTTGTTTTAAAAATAATGAAATTGCCAGAATTGTAAATAAAGTAATACATAGATATAATCGTATTATTTATTTAATGTAGATTTTGCTTACAATAGAGATTCCTTGTTACCGAAGAGGAAAGAGTATCTTTCAAGATAGTATTTACCTTGACAGACACTTATTATTTCAAAAATAATATTATTAAGAGTACATTGTACAGATTGATGTAGCAAGTACTGTGGAATTCTCATGGGTTTCCGCTAATATTTTATATGTTAATATTAATTATTTGATTAGAATTTCTCGTAAATAGCGGGAATTTACCGTTAAAGCGGACGATATAACACTACATTAGTTTGTAAAATAGTTCGAAGATGTCACCAAACTAATATTGTAAAAATAAACTCTAATCTGTTGTTGTTTTGGGGGTACCAGCATTATAGTTATTTTCTTATGAAACAATTATTTAAAATATAACACACAATTTTTCAAGTACAAAGATATTTTACTGTATAATTCGAAGCACTATTCTGAACTTAATTGTTATATTTAAAAAAAATATCACTTCATGTAAGTTCTTATCGTCTTCAGTTGCATATTATCGAACATAGACACCTTCTTTCAAATTCGGCAACTGTGCAACATTTCAAGCTAAACGCTTTAGCGTATTCACGAGGTCAGATCATCATTCTTATTGCCGGTGATGAAGTGCGGAATAATCTAAATCGAGGACCGCGGATTAAATTAATTTATAAATTCCAAATTCGGTCCAGTTCCCTAGTTTCGACTAGAAGTTTTCACAAGTTGGCTAGAAGGTACCCCAGTTTTCAAACATGCCCTTAGTAAACGTAATAGAGCTTACACTGGTTGGAACGTTTTTGAATATAGAAACTAAGATGAGAATAGTAGTCTAAATATATCCGAAATATGAGCTACTGCATCGTTATGGAGTTATTTATACTAGCAAAGCTATATGATTTCCGTCCGCATCAATTTAAATTTTGTGAATAAATTTAAAATAAGTAGAAATCTTTTCTTTGTGCAATGTCTAATATATATATATATATATATATATATATATATATATATATATATATACGATTTTTTAGGAGTATAACATTTTATTATCGCAAGCATGAAGGGAAGACGAATTTTATCGTTGATGGTTAAAGTAAATCAAGAAGAGAAAAAAACTACAGCCGACCGATTTTGCCCTCTCTTAACAAAGGCTGTGTCGAGGGATTTAAAAGAAGGGGCTGATAAAAGAGAGTACAGAATATAAAATAGCGTTATGGTATATGTACAATGGAGGAGGATTATTAGAGACTGATCACATCTAGTCCTAAAAGACACTCCCTTTGTTTACAAAGGGAGGGACGTTTAAGACGAGCGTGGATCGTCTCCACGATGTTTAGATGGTATAATGAGTTAAAATTGTTATTTTTCTTCGAATGTGCGTGTTGTGTTTGCTACAAAACCATTATTGGCGTCCTCTAGTAAAGACATTTCCCCCCCCCCTCACCGCCATAAAAATAATGTAATTTATCATTTTAAATGTACTTGCAGTGCTGACTACGTGGGTAGGATGACGTTAAGATTGAATAGTAGAGTCCAACAGATCATTCCGAGTTAGATCAGGAATGGAACCTTCCGGCCAACGGACGTTCAAAATAACACATACATTAATATTTCGTGAAGCAATATAAAATATTATTCATGTGTTAATGCCTTTATCATAAAATCGATGCACAAATATGGTATATGTATAAATGAAACATAATGGCAGTAAAACTTCATAAAACCGTCTAATTATTGTACGAACCTGCATTTCAAAATCATTATAGAAAAATAGTGTATGAATGACATCTAACAATGACCTCTTTTATGTGCGCAAATCTGTTAGGCAGAAAATATAATTAACGACAAACATTAAACAATATTCACGAGTATAAGTTTATGTAGAGAATTGGTGTCTAAATAATGACACATACAACGTACTACCGATGTGGCTTTGGTGAACTACCCGCTTTATTATGTTCAGAGGTGGTTGAAAACTTTGAAACTTTGCAAAAATCTTCTAATATCAAGTAGCAAGCAAACAGTTTAAAATCATAGACTTTTAAAACAAGAAGCCATAGATAATAAATGTTGAACTATAAATGTATGCGTGCCTTTTAATAGTGTCATTATACAAGCACACACATTGTAAGCGACGTTGTTAGTAACAATAAAGGTTGTACATTCTTTTTTTTAAAATGGGCATCTTGAAGTATGAACTGATGTTTGTTCGTTATGCGTGGATGGTGATCACATGTAATTGTTAGCTATATACAATTTTTTTATGTGGACATTGTCACAGAGTGTGATTGCTGTAGTATTATTTTCATATGACATTTTTGTATCTGATGTAATAAATGCATTTTAATGATGTTCTCTCATGAACTAATTCTACTGAGAATATTACGAGAACTTCACGCATAATAAAACATAATTAAATTGGAACTGAATTCATCTGTTTTAGTTAGTTGCTTATGGGTAAAAAGTATGTATCCATTTATCTGATTTAGAAGGAAACATTAAATAATCTATTAAAACGCCTCATCAATTATTTTAGAATGTGCTTCCAACTTCTTACAAATAATACCAAAAAAATGTTTAACTCCTCTTCTTTTCTCTCATGTGGATGAGTTATTTTGCTTCAACTTATACGAATTAGACATTTCATATGAGGTCAGTATTTCACTGTTTACTTGTTAGCATTAAAGGCAGTGGTTATCACATCGAAAATATCCAGCTAATTTCATCAAAACAATACGGAAACTTGTATGCATTTGATTTCACCACGAGTGAGATCGTGGTACGGAGCAAGGTTATGTGTGTAGGCCTGCACAAACACAGTTGGCTAGAATTAGAATCGTGCAGGACTTAATCTGTGCGTCAAATTTTAGGGATAATTTTGTAGTGTAATAAGAGAGTATTGTAATATAGCTAGCATCTGCAGGGAAACGAATTATTTATGTATACTAAGTTCGACCTAAGGCGAGGAAATGATTGCATTTACTTAGGGTTTTTTTTGCGATTTTGTACATACGTTATAGATTTGCTCAAAATTTCAGATTATTAAAAGTATTTCTGATGACCATTGAGCATATTTAATGATGTTGAACTATAGTCAGCATTAACGATTTATCTAAAGTCAGAACGATATTCAATATGCGTGTTGTGCGATTACAATTATATTTTGACTTGATCCACGGGCGCAGACACTTTTATAGAGTTGCGTTAATTCATATAAAAATGTAAGTTACAAGTTAAGCATCAGGTAAAAAGGACATTCTATTTAAAACTAAAATGAGAGAGATATACAGACTATCAGACGAAGCCTTATATAGTGATATGCGGATGCAGCTTTAAATAAAACAGTGGGGGCACGACATTACTTTGTTTTTCTACATCCAGCATTGCCAGTATGTATGAACACCCACTTCAGGCTTTGCCTTCTCACCCTTTGAGAAGCGGTTGGTTTGTTGCTAATCGCCTGAGGCACCCCTAACGGGGAGTGCCGACGGGGCTGCCCAGGCAATTTTTAAATGGCCAGAGTGTTCAAATTCTCGAGCGCTGTTTTTCCCCACTTTCCCGACCTTGTGTCACATCTTACCTTGTGCGAGGTAGATAAATCAACCCAATCAACAAAGAGTAATACAGTTTGTGAATTTCCACAGGTCAGAATTCGTTGAAACTTTTCAAAATCTGGTGAGTCGTTGATTCGTTCATATTTATTCCACAGTGAGTCATCAGTGATTCAAGGAATTGCTTGACTATATTAGGGAATTTTCTTATTGATTTAAAACACGTTTTAACTGATCTTGAAAATTAACTTTCTGAATAGTTTCACAGCTTAAAAAAGGGGAAGGTTAAATATTTAGAATTCTAAATAGTTCTTCTTAATGTATCTATTTATCGGGTAAATGTTCTGAAATGAACTATTTTCTTGAGGTATCTATAATTTATATATATATATATATATATATATATATATATATATATATATATATACATATACATATATATATACATATATATATATACATATATATATAGATATATACACACACACATATATATATACATATATATATATACATATATATATAGATATATACACACACACATATATATATAGATATACACACACATATATATATATATATAGATATATACACACATATATATATAGATATACACACATATATATAGATATATGCACACATATATATATATATATATCGGTATAAACATATATGTATATATGTATATGCATTTGAAACTCTAAAAACTTTAAAACATATCAAAATGTAATATGTCTTAACCATAATAACACTTTCACATTTTCTGTACGTGGATGACGTATACAAATATATGTATAGGTTTGATGTGTTAAGTACATACATTATACACAATTATCTACATCGCTGTATGAAATTTGTGATCTGCGCTTTCATGTAAATCACCATATCTTATAACTCAGTATGTATAAATGAATACGCATCGTAATGTTATTTCATGAGAATTACGAATAAGAGTATGTTATTGGGGTTAGGTGGATTTTTCAGACTATATTCTCATAGTGGCTGCTATGTTCACTTTTCAGTCGCTATTACCCTCGATCTTTTTCAGCTACATCTTTGTGAAATTTCCATCATACTAGTCGACCTAGGAAACCCGTGAAGAAATTTAAGAATTTAACTCTTTTGTTTAATATGTAGTGGTTGATCGTTCTCATTCCTTAAGTTCAGACAGGTATAATTTTGTATTCATGCTATTTTTAGTTATCCCCCCTAGCAACAAGCATTTAATCTATCAAGTAGAACTGATGGTTAACCAATGTTTTCATCGTTATGGCTTCATGTGGACATTCCTAGTATGTATTTTGGAAACCTAATATTTACTAGATGTGTTGTATAACTACCAATTAACACCAAAATTAATTGTTTTCAAGAGTTTAGGTCTCGATTACTTACATCTTTCCAATGTAGACGTTCTGGTAATAATGCTTGACGGAAGGTACGCAAGTTCTAAAAGATTCACTTAAAAGAGTTCTGCGGATACATAGACTGAACCGTTGTAAATATAACAACCAAGATGATAGTCGCAGTTCGAAAAATTCCAATAATAAATATGTTTTATTCTAATTTTTGCAATTCTGAGGCGTAAATATGTATTTTATGAAGATTCTTTTCCTGCGAAATAATTTTGTGAATTATTTTTTAAAATAATTTTAGAGTCCGTGTTTAGATTCTATCCATGAGAAATTAACAAAATAATGCCAATGTTAGGTCTAAAAAAAGGGTATTACAAAATAAAATATTGAACTTAAAGAAATATGTATATGTTGTTGCGTTAGAAAGTCGAGAATTCATGAAATATAAAATTTAAAACATAATTTTATCATCGTAATGACGCAAGCGTAGTTGCTTTATACTTTGTCCACGCGGAAATGCCATAGATGTGCTGTTATCAGGAATTATATGAATTGTTAAACGAATACATTTTGCCGCGTTAAAATGTCTTTGCATTGTAAATGAAGGTGATTTTTTTATAATTACCCCGCCATGAAAAAGTTGTCTTGTTATTTTTAAGAATTTCACATTTTGGAGTAAAGACTGCAATCGTGATAAAGCTTTTGAATGTCAGTACATTTCGATAACGATCATATATTTGTTTGATTTTAAATACATAACCGGATTCGCCATGCTAGTTATTGTATCAGACTACAGCAGTATAAAATAAGTCAGTGTCCGCGAGAAATATCTTAATAATACATCTTGTATCATGTATTGTTTTGATGTATTGTGTTGTATAAAATTCGAATGAAACCGAAATATGTTTTCGAAATGTACCGGGATTCTTAGGTTTATCATTGTTTGAGTTACTCATACAAAAATGTGGACGATTTAAAGATAACACAATTCTTCCTTACGGGGTAATTTTAAACAAGAACTTCAACTCCCTCAATGATATAAGAAATTTGCTAGTTTGAAAATTAACCTTTATTACACCGTGAAGATCCTTGGAGAGAATGGAAGAAAAATAAGGAGGGAGAAACATTGGGAAAACTGCAGTCCTTTTCTGAGAACGGTAAGTGATAATGTCATCACTAGCACACCTGTCTAATTATTTGCACGTCGACAAACACCATCGCACGCATCAGGATATGCCGAATGCATTGAATCAATTATGAATAGATATAGATGCAGAGATTACATTTTTATTAACAAACACAAATATATTATTTAACCAATTCTTATTTCCTTGTTGAGGATACCACGTTAAGTGTCCATGAAACATCTTAATTACAAACGGAATTCAGAGTAGCAACAATTTGAAAAAGGTTAAGTGTATCGATTTAATAATAGT
>OY744527.1:104248620-104268620 GCA_963556195.1 Sepiola atlantica
ATTTTATATTCAATTATATAAAACATGCAAATAAAATATTTATTATAAAGTAGGTGATATACGCATTTAAGTTTCAAAAGGTTTTCAGCTGTGATCGCATTGATAAAGTGTTCAATAGTGATTATACTGAATACACACCGTTAACTATATAACATATGTGTACAAAATTAATATGCTCTAATAACAGATCATCAATATTATGAGTGAGGTATACGACTTGAACACTCATATATTAATTAGAGAAATGCCACTAACATTTTCCGTCAATGGACGATTAAAGCTTATGATTATACTTAGTAAACAGAATAACATACGTACACAGACACATATACAATACATGTATATATATATATATATATATATATATATATATATATATATATATATATATATGACTATTATAAGGCTATCACAATGTAAGAAATGGAAATATGGCGGCGTTGAGAAGTAAGACAAAAATAAGTGCTTTTACTTTATATATATTTTCAAAAAACTTTTTTAAAATAGTTTTACCTATATAGCAAATCTTACTTGATTAGGCAAGACTGTGATGTAGTGTGGGTAATGTGTGGAACACGGTCACACAGGCATTACATCACAGTGTTGAAGTCTATCCTAATGCAGTAAGATTTGCTATATAGGAAAACATTTTTTTTTTTTGATAAATTATATTAAGTAACATCACTTGTTTTTGTCTTACTTCTCAACGCAAACACATTTCTATTTTTTGCAATGTGATAGCCTTCTAATACTCATTTATATACATATTACGCACAATGCTTCAATCAAACTATTTCTCATTATATATATATATGTAGAGTTCGTATGCAAAACGCGATAAACGACATTTTAAAAACGCGATAAACGACATTACAAAAAGTGTTGCATTTCAACACTCGACTACTTTCCAAAATCATGTTCTACATGATCTGAGACCGGCATAATTCTTTTTTGCCTTCAGTTAAAATAATGTGTTAGTCGGAGTTTAAATTGAATAGATTCATCCTTTTATTGTTAAATGTGGCAATTTTTTACCAATTGGATTTATCGCGTTTTGCATTCGAGCTCTTCATATATATATATATATATATATATATATATATATATATATATTATCGCGTTTTCATTTAGGCAAATCATAACAAATAACAAGGATTGTATTTGTTTCATGTTTTTTATATTTATTTAGATATTTAGATATTTTATATTTATTTCAATTTTCTGAATGGTCCATTTAGTATATCGTCAAATTACTGTATATAAGTGATGTAGGCTTTTATCCATATTTTCCCGCGAGTACTTTCGCTTGATGGAACAAGATCATCTAGCAAGTGTTATTTTTGGTATGTTTATTTTGAATGGCTAACGTTTACAATATTAAAAACGAGCGTTTAGAGTGATAAACTCTACATGCGTGATAAGGAAGAAATGCGTATACAGAATTCAAAATGATGATGTCTAACGACTAGGAATCAGTTAGAGTTAATTATTACGCAAAACACTTTTTTTTTTAATTTTGCGAATTGTTTTATGATTAATGGTTTTCATTATGGGGTGTCTACTTTAAATATAGATAACTTCGAGAAATTTAAATCTATTTATGTTGGTAGTATAGTCTATTGTTTGTGTGTTATTAACAAAATCTGTACACTTAGAAGCTTGTAATTGTATATCACAGGAACTCAACGATTATCATAACATTAACACATCAGTATGTAACCGTGTAATAATTCCGAACGTTATTCATATGTCAGTTAATTATGGGATATATCTCTTTTTAATAGGGAATGTCGTACTCCGTTGGGATTCATTTGTAAATGGAAAGGATAAATATTACACATTTTTCGACAATCTAAATAAAAATGGTATTTGTACAATGAAATTTCATGTTCATAGATCGTATAGCCTAAATGTTGTCAACTGACACTCATACATGAGTCAATCATATATATATATATATATATATATATATATATATATGTGTGTGTGTGTGTGTGTGTGTGTGTGTGTGTGTGTGTGTGTGTGAAAAATGACAAACGGAAAACAGATTAAAGTGCAGGAGAAAAACAAAAACAAGAGATTTGACCGGTTTCGTTTGTGTTGGCGTCTATAGATAAAGTGAAGATTTGGAAATAATTTTATTTTGAAGGCACACACATGGGATGAGGAAAGGAAGACGTTCGTCAACACGAACGAAACCGGTCAAATCTCTTGTTTTTGTTTTCTCTTGCACTTTAACCTGTTTTCCGTTTGTCATTTTTCACACATTTTGTCCAGCACGGCATTTCCTTTTCATTAATTGTCGTGTACCTAACCCCATAGTCGTTTCGTAGTTTCATGACTCACCAATGTCGCTAGACGCATCGATCGCTTAAACTTTGAGAGTTGAAACTTAAGCCAGTTACTACCAAGCGTGACAACGAGTGCAAACTATGATAGCATCTGAGCTTACGGACGCGTTACTATGGTTTTAATGAAGTTGTATCGTCTTTAATTGAATTTATTAATTTGTTTACATTCTCAAAAGTAATAAAAGAGAATACAAAATAAATGTTTACGGAAAAATTATTGCGTTACGCTAAGTGAAAACGATATTTTTTTTCCAGAGTTCTACGAGTCGTGTGAGCTTATATGCAGGTCGTAAAACGAAATAAACGTTGTATCTAGTGGGTAAATGTAATTTATAGCTATATTCTCGTGTTCCAAGTCATGATCAATGCATGTGTTTAATAAATGTCATTACGACATTGTTTATGATTCATAAAACAACTTCAATTTTGTAAATTGCCTCCAACGAAAATCAATCAAGGGAATTTTATCAGAATTTAACTGAAATTAAATATGACAGTAGATGTGCACATGAACTCCGACTGTAGGTAATACTTTAGAATATAAAGTATAGTTTTCTGTACATAATTAAAATAGTCATCAAAAATATAACTCGTTTGTAAACGTGTGAAAATGAGAAGCGATTGAATATATGTTTGATATACTTATGACTTAGGAACAATTCATTGTATGTTTACATATCATGTACACTACTGAGTTATCAACCTGGCAATGCCGCAAATGTGGGAAACGTTATCTATTAAAATATTAACATTTTGCTTCTTTGATTTTTCGAGAAACCGTAAGTATGCTCATTGTACATACATATTTCTAGTGAACTTTTAAAAAGTGAACGTTGCATGTCTGTTGCTTTTCTAAATTGGATAATAGTAAAGGCAGAACTACATAACTGATGCAAGTACTTTATTGAATAGGGTTCCTTTCTTTGATTATATAGCGAGGACACGGTTTGCGCTAGTAATCATTACGCTACTCGCCTGAAGTGAGACCTTCCTAATCGTTTCTGTTATGATATAGTGTCTTCACTATTAGTCTGATTCTCGAACAAAGGATATTCTGGAACACATAACTTTCAAACCATCCCTTCAAGAGTGGCGTGTGGATCTACAACTTACGAACGGGTATAAATAAACATTATGTAATAGTATCGATGGAAATCAAATAAATGAAGCCGAAATAACACCTAACATTATTAAAATTCAGACTCAAGTTCATAAATATATATCGATATTCAAACTAGTATATTTGAAAAAGCCTTCGGTTGGTTGAAAAACACATGGCACACGTGGGATACCTGGAGAACAAAAAAATACTATAACTAAAAGATCAAATGACTACTACTCTACAAATCGATGCGTTAAATCTGATACTATTTTGCACGAAGAACTGCAAGCAAATGCCTTTCAAAACAGCATTATATTACCAAGGGGGAAATTGCTGTTAATAAACCGACATCCAGGTTTTCCAACCAATCATGAATTTGAACACAGGTCACAAACGTGACGACATAGTCACTTCTGGAGGTGGGACAGAAACAGTATTTAAAGAGAGTGGGAATTAAAGAGAAGTGCCTAGATTTTACTGAGATGGTGGATAGCTATTAATAGCACATCATCATATTGGAAAATCATAAGATTAGCCCGTTGTAATATATTATATAAGGAAGAACTCGAGTCTTAAAACCTCCATGTATGCAAATATTTATAAAAATGCATTAGAATATATAAATACTAATAAAATATTTTAGAATATGCAAAAGGATTTTATGAATATTTGGATATACATGATAAATATCGAACATATATATGTATATATATATATATATATATATATATATATATATATATATATATATATATATATATATAAGAGAGAGAGAGAGTGAGAGAGAGAGAGAGAGAGAGAGAGAGAGAGAGAGAGAGAGATCAAATAAATAGTGTCCTAACCTAAATGATCCCGGGTGAGAAAATGTATAATATATATATATATATATATATATATATATATATATATATATGATACCATGTGAAAACGCATATACATGTGTGAAAATATACGTGCACAGTTTACAAAATTGTTATAAATCTTCATATATAAACGCTATCATCCACAAAAAGAATAGGGAAATAATTGTCAGATATGTAATATTGTCTTCATTAGATAGAATTGCATTTATTAATATTTTACATTGAAATAAAAACTTAAATTTACAGGAGGCCACTTAAGTGACGGCTTGACATTGAAATCTGTACAATAGTTTCAAACATGGACACCTTTATGTCATAATCCAAATAAGCTGGACATAGATAAGTACTGCGAAAATATGCACACACTTCAAAGTGCACATGCACAGTTAGCAAACACACACACACACACACAAACGAGACTCTGAATGTATTTCTAAAATACATTAATCCATATACAATGTGAATGTTCTGCTTTGAAATGCTACGATGTATGCTATTTGTGCATATCAAACATTGTTTGGTCCGCCTTGTTAGCTTGCTTGGCTTGCATCAATTTTTATTGTTTTTCATTTATGTTTTAAAATAATTTGCTTCAAGTCATTTTGCTTTGAACGTTTCTATTTATTCAATCAAACAAAAAGAAATCACAGGAAACAATGAAAATAAAGCGAACATGTATGTCATGTTACGTTTCGGACTTTTTTGAAATAACGATTTAAAATTTTGATTTTTAACTTGTTCAGACTGATATTATTATCTCGTTTTTGATATTGACATGGTTTCGACTCGTTTAAATTCTGAACCTCTTCAGATAAAAGTGTTGTCTGTGATTAATGTTTTTGACGAAATTGCTAATCTTTGTTTCGAACTTTGTAATCAGTACATACTTTCAAACTAAACTCTTAATTCAATAGACCTGACTATATTGTTTCTATTCTGTCATTAATGACCGAGTAAAAGTGTACATTTATGTAAGTTTATGTTAATTCATGTCAGTATCGCTTATAGTAACGCTGTTACCAACATTACCCAGACGAATGTAATTTTGAACCAACCCTTTTAGACTTTACTGTTCGAAATTATGTACTTGAGGAAGGTCGTAGATCACATCAGCCGAAACGTTGTGAATATTTCAAGCATCATGAGACTAGTAGTGCGAATAATTCAAATCACCAAACATATGTACTATGTGAATACATTTATCTTCAAACATTTGTTACCAAATTATACAAATATGTTTATGACTTTTTCCTAAGGGTCCTTTTTTAGGCTCAATTTTATGAATGTTATCAACCGTGCAGTAATGTGTATTATTAAACTGTTAGAAAATGCGTATTAATGACGGCGATCATTAAATATCTATATGAAGTTATATTAATTTCCTTATTTGGATTTCTTGGAGAAATGAGAAACGCTTGAAGAAATACCTTTAGTTATGTACGTTTGTAGGAAAATGATCTGCCTAATTGATTACCAAAACAGTCATTAAATCCAGAAAGGCAAAATTATATAAACTTGTTTCTTTTATTTGTGGGTAGTATATTATGTAATTATAATCGTTAATTGATACACTCTGAATTGCTTTCACAATATATATATATATATATATATATATATATATATATATATATATAAGACAATAATGATTCTCACTTAGCATAAAGCAATACTCTTTTTGTAAAGAATATGCTTAGGTTATCCGTTTAGTAGTATGGTTACAGCAACGAAATTGCTTATATCTACGGTCGTTTCAAAGATATTAATTGAATACAGAATCGATCGGAAACAGTGAAACCGTCTGATTATTAGTAAATATTGTTTTTACATACCAATCACTCATAACTAGGAACAATAGTTTGTTTTTTTAGAAACCCAGTTGTATAGGATGACGTCTTTATTTGAGAGAAAAAAGGTTTGTTCTCTATTATGTATGATCTATTTTAATCATCTTCATATCAAGGGTAGACTAAAATTCAAATCATATTAGGCTCATCTCGAGGCGAGATCCATACACACAGGCCCTTTTCAAACAATTTGTACGAGAAATATAGATATATATGTTTGAGTTAAATATTCCAATTGGACAGTTGGGATAGACTCAGGCTCACAACTTCGGCTGTGCTGTGTTTATTCTGCCTAGGATTGATTTATTTATATGAAAACATATAATACCCCATTACTTATTTTTAAATATAATGAAATGTCAGTGAAACACATCTTAGATATTGTTATATTTAGTACGTAACGCCTGTGTCTGTTCGTACATCTCATCCTCTCTCTATCCCAATATATCTCTTTATCTCTCTCCTTCTCATATATATATATATATATATATATATATATATCATCGTATAGATATATAATAAAGGAGAACGTATGGCTGCTTGTGTTTCTGTATGTCTCTTAATATATAAACAATCTAGAAATTTTACTTTAAATAAAAGTGTTTTGCATGTAAACTTTTTCTATAAACATGATAGAAATAGTCATGTGTATATAACTGCCTTCTTAAGGAGGCTAAAACCCCCTTCTGACATGTTAGAAATTTTAATCCATCTATTTATATCTATTTTTGTAAGAGTACAAACATACATATAAATAGTTTAGTGGTTACGATATTAGGCTGACAACATCAATGTTGCTGTTAATTCTTCCATTATATACTATTGCCTATGATTTTACCCCATATTCGAATCCGGGAAACGCCGGGTAATCTTGATTTATATAAGCATATATTTATATATATATATATATATATATATTTCTCTGAAATTCTTGGTCTGATGAGGTTACTTTCTGGGAATAGTGCAACCGAAACATGTATGCACATATGTAACCAATAATGTTTGTATAAATAAAAAAATTATACTTATAAACAGCTCTACTTGTTATTGAGCACTTTTTATAAACACTTGAGTTTCAACAGATTAACATCTAAAGAAACTAATACAATACATGTACATTATATATATATATATATATATATATATATATCATAATTACACACGCATATATATGTATGTATATATATATATATATATATATACATACATATATATGTGTGCGTAATTATGAAATATACTCATATCATGGTTTCAGTTTAATAGAAAATGTATGTAATGAAAAATAATTTAATTATATTTATTCAAACGTTATGAAGAAAATGCAACATTAAAGAAATATATAAAAACAGCCGAGACAATTAAAGCTGAGGCAAACTACAGTTGTTAACATTATGTCATGTTTTATGTCCCCCCCCCCGAAAAAAAATTATTTTCACGTGTAACTGATTAATAGTATGTTTCTGCATTATTTGAACCGAATTTCTTGCATATGATAAACATATGAACAATTAATGGTATGCATTCGTGTGAGAAAACTATGGCTATATTCTACATTTCTACGTCTCGCTACACTGAATTGCGTTATACGACAATATATTCAGTTCATGTAGTTAAATAAACAGCTACATAACGGAATATGCGGAGAAAACAGCAAATCTATGATTTAAGATAAACAAATCTAATTTATCAATTGTCACACGTATTTATGCAATAGAAATGTCAAATAAAATGTGTTTTTATAATCGCCTTAATACTCTAGAATGGTCAGACGAAACATTCTAGTCGGTTCACATGATGTTATCAGTAGATGTGTTTAGTCTAAAAATACAAGAAAAATGTATATATTCATACATTAAGGCGATATGATGTCGGTGCGTGAATTATCAGCCTCGACTAAGTTTTAGAAGGCTGGATCAACCACACCGGCGAAGATGCAATTTCATTTTATTTCGAAACTCGCAATAAGATAGTATTTATTTGTTCGGGATCTGTTATCTTCTAAGACGGTGCAATACTATCATAAAGCCAGCGTTCGAATTGCATATCTGTACAATATAAATATGTAGCAAACCCATCCAAGGGGTTTAGATATATACCCTGAATAATACCATAAATAAGCTGTACCACATTTGACCTTTGCAGGGTGGGCAATAAATTAAAATATACCAAGTTCGAACTAGTGTTCACAATTAAAAGTTTACAAATAATTTATTGGGTTTTTAATTTTGTATAAGGGATGTTTTTCAATCAAATGCTGATGTCGGCACTCGCGTCAGATATCTATATGTAGCGAGAACGACAGATTACCTTATCATGTATTAATAATAAAATTAAAATTAAAATAGAAATATGTATAGTAAAATCATAGAAAGTAATCAAACGGCCATAAGATTGCCAGTCCAAGGAACGACTGTACACAGATGTTCTAACACCTTACATAGATAAGATGGGGTTTATTGTTATTAATCTATGATACCAAACAACGTTATTTAAAAACTAATGACTTATCAAAAGCTATACCTGTTTCATTCAGTATTATTTTGTCTTCGTCTAGATACACTTGCATGAAAATTGGAGGCTTCGCTTGTCTACTTTCTTCATGTGATGATAATTGTAAAAATATAAAGCTAATTTTTTATTGACAAATACATTACATTTTGGGGATAATTCTGCCGGCAATGTAGATTATAACATTTTGATAATATCTAAAATGATTCCTCGAAAATCATTTACGAACAAATAGTTTTCGGAATTATTTCCAAACAACTTATTCTTTACTAAAATCCGTACGTCATTTGCTTGGATAAACACAATATTTAAAAGTCATTATTTGTTTACCGCGTTCATCGTGGAAATTAAGCAGAAGATAAATATTGCTATACAAGTTTTCGACAAAATTTCATAGTGGCAGATTACTATATTTCATGCGAATTATCCGCTTCTTCGATTGTTGCAATTTACAGTTTAAATACAGTAGGTAGCTCATATTTGTTAAGTACAGTAATAACATATATAATATTTTCAGTTAAAAAAGTTACTGGACTAATTCCTACCGTGTAAAGAAAAAAATAGTTTGTAAGTTTCAAGCAATGACTCTAGTTAAAGCTTTTTTTAAGCAAGCATTTATCCGGAGGGTACATCGCTGAATCATCAGGAAAAGTAAGTATTGGTAGTGATGTCGGTGATATAAAGGTTCTTCATTTCCTAGAAGTCTGACTTAACAGAGGCTTAAATTGACATCGCTCCCCGTTGTATTGCAGCACCCTCAGACACCAAAATATGCACCCTTCTGCCCCGGCATATATATATATATATATATATATATATATATATATATATATATATATATATATATATATGTATATATATATATAGTTGTTCTATTTTCCTTTATATATATAGTGTACTATTTATAGGTCATGAAGAATACAAATATGATATTCATGTAGACGTTATATCTAGATATAAAAACAGAGATATGTGTATGACAAGCAGATAGACGTACGTAATGTTGGATATATTTTTTAATATTGTATGGTAATTAATTATACTTATAAAAAATATACTTTTGAGGTCAAAATATTTCAACAATGGTAAAAATGTTATGAAAACATGTGAGTTGTATAATGTAAATTGTATCTGAATCAGGGAAATGTGTTATTTAGACAAAGAATTGTTTTAAAATATATATATACACATTGAATTATTAAAGATTAATTTGGCCAAATGATCAGTTAAACTCTTTTAGTTAGTGTTTAAATAAAAACAACAAGTAATTATTTTTAACGAATTGTTATAAACGAACAAATTTTTAAGTAGAAACGTATTTGACAAAATGCAACATTTTTAATAATATCAATATATTTCATCAAAAGGTAATATAACTTCTCAGATATCCTTTATCATTTACTATAAAATATCCATTTTCATAACAGTTTAATGAGAATAATAAAAAAAACATGATTTAAATATTTGAATATGAATTCCAAAACATTAACATTTGGTTTATCGCGTTTTTAGAACAAGAGTGTTGCGTTTATCACATAAATAAACAATTCCACCTGAACTGTATAGTTTGAAACGAGTATTTATCTATAAGCAACTAGATACAAATCGATATAGGCTAACTCTAAGGAATGTGTCTGTTTGTGTTCTTTTCACAGGGGATTCGGGTCACATCGGGCCACCAGGCCCCGTTGGTCCCAAGGGAGATGTGGGAATTATGGGAAGACCTGGGATTCCAGGAAAGCCAGGCAAAGACGGTCACCCCGGACCAACAGGTAATAGAACTATCTTAGAATCTTTTTTCATCTGTCACACTATTTAAATTACCTATTTTCCAATTTCTATTCTCACCTTCCTTTCTTCCTTAACAGTTGAACATTTTATTTATTAATGCTTCTGTTTTCTTGTATGTCTCTATTTTTGATGGAGTCACTTATTTACATGTGTATCTTTATGAGGGACTAGTTGTAGAGCCGTAACCGGAAATGCTTATAATGAGTTTCCGGTTAGGTAATGGAAATATTGTGACATTTTTGTTTATGTTAAAAGATTCTTCTGACTGCAACATGTTTGTCTATGTATTCCTGGTTGATTACATCATCTGATATTTATGACTCATTTATAACCCTCTGTTTTAGTTTATTCATGTTGCCACTCATCCATTACATCGTCATCAATTGTTCCGTTACATTGTCGTCTCAATTCCATTCTTTCACGTTGTTCAAAAGCACATTTCTCTGCTTTTAATAACGTATCCTTCGTTTCATTTTTCTCTTTCCATTACGTTCTTTCTCGCAATTCCCTGTTGAACTTTCTAGTATATTTATGTTTTATCTAACATAATTAAGAAAAAAACGTTTCCTGATCTTAATCACGCATAGTCGTATACTGATCATTTTTGCCTCCAATTATTCTTTGTGTATGTGTAGTTCTCCTCAATTAATACCTAATAGTACTTTTAGTTTTTTTTTAATTCAAATTTAAGAAATTAATGATGTTTATATTTCTGTTTTTTATTAATGTACACTCCATAATATTATAATATATTTGTTTGCCAAAATGATGAAAACGTAATCTATTAAATTGTCTATTATAATAAAGTAATATGGCTATAATAAAACTTGCTTAATCAGTTATATAATTCGTGAGGAAAAACTGAACGTAAATAGATTTAAAAATAACGGTAAAAGATTGAATTTACAAGAAAACAATTGAAACCTACCTGTTACAATAATTACGAGAAGGGCGTCGGTTTCGAAATATTTTAGATGAGGATTGATAATTTAAGTGAGTAAGACTACTTTTCTCATTTTGGGTTCTATTCACACAATTTGTCGGCCGATATAACCTCTAACCTTTTTCAAATAGGAATCGTTACGTAGAACTCTGGAATCTGTACATATTTCAAACTAAACCCTTTATTAGATAAACGAGAGTAAGTTATTTTCAATCTCTCAGCCATGACCGGGTAAAAATCTTAAGTAATACTTGTTATGTACTGATTATCTCCTGTATTTCAGATTAAACTTTCAACCTGTAGAAGACTATTACTTAGAAATGATTAGTGAAACTTAATCCGTTGTGCCACGGGACCAATATATATATATATATATATATATATATATATATATATATATATATATATAGTGTGTAGATTTCAATTTTGTGTAGAGAATCTGAATAACAGAGCTCAATGTAATTTAAACAGAGCAAAATAGAATTATAAAAAGAAAAACTATACACACATTAAGGTTGTACACATAATAACTTATTTCGACCCTTTTAATTAAGTCTCCTCAGATGTATAGACAACCACGTCAAGAAAAAAAAAAAACAGGTTGTTTTTTTTTTTTGACGTGGTTGTCTATACATCTGAGTGTGTATAGTTTTTCTTTTTATAATTCCATATATATATATAAATATATATATATATATATATAAAATAGGATGTATTTCTTAATTTAATATGCTTAATTTCGCATTTCTATGAATATAGAATCTTATTTGAACTTTTTTATAATATATAATATAAAAAGTAAAACTGAGACGCACTTTACAATAAGAGCTTCCAAATCAGGCATATTAAATGCATAAAGTAATCTTATGTTGATCTGCACGAATTAAGTTTCCTAATGTAGCAATCAGGTATCAAATGCAGGACGTCATTTTTGAATTGTTTATATATATATATATATATATATATATATATATATATATATATATAAATATCAGTATGTATACCAATAGTGCATATTATTTTTTAATATATAGAATCAAATAGATGATTATGCACAGCAATGGTTCTATTTCCATAAAGCAATGCTATTAAGCTGATAATAGATACGATTATATGATAATTTTCATATAAATAAACCTGAATTTCATCAACACAGACATTTTTATTCTCATGATTTTCTAATTTCACTGGCTGCAAAATTTGTTCACGATTATATTCCCAATTAATTTTTTCATTGACTGGAAATTATTTTTAGGTTTTAAATATTGTAAAATGACTTAATTGTGGCTCATTAATCCACGATATATCATTATTTTCTTATTTTCTCCTCGTTTTTTCTTTAGCTATGTTTTATATAAGTTCTGCTTTAAGCTGCGTAAAGGGGAAATGTATGTGTGCGTTCTGTCCTCTATAAAGTGCTATGCAAAATAACATTGTTTATTGGTCTTTGCCCGTATATTCCTGACGTAGTGAATGGTATCTATTACCGCATCTACTTATGTTAGAGCACAACCATTGGCTTGCAATTCCTCGACCCCCCCCCCCAAATTTCACCTTACAAGACACATCTTATATGAGATCATCTTTGGCACCGACTTCTCATGGTAAACGTATCTATCAAACGTTCCTCAGTTGCAGCGTTAAGTACGTGAATAAACAATCAGTAAATTATATTTGGTCTCCAAATAAGAAAGTATCCTCATCTTGTGTAAACAGATGAAACTGTCAATTAGAATGTCTGCACAAATCATTTCTTCAATCAACTTTTTATATGCTTTCTTTTCGTTTGTCTACATGCAAGCTGTGCTATATGGCATGTCGGGGCTAAAACGAAATCTTTTAGAATGAGAAACAAACAACAGCGAACTAATATGATAGGCATAGTAAGAGAAGGCTTACGTGATTAGTTAGTTGCAAATCAACGCCAAGTAGAATAAGTAAAATTGTATTTTCTAAGACTAACTCAACAACAAAGTTAAGGATATTTTAGCGTGTATGTTGTGTTATTAAAATATACAGAAAAAGCTATAGATAAACAATTGTTTGTTTACATTACTATACTTATAAATAAGCTTAGCCTCATAATAGATATATTTATGAAGTTTGCTTTGTATAACTATACTAGTTTTGCAGTGTAGTCTCGACTCAATGTCGAATTTTAATTATTTATAGCTATAAATAGATGGCATGCTTTTTTACAGAAATTATACCTACCTGATTTAACTTGTTCTTAGAACCACCGCCTTCAAATTGAGCTGACTTCCGAAAAAGTCTATAACAACTATTACTGGAAGTCAAAGCTATTCCGCGATGGTCCTGACTCTTACAAAACCGAATATAATTGGTCAAACAAAATGATTGTAATGACACTTTTTCTATGCGTTGTTTTACAAAGTATGCACGAAAGATGTAAGGAAGACGGAAATATACTAATAAAATAAAAAGAGTTGAAGTGAGTAAAGTATCACATTTATCTTATGTATATTTACGTTGCACTTATTTCAAACATGTTGAAATAAATAGATGTTGAATGCATTTTAATTTTGTCAGGCTGACTTTAAGATGTCATACATTCATTTGGTTTGGGTTGGTTTGTTTAACAGCATATCTACCATCTAGGGGTAATTTAATGCCGATTAATGTTGCCAGATTTAATTCTATGAGATGAGTAATTATTTATATTTCGAGAATATTACTTTAAGAACAGATTACTCTAAGAATGCATTAGTCTTAGAATGATATTCCAAGGGAGAGGACCTTCAATGCCCTTAAAATACACTACTCCAAGTATCCATTTTTCTGAGAAAACGTTACTCGTAGAAGGAAAGTTCGCAGTGAGAGTGGGAGCATGACTACCAGAAAACATTACTTTTAGAAGGGCATTTTACTGAGACAGCGAGTCATTACTCACAGAAGACAACAACAAGAAAAACATTACTCCAAGAAAAACATTACTCCCAAAATACATTACTTAAAAAAACAGTACACTTCGGCATTAGTAATCTTTTTTGTTGTCAATATGATTGATCCTCAGCCACCACCTTCTAGTATTTATTAAGGGAGAAAAATAATAAGGATAATTAAGGTTTTGATTCTTTGAACAATTAGATTGAATAATATAGTAATGGGAGAACTCACGGACACTTGGGATATTTGAGGATTATATTTCTATAATCGGCATACACAATATAGCAATACAAGCCAGAATATGTTTCTGTTAATGGACTTAGAAATAGTTGTAATTGTAAGAACGCTGAGATATTTTGTATGGATTTATTGTTGCCTATAATGACCGAACAAAAATAAGACAACAAGGAGGTAGTTAATAAGATTATGTATGTACAGAAAGTACAGAAGTAATGTGTCCAAAGACTGCTTCTGGATTGGTTAAAACGCTTCTCTCTCTATCAAAACCACTATTCCGTGTGTCGGGAAGACTCCATATAGTCATGCAATGATGTATATCACTATGACGGGATTTAAGAAATAAGAAAAACTGTTTTATTAAACATTAAAATAATTACTTTTACGCGTGTGAAATACATTATACGAGTTAATATATCGATATCAAAAATATAATTCATTTGTAGCGTTTTACATTTATATATTAAATACTCTTTTTATAGCCTGTTAACCAGCTGGTAACCATGTCAAAAACGTGTATTGTTAATTATTGTATTTGTCGGTGCTTTTGTGTATGTAGTTATTTTCACTCAATCCGGAAATCTTCCATGACGTCTATATTAATGTTTTTGGTGGAATATTTTTCACTTGACGCCAGACGAATAAAAGTAAGACGCCTCAGTGTTATTTTTTAAATTCTTATAGAAAGTGTCTGATAAAAAAAAATCTTGGATCTGTAGGTTGTGCCCGTCTAGAAAGTTGAATATCAATCGATGGGAATCATGTTTTCTTTGATTGATATTCTTTGTCAAAACTCTCCGGAGACACAAAATTCTTGAGACAGTTGTGATATAGGATACCAAAGATATAAACGCAGCTTTGGACAATAGATTTTATAAGGATGTGAACTGAGAAAATTCGATTGAAATAGTTTTTTATGTTGCATTCAATTATGAGAACAAAATTAAAAATAGAAAAGCGTGACACAAGGAAATTAACACACATCATCAGAATTTAATTTATTTTTAAAGAAAATGTAATTTGTCAAATTAAAAATTTAAAGTTGCAAAAAAGCAAATAATCAAAACTGAAAAAATATATATATAGGGAACGTTAACAATATTGTTCGTTTCTGTAAATATATATCTGTATACTGCTCAAAGTCTGATGTTGATATATTGAAACATTGTATAATTTTCGTTTGTATATGAATCTATGAGACAAAAGAACGAAGAGCGGATAATATAAATAAAAAAGCGAATTGTCTGAGAATTAGTGAGAGAAAAATAAAAAAATAAATCGAAACTATCATCAAAATACAGCTTTTCTTCAAATAAATCGGTTAGAACTGCGTATAAAATGTTCTATCGTGTAGATGTGTTCTATCTCATATTTAGTGTACAGCCTAGTTAAATCGCGGAATAGATATCTTTTAAAACTTTTTCTAGTTTCTAGTGATATTTTTAAAAAGAGAACGGGTTAAGGAAATGCGATAAATACACACTTGTCAAAACGACATATATATTGATACTGTTACCCAATGAAGTATCACATCTATATAATGAATCAAAGTGAGATTTCCCGTTATTTCAACGACCGATAAATCGCTCCGTAGGCATAAGTGGCTTCAAGAATTCTGTTACGTATGCGCTTCAGTCCAATTCACGGTGCGTGTTCTCAGAAATTCCAAGTTTGGTTCGTTCCCTTTAAGAAAATTGTATATCATATTTGGTCAACCGTTTTCGCTCTGATTATATATGTCAGCATGGGTGTAGGGGTTACTAATTTCCACACTCGCACAGTAATATATATTCTTTCGACTAGGACAACATAAGATTACGGTTTAAAGCTAATTATAGTTAATTTTTCGTTTAACACTGTGCGCAACATTGGATTATATTTAGTATTACACTGACTTGCAATTTATCGGCTAATAAAATAACAAATAACAAAATTGTTTTCTGCTTACAAAACACTAGCAAAAACATTATTCGCGATAACTTCATATAATAAACATTATAAACTGGGCCCTACAGTTTTTATTTAAAACTAAACAATGTTACAGAGTAGTAACTGTTTTAGTTACGTTGATCAAGAAAATGTGTGTTCGGTTTTCGGTATACGCTAAAAGGTTTAGATGCGATCAATCGTCGTATCACGGTCCTATTATTTCAACCATATTGAAACTACGTAAACTGTAGCCGAAAAAAGGGTACAGTGGTGCAGCGAAGACGTCGGTCGCCTTAGGAACTGACGATCCTTATTTGGTGGATGGCAACACAAGTGTAAATAAACCGTGATTAGGCACGTACGTTTTTACATACATTATACATATATCTTAGTAATACAACACTTTAAGTGTACAGTATGACTGCCATAAATATTTATTCAATAAATTGCATGTCTTTGTGAAAAAGCATCTGATATTTTGACTCAGTGTACAACAGAAAACTGTTTCATTTTTTCATCATGTAAACGACATACTTATTTGAGTTTTATACTTATTAAAATCTAATTTATAATGATAAAAATTAATGCGGGTGAAATAATAGCCTTTTAAATCGTGTTTATTTGTTTCTAAATAATAGAAACGTTCGCGCGTTGATTATATTCTATTGTCTAAATAGTTGCGTAAATCGTATTAGAGACGACTTTCACACTAACTGGTCGCTTACTATTCTACTTGCATGCTTATAGTTTTAGCAATATTACTTAGCAAAATTACTATAAAATAGTGAATTATTATTCCAGTGTTTTTGTCTAGCGAGAATTATTTGAAATTCCCCACAGCAAAAAATTACAAATAAAATAGAATAAACCTCGCCTCTACACACGTAGTTTTTATTTACATTTATTCGCCCCAAACAAAACCCATTTTCATAGAAGCATACTATGCTACTGTGTTTGGGGCGAGATTTATATTAAGGGAAACCCTGGTTAGGGAATTAAGCAGCAATATGTGTGTTTAATTCCATTTAAATTTCCGTATAGAAACAGGGAGCAGGAAGAGAATCTAAAAGGCAAGCGGTCCGAGGAAAAAAGACTATAGGAATAAAGAATCTGCCGGCATCTAGTGACCTCTACAATGACAGGGTTGGAGTTATCAGCTTGTGGGATAAATCAGAGATATTTTCGTTTCAGGAAATGCATGAATAAGCGACGGTTCTAAGCGGATTCACTTTCTTAATTCTGAAATAATACGAATGTTTGAATGCCTATTATTATATACAATTAACAAAATATAGTAAAACCGTTGATTAATATTACTTATATGGTTCAAGAGTTAGAGCACTAGTTTCCCGGTCTTCAAATGTTACCGAAGAGACGTCGCAACACGGGTTCCGCTCGTATAATAATAGAAAGAGCAATTATAAAATAGATGCTTCTATCTGAACGGTGTATTACATGAGACACGTTCTAAGAAATTGTTTGTTATCGTACAAGAAGGCATCGCCTGTACAAATATTTTGAAGGATCACAACGTTAACTTTATATAGTATAACAATTTCCAAGTGTCTCTAGAACGTAAATATGTTTAAATATAAACCACACTACGCATGAACCATCGATCATAGTTGCTATGTATATTATTAAACTATATGAATTAGATTTGGAAATTTCAAGTCACAGCTTCTGCCGCTGTTAGTTTGTAGAGTCATACATTTAAATAAACTTGCAAATATCGTGTTTTTTCGATTAGATGATCTGCATTGTTTCCTTTGTTGGTCGCAGCTATTCGATAAACTGGCAAGATTTGAGGTTTTAAATCCAAACATCGAAAGCAGCAACGCCCATTGCAGTTCCACGCCTATCACGTCTTGTTTTGCCACATTCAGAGACAATCAGACGATGACGTTTACTGATCTCGACTTCTGGATTTTCACTAGAGCCCTGTTATCTGAGTTACGGCCCGAATTCCACTGGATTCAAGACATGTCCGCCATTGTGGAACCTACCAGAAACAGGAGTTTATGACGGCATAACTCTTACACTAACGCGTAGACCTGGTCTGGAAGAAATTAATTTAAAGGGTTGATGTGCCGCTGCTTTCGAGTAAACATTAAATTATTTGATCAAAACAGAAATATATATATATATATATATATATAGCCGTCGACTCGCTATTCACAAAGTTAAATTTCTCCTTAATTATTAGCTAATTACCTATGGCCGAGGGGTTAACGCTCTTGACTGCGAATCAGTGGCTATTTGTGATCGGAGTTCGAGCCCGCCGACCGTTGAGAATTAACTTCCTGCACTTAAAATTGCGTTAGCATGAAACATCGATGTATGTAGGTAATACATAATTAATATTTATTTATGAATATTATTATATATATATATATATATATATATATATATATATATTTATTTATTTATTTATTTTAAGTTTAAATGCATGACGTCATAAATAAGAGAAGCTTTGGAAATGAATGCTTATTTGGTGACCGCAATTATATAAAATAAAAATATTTATATTTACCTTATATACCTTTATTCGCCATTCCTCGCAATATCTAAAGTGTTCCTGTTTCAGACGAAAAAATGTGTACGGTTATAACAGCATCGCATTAATGTATTCGTAAACATGCGTATCTTTTTTGGAAGGTTCATCTGGTGAAGTTAGTTTTAATTAATTTTAATTAGCGAGTATGTTTGATATTTCACGGTACGTGAATAATCTATCTCAAAATGCAATCCCTAGACATTAATTGTTGCAAAGATAAATTATAACTGATAAGAAAAACATCAATGAATTTGCTGAAATAATTGGAATGAAAATAATTATAGAAAACAATACGAATGCTTGGCAAAATCAAGAAAATATCGATTTTACAAAATTAATAGAGTCAACATCGAATCGTCATTCACTTGTTTTAATATTTTAACTCGAATTTCCTTCTCAGTATTCTACTGTAATATCTATTTGGGTTATTTGTATTCCTGTTCCCATATTGGATGTAATTCTCACGTTTCAGTCGATGTAACCTCCAGCATTCTTTGGGTGCGTCACCTGACTCTCAGTTCTGTAGGGCATTTGAAACGGAACAATATTTAATCCAAGTGTGTGACTTTTCGTTATGTAAGACATGACTGGATAAAGATTTTAAACTAACTCATAATTATATTGTTTACTATCGCTCGTACTGAGGATTGAACTTTCAACTTTCAAAGACTGTCACTTGAAACTGATTATTATTTAGCACTGTATCGGTTGCGCCACAAGACATATAAAAGATTTTCAGAGTTTCCATCGACCGTAACTCTGTGAGAATAGTATAGAAACTAAAAATAGTCAATACAATAATTAAAATAATACGAATATTCAACCAAAAAAAGCTAGTACTCAATATGTTACTCAAAGTAAATATGCAATCAAAGTTATGTATTTTATCGCTATTGATGAGAGCTGTTGATGCTGATAGTCTTTATGTTAAACATGACCCGAGGATGCATGGATCTTTTCAGATGCTA
>OY744527.1:104273620-104276120 GCA_963556195.1 Sepiola atlantica
ATGGTCAAAATTATCATGGTCATAGTAAGTCAACATTATGATGTAATGTATTAAATTTTGAAGCAGTGGTTCTTCTGTCCGACCGGTCATTCCCCACTTGGCAACTCCGCCATTCCCCACCAGTGGGGAATTCCCCACAGGTTAAGAACCACTGGTCTAAAGAAACTGAAATTTGAGGAATAGTTTTATTGGTGTCTCATGACTATTAGGAAAATTGCCCCTTTCACAAAGGGCTTCAATCTCCTTTTTACTTCCAATACATAGCACTAAATTAAAGTAATACTAGCCCTTATGCCTCACAGCTGTAGTCTAACATTCATAATGCTCGTTTATTTGCTTTCAGAGAGAAACTTGTACGGACGAATATATAAACATATGCACATACCTAACAGACATATATATATATATATATATATATATATATATATATATATATATATATAGTGAATGCTTTTATTCAAACATGTACAAGGTCTGGCATGTCGATGTTATCGATCTACAGCTCTCAAGAGCTGAGGTCTCATAAGGCAGAGAATTATTTTTTGATCCAACCTGATTGCTGAATTCCAGGGAGAATGAAGTCAAGCAAAGAAGAAGAGGAGAAAGAAGTAAAAGTCATGTGACCGATTTTTAAAAATATGATTGCCGTAAGAAATTAATATTTTCATTTTTTTAATTTTTAATTTTTATTTTTTATATCCAACGCTGAGCTGGGGTAGAAAGGGGGGGTCGAGGAAAAGAAAAAGAGAAGAGAAAGAAAAGGAAGAAAAATATAATTGCCATTAGAAAAGTTTAATTTACAGCTATTTATATTTTTATTTTTATCCAACGCTTAGCTAGGGTGGGGGTGGGGTGAATGAAAAAGAAAAAGAAGGGGAGAGGGGTAGAGGGATGTTAGGGGTCGATGTTTTTCGCTTGACTTCATTCTCCCTGGAATTCAGCAACCAGGTTGGATCAAAAAATAATTCTCTGCCTGATGAGACCTCAGCTCTTGAGAGCTGTAAATCGATAACATCGACATGCCAGTGTAGCAGACCTTGTACATATTTGAATAAAAGCATTCACAATACAGCTCTATATTTTATTGAGCACTCTTTTATAAGCCCGGTTTGATTCCTGTTGGATTTCTACCCTGTGGATTTTTACCCTACCTGGATTAATATATATATATATATATATATATAATATTTGTTATTGTTTATTATCTATGTACGTATACGTTTCGTCCTTTTTCAATCAGGACTCTTCAGCATAGAGATATGCCTATTCACTACCGGTCACACGATTCGAAACCCTGGTTTACAAGTATTTTTCAACCCAAATTAAACGTCGCTAACCGATCGGCCAATTCTGAATAGCTTATAAACAATGATAATTTTAACACATTTAAAGCGGCGAGACGTACAGGCATTCTACTTCTATAAGGGAAGGAATGATGCATATAAAGCAAGTGACGTCATGCTGTGTTAGTACTACCATTTACAGTGCTCTACTTTTTTACGAGGAGCTTCAAATATAAATATTTGTTATTGTTTATTATCTATGTACGTATACGTTTCGTCCTTTTTCAATCGGGACTCTTCAGCATAGAGATATGACTATTCACTACCGGTCACACGATTCGAAACCCTGGATTACAGAGAGAGAGAGAGAGAGAGAGAGGGAGAGAGAGAGAGAGAGAGAGAGAGAGAGAGAAAGAGAGAGAGAAAGAGAGAGAGAGAGAGGGATAGATGTAACACCTACATAAACAATGAAAGCAACAGAGCAGAAGTCCTAAACGTTTGGTTTCGTCATCATTTCGGGTATTCTATTATGGTCACTGATATGCTATATATATATATATATATATATGTGTGTGTGTGTGTGTGTGTGTGTGTGTGTGTGCGTGTGCTTGTATATATATGTATGTATATATATATGCATATATATATATGTATGTGTATATATGTATATACATATATGTATGTATATATATATGTATATACAAATATGTATATATATATGTATATATATATAAGTATATATATATAAGTATATATAAGTATATATATGTGTATATATATAAGTATATATATGTGTATATATATAAGTATATATATGTGTATATAGGTGCATATATATATATATATATATGTATATATATATATATGTATGTGTAGACGAGTTTGATTTATTGACTGATTTATCACAGCTATACCTATATGTTACGCATGTGTGAACCTTTTCTATCTACGTCTGATTTCATTTAGAATATCTCCATTTTTGCATTTGCTTTTACAAATGCGTGAACAGAAAAAACAAAGCGGTGTCATTAAATATTAGGTCCTTTCCTTTTCATTCTTTAAAATGCCTTCTTTTTAGTTCACTGTTTTTTCTTTATTTGTCATTAACACCTGTGTTTCACTTTCACAATATTTCTTTCATTTTTTCCTCATAACATCGTCTTCCATTTATCTCTGTTTTCATTGATTCCGCTTTTTGAAATGTGTTCACTTTTTCA
>OY744527.1:104281120-104323620 GCA_963556195.1 Sepiola atlantica
GAGCTGAACCATTTCTTGAATCCACAGAGGTAGATTGCATCCTGTCTTTTAAGTCATTACCTGATCAAAATGTTAAGCAATTATTACTTTATTCTTAATTGTTATCGCCTATAGTAGGGATTGAACACTTACCTCCTAGAAACTGTCGCGTTGAACTGATTTCTATAAAGACTTTGATTGGAGATTAAGTCTCAATAAATGCGTCATTTAATATTACTAAAATTTTAAGTGTTCGACAGGATTGTTTGAATTTGATAAGCCACACTCAAGTAAGCCGTAATTGACATAGGCCGACAGGTTGTAAAAATAACATCCAAGATGGGAAATGTAGTCTGGATAATCAAATTAATACATATAATCAATCCTCAGCTAAACAATTCCGAAACTTGAAGATTGGTTTTCTCGAATTCTAATGTAATAATTGTTTAAGTAATTATATTTCTTATTAATACATCTAAAGTTTATTTTGTTAATCATATCAGAAAAAAATGTAACTTCAAATAACAGGATCAAAGCAGTTTAATCAAAATTCTTTACAAAAAAGAATGAAATATCAAAAAAATAATTCCGTTAAATTTTAATTGAGGATAATCGTCTATGAAATAAATAAATGCGAACATTGCCTCACTCATATCAAACGTAGTTTCCCTTGGCATGCCATGTTTTAATTCATTCTAAACTCAAAATATTTAAAAAAACTAATATTTTTATTGTTCTTATACTTAACACGATGCGAGTCGTCATGCCGAGGCGACTTTTTAAGCATGTCGTCACGTGTCTGCCTACAAAACTAATAAAAATAACACTAACAACTTTGTCCTTGCATGCCTACTGATTATTTCAGGTGATCCAGGACAGAAAGGCGAAAAGGGCAAAGAGGGCGCTCGCGGCCTGATTGGCTTTCCAGGCTTCAAGGGAGAACGAGGTAGTTAGTACGCAATTGTGTTGTGTCTTTTTGCTAGTGATGTGTTTGTGTTGGAGGTTAGTCCAGCCGATGATTTGTATGAGAGAAAGGGTGAACTATTGGTTTAGTCTCTACCAAGGAAGTGTTAGAAAATAACTAGTCGTTTCACTTAAGCTTACAATAGCAAATACACATGGTACTATTGTAAAATATTATATTTGAAGATGTTTTTCTTTACATGACAAAACGGGTTAATTCTTATTATTTCGATTATTTGGAAAACTATTCTCGTCTTTGTGGGTATTTGCACATTTTTACAACGTGACGGCCGATCAAAACCCAGACCTTATTTAGGAGCATCTTATCTACGGAATTTTGAACTGACTTCTTTATTTAATCCACGAAGTAATTTGTTGTTGCCCCGACCGGGTAGAAGTGAGGATTATGTTATTATTAGTAATTATTGCGTATAGTAAAAATTACGAAACATAAAATCGGCTCATCTTAAGTAGAATAGTCCCCTTCTAATATAGTCTTTCAACTACCGCATAATGTAAGTTAAAAGAGCCTACGAAATAATTAATTCGATAAATTCCTTACAAAATTCATAAATGATTCAGAGAATTAAATGCAAGTAGACAACAATTAATGTGCTATTTTCATGATGTTTGTATTTTCTCCTGATATACGAGATCAGGTTTGGAACATAGTACAAATAAAACTATTTAGAATTTTGGCGTTCAATCCAATCATTCGTCGAACTTCGTAATATGTATAATGTAATGCTACATAGTGTGGGTTATGTGTTACTAAGCAGAGACATAAAAATATCGATTTTGAAAAAATCGAAAATGATTATTTCCACACTCGATTCAATTTTTTTAACAGTTATATTCTAATGTTGAGATTTTGAACAGGAGTCTTATTTCGTGGGTTTATATTATGAGACTAAACGAATATACACGAGTATGAATTTTGTTAAATGAAGATCTAACTCAATATGCTATGAAGAGAGGTCGACCAGAGGTAACCTGTATTAAGACTTGTCAATGATTTTAATTGTAGTGTCTTTCCTCGCAACACTAAACATCCTGACGAAATTATCCACACACAAGTAAACAGCATAAAAGACAGAAGAGTGTGGGGTATACGAAAAAGACATTCATATAATAGTAAATTGTGAAAGAAGAAAATATTATTAGTATTTTGAAGAGATAACATCATTGATTTCTTTTATATTTACAACTGATTTGAAAGAGGTTTTATATTTTCAATGATAACACACATTTTTAAATTATGCATGTGTAAGGCATAATATAACTCTTTACAAACATAAAACGCATGTACGATTTTAATAAGTATATTACAAACTATTTCCTTTCTCTTCTCACTTTCGTTTCCGTCCGTGCTCTTCTTCATAAAAGAACGTGAAAAAGGGTTTTATTTACTCCTCCCCAGGAGTTAGGCACAAGGCCAGTTTTATCTTACTCCTACAAGTAAGATGTGACCCAAGATCGGGTCGAGAAAGTGGGGTTTGAAAAGCCAGCGCTCGAGAGGTGAGCACTCTGGCCATTTAAAAATTGCCTGGGCAGCCCCGTCGGCATTCCCCGGTAGGGGCGCCTCAGACAGTAAGCAATAAACTTACTCCTCCCAAAGAGGGGAGGCAAAGCCTGGGGGGTGGACCTCCTAGAACTGCACAGGACAGGCGTGCAGTATCCATCGGAACAGATACTACACTTTGATCTTAGCCAAAAGGCCAAGAAGGGTTCACATGTATTAATACATACGAACTTCATTCATGTAAAGCTGCAACATCAAAGTTCATTTTTAGTTTTGCATATATTGTTTGAGACAAACGTTTGATTAGTTTATGATATATTGTCATTAATATATTAGTTTAATGTTACATTAAAATGATTCGTTTTATTATTATTGACGACGCGAGACCAATTGAATCATTATTTGTTATATATATATATATATATTATTATTATTAGTATTATTATTATTATTATTATTATTATTATTAATAATATATACTTTCTTTACTTAGGTATTGTTTTATAATCCTTTATGTTTTTACTAGACAATGTTTGACATAAAAAGATAAATGTCATTTATTTTGAAGTAAATGTAGAAATGTGTTTATTTATAATTGAGCTTTGATTGCATCAACTATCCCCTTTTCTAGTCTCCGTTTACCCACTCTTTATCTAGATTTTTTTTTATTTTCCCGGCCTTTTTTTATTATTTACGTCATTAGCGTTCTCCCATTTTCTGAGATCCGCCTTTTACTTACATCATTCGCATTTTTTAGTATATCCAGTGGACAGGGTGACACGAAACATCTCCAGTAATTAAGATCAACATAGTATAGAAATTTAGTATTATATAGATACATTTATTTATTGAATATATGCGCTTGGACGTTAACAATTTTATTAAATGCCTTATTTTTAATTTACCATAGAATTGAATAGGACGGACGGATGTTACAACTGACAAAAGTGCATTCAACCAGAAACGAGGTTTTAGGAAAAGTAATATTGTAACGGTCATACATCTTTACCATAAGTTTCAATCACAAATGAATCTTAATATGCGCTCGTTTATGGAAATCTTTATGACCGACGGAATTTATTGGGAGCATCTACAACGAGATGGGTGCATTTAATAGGCGCATTAAGCGATAAGATGTTTATTAACATTTTGCCATTAAAAACCGATTGATGGACTAATTGAGTACGGACAGATCTTCTTATAGAAATTCGTAGTCACATAAAAGCATAAAGAGATAAATCTTCTTAAGAAAAACAACGATTAAATAAGGAGTTGGGATGAGCGAGAGACGAATCTAGAATAAATTCCGCTTGGGACTACCGGCATACGAAAGTAAATATACTTACGTAGAAAATCCGAATCGAATATACATGTGTATGTGGTTAAAAGCTAAAACGAGTAACAAGGTCTTGTGAGCCAAACTTTGCTCCAGTGGGATTATCTTCATGTACATTTCTAGACACTAGCCGCGGTCCAAAAAACGTCTAAATGGATAGTTTGTCCTTCGGCAATGTTCCTATATTATCCGAGACGGAAGAACAGCGGATGTGTATTTCGAAGAACCAATGTTACTCAATTTTGCATCATATGAGCGACACATATGTCTACGTATACGTAGAGATATATACGGGCTTTCTATCTCTGAAGCAGTCAAATTGTGTTCATATTCATATAAAGCTGTCATTATTTTAAAACATTTCATGTAAAATGCTTTTATCATCATAGATATTAATTTTGTTTTAACATTTACTGTTAATAAGTGCATTTGATCACACACACATCTACCTCTCAAAAGTTGAATTACTAAAGCAATCAAAAACACTTATTTTTCTTTTCTCCATATATATATATATATATATATATATATATATACATGTGTGTGTTGGTATGTGTGTGTATAAAAAAATAAAATTGAACATTGGAAACCCCCCAAAAAATTAAAGACAACATCATATAAAAAAAACACACGAGGAGACTGATATCTGATTACTTTTAATAACAGTGAAAACAATGCGCATATAACTGTTACCTTTTACGCAAGAATTTAACTATAAAGATGGGCGATAGAATGAGAGAATATGGGAGTAAATTAAATTGGGTAGATTGCAGCACTAATTTATTGGACTTGATAGATAGAGTCATACACAGATGGTTTCATTGTATCTGGCGAGGCAAGCAAATGAACCGACCACCTCGACATTCTTGATGACAATTGATGCTGCTGACCCCTCGGCTATCATTTGAAACCTGCTACAAGCAAGCGAAATCTCAATGTAAACTGGTTGTAAAATCCTTTTCTTTTCTATAAAGGGTAATACATTATAAGCTGATGTCAGTTTGCGTTTGATTTACCAGAAAGCTAAACCAGTATGGCTGGCATACATTATTCATCTGCAAACGAACTGTGTCGCTCTATCACAGCTGTTCAGTGTTGCTAGACAAATATACATACATATATATATATATATATATATATATATATATATATATATATTAGTTAGTTAGGTGATTAACTTGCCATATTATGTTCAACTACTTATAAACATCTGAATAAGAGGCCATATTCGTCGCCGCGCTATCATTTTTCAGTTTTTTTTATCGCGTTTTTATCGAGGAACGCGTAAATTCTTAAGCAAATGTAAAGAATATCCGTTTATGTTTATGATATTACTGGAGATATTAACTTTGAGTTTTCATATATATATATATATATATATATATATATATATATATATATATATATATATATACACCCCACACACACACACATATATATATATGTGTATGTGTGTGAGTCTCTGTGTGTGCGTGTGTGTATATAAACGAAAGCCTTTGTAATTTAAAATTGCATAATGACGTTCCAAAAATTAGGGTAAACGAAAATGTAAATAGCTAACAGGTTTTATAAACATGAATATTGGCAAGTTTCATATAACGCAGATGCTAAATCGATAAAATAAATAGTAATAAACAAATTAGAGTTCAAAAACCTTTCAATGGTGCGTGGGGTAGAAATTGTTTTAACAATTCCTCTATGTCCTCCAATGTTAACATTTTCAGACATTTTATTAAATAACAAAACATCTGTATTATAATACTGTTATCAAAATACAATTAAAACTTTTTTTAATTTGTAAAGTTTACAGATACAAAATTAAAACCTTCCTTTTCTAAATATTTATTCCTAGTTAAATTCCTTCAAAAATAATTATTTTTGTTTGACCTACCGTATACTTAGAAATGTTAAAATATAATACTTGCACAGCGAAGAAGATGCATTTTTTATGTGTCTTAAACATCCAATAGCTATTATAACTATTCATTACATTTGTTCAAATGGTTAAATAAAACTTTTTCATCAAATCGAATAATTTTACCCACATTATCTTTGTAAGAAAAATGACGAGATATGAATTTTTTTTTAAATGGTTTAGTGCAAGTGATTGATATGCGATATTCAGCATAACAATGTCATTGTTTGGAATTTTTTTACAATATGATTAATAATTGTGTATCATACGGACTACTATTTTTATCTTCGTTGTTGTCACTACGTTTCGGCCGATGTAACCTCCAACCTTCTCCAAGTGTATTTTTTTAGATTTTGGAATATTTGTTAAACTCGTGATGTCGAAATATAAACTCTTAATTTAATCTAAGAGCTTTGATTTTCCTCATTCCATCCACAATTATCGGGTACAAGCGCTTTTTCAAAATAATATTCTTATTTTAAGTATTTGTTGCCTGTGAGTATTGAACCTAAAACTTTCAGAAGAATGATTTGTGAGCAAGCGGTTCTTACGATACTGTTAAACGTTACTTCCCAACACGAAAATGCCGAGTTACCATGCTAATCTACAAATACGTGCATATTAATTACTTCAAATCGAAAGAGTGTCTTTCTTACATATGGAGTTGTATAACGACGTTACATATCATCGTGTGTTGAGGTTTGTTTTTATAGGATTTCGTTAGATCGGTTATGTTTTAATTTGCAATAACATTTTAAATGAAACGGGGTTACTCTAAAATGCATGTTTGTCCGTCACGTTTAATTTGAAATGGTGTGTTTGGATATGCCCACAAATCTTCTAAAATACGCTGCCCTTTTATCTGATTTAATTTAAATTCAGGTAACATGGATTTTAACAAATGCATAGAAGACATCACCAAGGCAGTTGCAAAGAAAGTGTCCTCCCTCTACCGTGCTAGAAAACATATCAAACCTGACAGTATCCTATATTTCTACAAAGCCACCATCTGACCATTCATGGAGTATTGTTACATCTGGCAGGTGCAACATCCATTAGTCTCTTCCTCTTAGACAAGGTCCAAAAAAGAGTATCTAATAGTATATGCCCCTCACTATCCACCAAGCTCCAGCCCCTGTCTCATCGCCGCAATCTTGCACCTTTGTGCTTGTTTTACAAGTACTTCAATGGAATTTGCTCCGATGAACTTGGTGCTCTGGTGCCTCCTCAACATAAATACACTTGACCAATCCGACAATCAGCTAAATCTCATTCATTCACTGTCGAGGTCCCCAGATGCCTGGGAGCATTCTACTCCAATAGCTTTTTTCCTCGAGCTACCGGCCATTGGAACTCCCTCTATGCTCTCTGTTTCCCCGACTGTACCCGCAAGAAGAAATTTAAAACTAATGTGAACAAGCATCTCACGGCACAGTTCCCGATTTAGAATGAGCCCCTAAACTTTCATCTATATTCACAGTAGCCCTTTACGTTTATAGTGGCAACTTGCCTAGTTTGGGGTAAACTAAGTAAAAATGTGTGTCTATAAAGTCTCTCGAGCGTAAATTTTAAGTAGAATTTTTGTAGAATCGTCACATTTAAGCTTGAAATATTTTTTTATTTATCGCCAGACACGCAGGTCGAATTGAACCATTTCCTTATATACGTCTACGTCTATCTAATATTTTGGCAAAGCCAAAATAAATTTTTAAAAGATAACTAGATAAAACCGTGTTTGAAAATCTCAAGCAAAAGCTTTTACAATAGACGTATAATTGTGAGTGTAAAATTATTTATTAAATATTCAAACAATTCACCAGATTAGTTATCGAATATATTACTGCAATAAAAACGATGTAATCTTAAATCTTACATTATATTGAAAAACCTGTTCTCTACGGATCAGCGAAGTTAAGGAACATTGATACTGGTCAGTACTTAAATGGGTGACCAGCTGTTTCAAGTTTAAAAGTGCAAGGGATAGTAATATATCATTCACTCATACTCAAGGGAAATATATCAATCCATCCTTCCTTTCGCGATCATTTAGGTAAAAATACCTGGATAATCTAGACTGAAGCTCTGCTAGGGTAACTATACTGAAAAAAGTAAAATTACTAAATCACAATTTCTATTCCTCTTATTAAAACGTTGATTAACGTTGCTCTGGATTTCTTCTTGCCAATAGACTAAATAAATAGTTGTTCAGAGTATCAGTTAGATATTGTGCAACACTTGTTTTAATATGAACTGATGCCGTATGTAGCGATTTAGGGGGTGACATTATATACCAAGTGTGAATGGGACCAAACAAAAATGTTTGTATGAATATGTGTGTATTGTTCACGAACTCATTGTAAGGTTTCCGTGACAGACCGAACCAAATTTATTTCAAACTAGATTACACAAAGAAAATAAATAAGTATTGTTCTTTTCAATCACAGAGCGGGTACAATATTATTGTGGTGTCTGTGTTCACATTTAACCCCAAGAAAAGGGAGAAATACGACGTGTTATTGTATTATATTAACTAGCAAATATATGCTCCCTCCGGTCGTATATTCTTGCTAGGCTGCCGCGTCAGAAATGAACGCTCACCCGATTGAGTCCCAGTCATATTTCTTGGGTGGTTAGACATTGATTTTCTTTGTTTCCCTCCAAGAATACTTTTAGTTAAAAATAAAGAAAAAAAAAGTTCGACCCAACCCTAATTTTTTTACCCTCCCCTATCAATAGAAATATTTTTAGTTAAAAAAGGAAAAACAAAATTGTTTCCCCCTCCAATTTTTTTGTACCCTCCCCCATACATAGAAATATTTTTAGTTTAAAAAAATTAAAAAATGCGACCCCCCAACATTTTTTTACCCTCCCCCATACATAGTTTAGAAAAGAAAAAAAGTTGAAGAAGGCGCCTCGGTCATATTAAATAACTTATGTTGAAATATTCTATTGAACGCGCCTACGTCATATCAAAGAACCAGTTTTGTTATTCTTCCAAAATGGTTACCCATGCCCGAGATAGTTGTTGCTTAACTTCAATTTACAACAAAACGCCTTGTCTTAACAACGTAATGAAAATAAAGTATAATAATCTGAAAAAATCCTCTCACAATGACGTCACTTCCGGAAGAACCGGTAGGATGAGTCAGGAATTTATTTTTCCAAAATGGTCACCCATTTACTAATGGAAGGGATATGTATTGCTTAACTTCAATTTACAACAAAACCCATTGTTTTAACAACGTAATGAAAATAAAGAATGATAATCTGAAACAACAGAACAGATACTACACTACCTCCACACCTCTCAAAAAATGAGGAGGGCATGCCTGGGAGGATGGTATCATGACAACAGAACATATACTACACTACACTATGCGCCTGAATTGAGCATTTAAAGATAGTACATTAGTCTGAAATATTATGAAATAGTATAGTATATACTAAGTACAATAGTCTTAACTAGTATAGTTTATGCTTCAGACAGACAGACAGACAGACAGATACATGAACTCCATTATTAATAGATAGCTTGAAATTGTTTAGCAATTAAAAACTAAGATCAGAAAAGGTAACATAGCTTTCGGAAGTTGAGACAGGCGTACAAATTAATTATTCGGGGAAAGCCGGATGTGCCTCAAGAGAGTTAGCGATTATAAATTTACGATTAAATTTCAAAAGGTTATCACTACTTAATCCTCTTCAATTAAACCAATGCGTAATAAAGTATTACCCCCATCCTTAAACTATGAAAAATAAAGAAGAAAGATAATGGGGTATGGCCTTGTCACAAACAGACATCGGAGCTCTTCTTGAATGCTGTGTCTCCTCCTTGTAAATATATAATAAATACATAGTGTCAAATCAACCAAACATCTTCTGTAGATTGACTTTTTGAATGTGTCTATTGACGCATTTATTTCGGAACTATTCTCACCTACTACAGTTTCATAGAATTCATTGCGATGTATCTACATATGTTCTTGGGTTAAACAATGTTATTAAAATCGCGGTGGGATTGATTCAACTGTTTAAAGTAATTTTTAAATGGCTCTTTCTTTTGTCTATCATAATACAATCTAGAATAGTATGTTCCCCGGTAAGCGCGCACATTGAATATCGGTTTTTCTAATTTAGCAATCACAATACGATTCATTTTATAAACAGTGTGCGTTGATTTTTTTAAACAGTTTCCCTGTCAATTTTTAGTGTCTACAAACCTTTAAATCGACCATTACGTCATTAATTATTCAAAATAGAAATGGTAAAACGTAAATGTCATGATATTTTAGATTGTGTTACTATTCCTGCCAGAATGTTGTGTTTAAATACTGAGACGCTTAGATTAATTGAATAGAAAACAAGATTTTTTTACATTTCACATGTCTCTTTAAATTAATACAACTGTCCTTTTTATTGATACAAAACGATATTTATTCCTATGTCTTGTTTCGTCTCTTAAAACCTCAATTTCAAGAGTGTATTTTCTTCAATTCTTGAATGTGTTCAAATTCATTTCCTTAACTTTTGTAAATTCGAAAGCACATCATCATGAATTAAAACAATAAAAACAGTTTATTTGATGCATTGAGAATATCTACAGAGTGCGGCAGAGTGGAAGGCCATATGTTCAATGTTAGTTAGTTACTTAACCCCAGTAGGAAGAATATATGCGCGACAGGTACCATTCAATGCGTAATGGGATTGCAAGTTTGTTGAAAGACCTCCCGATTGGTGTTATTTTAACACAGGGAGAAAAAACGCTTATTATATATGGTTGTAGCTTGAAGAGGTATACCGTGAATGTATAACATGAGAGAGTTAGACATTAGACCTCGGTCGAGCACGTACTATTAAATTAATTGTAGATAGAGACTTACAAGCAGCGTTTATTTTCTGAGCAAGCGGCTGTGGGGAAGAGAAGTGGTTGCTTCCTACAAGATTGTGAAGTCGATTTTGTAATTTTTCAAGGCGATGAAAGGTGTTCTGAGCGGTACTTCCCCAGGTATGGCAATAGTACAATGTGTATACTTTTTCAGCTACGCAACAACCAGGACAAAATCAAGCGGTATTTTCACATTGAATATAGCAATATACATGAATATTGAATACAATTTATGAAGCAGACAAGAAAATAATGAAAAGTTAATTGAAGTGGAAACAAAAGTAAATAGAGGAAATTGTTACCGCGAAACCTTCAATACGGTTTAAAATAACTGTTATTTAATTTTATTCCATGATAAATGCCAGTATACTGAAATCATAACCCCTTAATAGGGTTAAGATGTAAATACATATACACAAAATGTACAAAAGCAAGGAGATTCCCAAATTTTTACACTTTTATTGTCATTAATTAAGGGTATGACTACATATCAACCAAACCATTTCATTATCACATCACTACAGTATAAATCTCTATTCATGAGTGGATGAAGTGTGTGAGGTGCGCTGAAGAAAAATTTCTACTAGTAAAATGCATAGCCCTGTTGTGCTCGCATAACCTTAATGACAATAAAAGTCTAAAAATTTTAGAATTTCCTTGCTTTTGTACATTTAGTGTATATGAATGTACAAAAGCAAGGAAATTCCAAAATGTTTACAGTTTTATTGTCATTGAGGGTATGCGAGCACAACAGGGCTATGTATTTTACTAGTAGGATTTTTTCTTCAGCGCACCTCACACACTTCATCTATTCATGCATAGAGATTTATACTGTAGTGATGTGATTATGAAATGGTTTGATTGATATGTAGTCATATCCTTAATGACAATAAAACTGTAAACATTTGGGAATTTCCTTGCTTTTGTACAATTAGTGTATATGGATTTTCCTCTTAACCGTATTAAGAGCATATGATTTCAGTATACTGGCATTTATCATGGAATGTCACTACTTTTGTAAAGGCTATGCCTCAATAAAATGGTCATTTTAAAGGATTTTTGGAATTTTCTGAGAAAAGTAAGGTATATGGTAAACTGAAATTAAAATGTCATCAACTAGACCCTTGAACCTCTATCTCTGCCAAAAAAATCAGCTGAATCCATCAAATAGTTGATGAGATACAGGGTGGCACATACGTACGTACGTACGTACGTACACACGGATAACACAAAATCATGCCTGACCTTTCTGGATTTCTGGGTTGCCTTGACTAATGATGCTGAAATTCTACACACTTATAGAACCTATCAAATAAAAATGTTGTGCAAAGTTTTAACTTATTTGGTTTATGAGTCATGATTTATCAAAGAAACGAGATTTCCAGCATAGGCCTCCCTTGATTCACTTTTCAATAAGCCAGTTATACATTCTCTCTGAAACTTATATGTTAAATATCAGTGAACTTTACAATTATTATTAGTCTAATTCTCTACTTTTGACTGGTCTGATCGTCCACGATCATTATCACATAGAATCATCATTAAATTTTGGCAAGCGTTGGGGTTTTATTAATGTTCTCTTTTTACATGTTGATAAAACCTATACACTGTAAACATGTCATCGTTTTAGATTGGACTTATCTGTTTAGTTTTAATCTGCATTGTAAAATATTGGCACGATTCGTTGAAGTTTTAATTTTATTTCTGGCTCCTAGATAAAACATTACAGTTAATGAGTATAAAAATGCAGTTTCGTCATATTTCAAACTAGACGTAGATCGACGGGTAATCATGTATTGGCGTAGAGAGGATTTTATCAGTGAAATCTATTTCATCTGAAATTAGTAGATATGCAAACACAAACGTAACCTTATTTCAAATCTTTTCTGAATCAAAAATAAGTTTATTATAGTCATGGAAAATTAGTTTATTGAACTCTAATATGATCTTAGAATTAGATAGCTTTTAACTTTTCCGCAAAGTTTAGAATATTTTATGTATCGAGTGCGTAATTCAACTCAAAGTGTGGTTTAGAATCACCATATTGCTGTCATTATGTTGAAAGAAGAACTGACGCTTCTATGTGTAAAACTATAAGTAAAAGAATGTACAACACAAAAGATAAATTAATGTACAAATCTACAATAATGTTTACATTAAATAAACATAATATGTATTTAATTTGTTACAACTAACCAGTACCTTTATCTTTAATATTCCAAATATACTTAAAAAATATAATAAAGTTTGAGATTTTAAAACTTAGAAAAAAGAAAGAACTCTCACAAAGATTTACAAAAATATAAACGGATAAAATTGAAATGAAAAGAATAAAAAATATTCTGTTAACTTATGTGTAAACGGAATCATTGCAACATAGAATATAAAGAAATAAAATGTTTTCTGGTCGTATGTAAAGCAAAGGTGGAGTTGAATGTTTTTAGGATCACGTATTGGCATTCTATATATTTACATGATGATACATAAATGTATTTAATTTTTTTTGAGAAAGTCTTTAGTTGTAGATTTTTTTACATTGCACTTTGTAAAAGATTTAGTTAGAAAATATATCTTTTTTCGATACACAATAACATCAAAAGAACATACTTTCATTATGCCAGCCAAAATAAATATATAAAAAGTATATTTCCTAATATATTTAAGTTGAATGGCTTTTTTATACTATAGATGAAAGCGGAATAGCAAAGGTTTCTTAAAATAAAGAATGTTTAAGATTTTTTGCATTTCATGATTTACATACTCCGAAAAAAAATACATTCATAAGGGATAGAAATATTATTTGAAATGTGGAAGGTTATCTAAAAAAGAAACAATATGCTTCTACAAAGTGTTTTGTTTATACAAAAAAGTATTTCAAAACTGTTTATATTTCTTCTTAAACAAGTCTTAAAATTTACGTAAAAAAACGTTAAATATCTGATTTCTTAAAATATTTTTTTAGACTTTAATTCATTCCACTAACTTATAACGAGCTACCTGTGAATTTGGAGTTATATTTATAGGGACATTCTAAGCGTACAGTTTAGCAGGAAGATAGTTGTTTACATTATATTTAAAGTGATGTATGATTAGTCAGGGAAACGGGGCTCAGGGAAAGAATTGCAAAAGCTAGATGTTCGAGAAATAAAGAAATTAGAGTAGAAAGTCTTCCGACATTTAGAGAATTCTACAGTGAAAGGGTGGTATTATGCTGAATGTAGGGGCGGTTGGCGGTATTTACGTCCGAACACATTCCATTAAACTACCTGTTTTACAAGAAGAGGGATGCAACATTGCGGCCAATGGTCACCGGGCCTGGGGCTTGATTCATAGTGAGAGACTTATTAGATTAGAGGCTCTTTTTGGGAGCCTATCAAAGAGTTGAAAGCTAGTGGTTGGTGCACCAGCACATATGTGACAACAATGCTAAATGCATGGGCGATAGGTAGCCTTATAGAGGCATAGGATACTGACAGGTGAAAGACGTTTTCTACCACGTTGTTGACCTTTTTGGCTCTGATCAAAGTGTAGTATCTGTTCCGATGGATAATGCACCCCATAGACTCGTATTGGCTTGGCCTTTGGGTCTTGATTTACGCCGGTCTATGGGTCTGTCCTTTGCAGTTCTAGGAGGTCCACCCTCCCAAGCTTCGCCTCCCTTCTTTGGGGAGGAGTAAGTGTATTGCTTACTGTCTGAGGCGCCCCTACCAAGGAATGCCGACGGGGCTGCCCATGCAATGTTTAATGGTCAGAGTGCTAACCTCTCAGGCGCTAACTTTTCAAACCCCACTTTCCCGACCCGACCTTGGGTCACATCTTACTTGTGTGACTAAGATAAAACTGGCCTTGTGCCTAACTCCTGGAGAGGAGTAAATCAATACTACACCCTATAGACTGGCATTGTCTTGGCCTTCGGGGATTGATTTACGCCGGTCTATGGGACGGTCCTGTGCAGTTCTAGGAGGGCCACTCTCCCAGGCTTTGCCGCCCCTCTTTGGGGACAAGTAAGTTCATTGCTTACTGCCAGAGGCACCCCTACCGGAGATATGCCGACGGGGCTGCCCAGGCAATTTGTAATGGCCAGAGTGCTCACCTTCTCGGGCGCTGGCTTTTCAAGCCCCAATTTCCCGACATTATCTTGGGTCACATCTTACTTTGTGGGAGTGAGATAAAACTGGCCTTGTGCCTACCTCCCGAGAGGAGTAAATAAATACTACGTTCGAGGGGGACCACATTTCTTGCAGTAGCTTTGGCAATATATTCTATGTAATTGTTCAAATTCATGCTATATATGAGGGTTAGGCTGAAGAGTTTGAATGATGTACGAGTTTTATTTTTCCTTCACGTCATTGGTATTTTTACGTTCATTATATATATATATCATCAAAGTTAAGCATTGTGAACGAGTTTAAAATTAAAGTGAAATTACGTTAATACTATTTATCAAACTCAAACGAAACATTTAGGATTGTTCTCATCATGGCTCTATATTAAATTGTGAAGGAACATAAAGATACGTCGACTACACTGTATCCGTGAATGGTGTTGACGACTAAGTAACCGTGCGAAGAGTGTACCGCATCAGATTAATAAAGCTGACCAAATTACACGTGATTGCGTACATAAATTTTAGTTACGTAACTGAATTTTGTTTTTGAACCTTTTATCTAACGGTGTGGATTGAATGCTGTTTGGTTTCACTGTATACAAGATAAATAAATGTTCTCGATATCTTTATATTAAAAGATTATTACAATTACTTTTTATACGTCTATCTCAATATATCTCTATATTAAATCGGCGCATATCTATCTTAAACTAAGCATATAATATATATAATTATATATATATATTTATATGTGTGTATATATATATATATATGTATATATCTCTCTCTATATATATATGTGTGTGTATATATATATATATATGTGTGTGTGGGTGTATATATATATGTGTATATATATGTGTGTAGATATATGTGTATATATATATATATGTGTGCATATATATATTTGTGTATATATTGGTATATTTATATACATATATATGTATATATATATATGTGTGTGTATATATATTTGCGTTTATATATATATATGTATACATATTTATATATTTGTGTAAATATGGGTATTTATATATATGTGTATATATGTATATATATATATGTGTGTATATATATATGCATATATATGTATATATATGTATATATATATATATGTATATATATGCGTATAGGTGTATATATATGTGTATATATACGTGTATATATATATGCGTATATATATATGTGTACATATATATATATATATATATGTGTATATATATGCGTATATATATGTATATATATGCATATATATATCTATATATATGTATGTGTATATATATGCGTATATATGTATATATATGCATAGATATATATATAGATATATATATATGCATATATACATATATATATATGCATATATATATATGCATATATACATATATATATATGCATATATATATGTGTATATATATGTATATATATGCATATATACATATATATATATGCATATATATATGTGTATATATATGTATATATATGCATAGATATATATATAGATATATATATATATATGCATATATACATATATATATATGCATATATATATATGTGTATATATATGTATATATATGCATAGATATATATATAGATATATATATGCATATATATATATGTGTATATATATGTATATATATGTGTGTATATATATATATATGTATATATATGTATATATCTATCTATGTATATATATATATATATATATATATGTATATATATATCTATGTATATATATATATGTATATATATGTAGATATATATGTATATATATATATATATATGTAGATATATATGTATATATATATATATGTATATATATATATATATGTATATATATGTATATATATATATATATGTATATATATATGTATATATATATATATATATGTATATATATATATATATATATATATGTATATATATATATATATGTATATATATATATATATATATATATATGTATATATATATGTATATATATATATATATGTATATATATATATATATGTATATATATATATATATATATGTATATATATATGTATATATATATATATATGTATATATATATATATATATATATGTATATATATATATATATATATATGTATATATATATATATATATGTATATATATATGTATATATATATGTATATATATATATATATATATATATGTATATATATATATATATATGTATATATATATGTATATATATATATATATATATATATATATATATATATGTATATATATATATATATATATATATATATATATATATATATGTATATATATGTATATATATCGTACATGTATTGTATTAATTTCTGTAAATGTAAATCCGTAGAAACTCAAGTTTTTATAAAAAGTGCTCAATAACCAGTAGGGCTGTTTATAAGTATAATTTTTTTATTCATGTAAACATTTTGTATAAATAAAAATGTATAATTATATGTATATATATGTATATATATATATATGTGTGTATATATATACATACATAAACAACTGTTACAAAACATTCGTAAAAGCGGACAAAATAGATACAGAAGAATATTACTAACAGAAAATATTACGAGAAACATCAAAAAACTAGATAGAAGCGAACGTAATTACATAAATATAATAGATACTGAAAGTAAACAAATCACCGATAAACTAAAAATTAGCGACAAAGTTAGTAAATTAAAACCTAAGGAAGTCTATATCTTATTTAAAACCACAAAAGAAACTTTAACATAAACTCTAGCACTAGCCTAATTTGTCCAACCAAACCAGAAATAGGAATAATAAGCAAAACAATTCTATCTAGAATCAACAAACAAATGAAATAAGACCTAGAATTTAACCAATGGGTGAATACTGCCGAAGCAATCGCTTGGTTTAACAATATCGAAAATAAGAACAAATGTGCCTTCCTACAATTTGACATAGTGACTCATACCCGTCTATATCAGCAGAACTATTTAACATTGCCCTAGAATTTGCCGAGATGTATACTGATATATCCAAGGATGAAATCCACATCATTAAAAAATCTAGGAGATCGGTCTTAATCAATAATAATGACCAATGGGTTAAAATAAATATGGCAAACTCCTTTGATTTTGCCATGGGTGCCCTTGACTCTGCGGAAGAATCAGATCGTATGGGGTTATTTATTTTATATACACTCACAGATATATTTGATGATACAGATATCGGCTTATATAGAGATGATGGATTAGCGATAATAAGAGATTCCAACTAAGTCAAGGCAGAACACTTCAAGAGTAGTATACATATGGAAATGAAACAACTAGGCCTAAAAGTTGAAGAACTGGCTAAGACGAAAAGAACCCACTTTCTGGATGTTGCGTTAAACTTAAATAAAAATGCTTACGAACCAAACCTAAAAGATAACGTCAATCCAATACACGTAAACCCAAAGTCTAATCACCCCCCATCGATCATAAAACATATTCCGAACGTAGGCTTATTAACAACTCTAGCAACGAAAGTGTGTTTAAAAAATCAAGCAGCATTTACAATACAGCTCTAAAAATAGTGGTTACCATTAAATATAAAACAGGACACTAATAATTACAATAAAATTTGAAATAAAAAGGAAAAGAAATATAATCTACTATACCCCGCCCTATCACCAGATGCTAAACACTAAACTGGGCAAAACATTCCTAAATCTGATTGAAAAACACTTCACCGGAACACATCCCCTGCATTACATATTAAATAAAAATAACCTAAAACTACAATACAGCTGCTGCGAAAACCTAGAAATGATAATTAAGGTACACAAAAACAAAATACTAAAAGAGAAACCAGAGAAGAAGAAAAAAACAGAAATTTCATAAAAAAGTTACAAATATAGTGAAAATAACACTAATAAGAACAAAAATATAAACACTACAAATAGAAATAAATAAAACTCTAATAGTAATCACCCAGATAGAAATGAAAAAGTTAGCAATGAAGAGAAAATATTTAACTGCATAAATCGTACACTTTGTCCACTACAAAATACATGCCTAACCAAAAGTAGTGTATACCAAGTCACCATATTTACCAAGGAAATACGGAATGACAAGAAGTACTACGTGGGTATGACCTCCCTAGATTTTAAAACCAGATATTATGACTAAAAAACCACATTTAAAAACAGAGAACGTCGAATTAAAACAGCACTAGCAAACCACTATTGGGAGCTAAAAGCAAATGGGCGCTCGCCAATAATTGAATGGAAAATAATACGACAGGCCATTACATGTAGAAATAATGTCTTAATAAAAATATGAAATCCTAAACTTTAAAAACCCCCAAAATATATTAAACTGTAGAAGTGATATAGCAAACAGCTGTCTGCCTAGAATTAAATTTACCTAAGGCTAACAATACATAAATAAATAAATAAAAAAATAAGTAACAGAATAACAGAACAGGAAATAGGAAGTAAAACTAACCGGACCTTTGTTCGTGGGAAGCCCAACGATTGGCTAAGAGAACAACAAATGATCTGATTTGTTAACTAGCTAGCCATGCATATAAAAAGACCCGGCAAAACTAACTCCATACAGTTTAGCCTGAAGATTCCTCTCGGGGATGAGACCCGGGAGCCTCTGTGTAGCTTAATTGCCATAAATATATTTTCATAGCTTACTTCCTAGCTCTACTTACGTATCGAATACTGTTGATGTAAATACTGAAAATTGATACATAAAAAGTTGTATATCCTTATAAAATTTTATGTGAATACATGAAATATATATATATATATATATATATATATATATATATATATATATATATATATATATATATATATATATATATAGGTGGGCTGGTGTTGTTTTTCTTTTTGTACACTTCTATATGTGCAATATAAGTCCGGAGCCACAAATTGCAAGTCTTATAGCAACTCTTCGTGTGTTTATGAAGTGTTATTTGCATGCTCCATGCGCACAGTTTGGTTTTATATCACAGTAATCGTTTACGCCGACGAATCGAATTAAGTTAAATAATTATCCGCTTTATTTTTATACGTAACAATGACAGACATAATTCGATGCACGACTGTGACTGTTAACAGTGTGGACTTAACTGCCTCAAACGTATTATCTATATAACAAATAAAGACTGAATAAAAAGCCGAAAAAAATTTAATATTTTCTATAATAAAAAGGTAATTGAGTGTGTACACATTAAATGACACAATCAAATGAGACAGAAGCAGAGACCCGCACATTCATGCGAGCAAGATATTTGTTTAAAAAGCAAGAGGGCGAGAAGGAACGGATAGACATGAACTATAGACTATTTAATGGAAGTGGCGTGTTTAGTGAGTTCGGGATTAGTCAAACCGACAACGTCATATTCACTACTTTCTAATGGAAATGCATAAAGCTGTGTGATTTTCTTCGAGCTCTAAGTTAAATAATAGGGATGATTAAACTCTTAAACATTGGTTGTCCAACTTGTCTAGGGAAGGGATCTAAAAAAAATAGCGTAATGTTTCTCGTCGTTCAGGACTCCTTCCCACAAGACTAAAGCAATGCCGGTTTAAGATAGGTTCGGATGGGAATTTGGAAACCCGTAACGGTAGACTCACCACGCAAGCACTATCCCAGAGAGTATCTATTTTCTCGAGGTTGAAAAGAGTTTTTTTTCCACTGCGACTAATATGTTGCGAAAAAGTTCAAGTCTTCACTTTATGAAAACAAATATAAACAAGTAAGTGTGACACTCAGTTTCAGAGTCAGTCTGAGATAAACACACACACATATACCCACACACACACATTATATATATATATATATATATATATATATATATATATATATAGGCCATCAAAGTAAATCTAACATTACTTATGAACAAGTAGCAATGACAGGTGCTACGAAACACGCACTAACAGTATTTAAAGTAAAAATGAGGTTACAGACATTTCTCGCTTCTATCTATCCACTTAGCACACCTTAACAAAAGTGGAATAAAGAATTCCAGAAAAAAGTCATAAAAATAAATACAATGAAAGCCACTGTGATCCGGTCTGACGGCACATTACGCTACACCCGACATGACTGTCAGTTTTTTTTACATAAAAGCCATCAACGGGCAACGCTAAATGTAGAGCAAATATACGAAAACACAACTGTGTGTATGCTCATATAAATATATACATGTATATATCTACACATTAGCTTACACGTCGTGCTGATGTACAAACAAGCCTACCAGTAAGGATGTACATATACATAACCTAGTTTGTGTCGACACTTTTTCAATTTTTTTATATCCTTTCAATTCTTGCTGATAATTTAAGCTAATGTAATTTTTCTTGTCAAGAAATAGTAAAAAAAAATTAAGAAAATGTTTCTCAAGGATTGACAAAAGGAATGGAATGGATGATGCACACTCACATATAAAGCTGTGTATATTTATGTATTCCTTTATGAGAGGCTGTCCTGAGCTTGCCTGGTGAAGGAGATGGTTAAGCCTCAAGCAGTATGAAAAAAAACCTTCAAAAGGTGGGTGAACCTTCCTCAGGTAAATGGCCAACTATGTATATATATATATATATATATATATATATAGAGAGAGAGAGAGAGAGAGAGAGAGAGAGAGAGAGAGGGGGGGAGAAAGAGAGAGAGGGAGAGGGGATGGCGGTTTCAACGAGTAAAAAGTGTATATTTAAAGACGTAAGGCGAGTAACATTTATAAATTATTTTTTTCATTGTTTTTTTAAATAATTTTATAACTTCATAATGCGTTTCGAGCATCTTGGCTCTCTTCAGATATTCTTTTTATTTGAAAAAATGTGTTTTTTAACAGTTTGACGTTTCTGCGCAAGAGTGTGTATTTTACTAGTTCTGGTTGTCTTCCTACTTTCGCCTCTTCATAAACTAAAAACGTATTTGTTTTAAATCTATCACCAATTTTAAAAAAAAACATTTATTTGTGTCTGTATATCTAAAAAGCGTATAGCATATAGCAAAACCATATATCTACGAAAAGTGTGTTTATTATGCCATATATGTGTATGAAGCAGCTAAAGCACTAGAAGAACATAAATGGAGATTTCGAAGATATTAGATGTAAAATGCAACATATATACAATGGATACACCTACTTATATGATAAGTATAATAGACGGCTCATAACTTGTTATGTCAACAAGTGAATAATTTTTGATTACACTAGAATATGCACACAAATTTATTTTAGGAATTAAATTTAATTGATAGATTCATTTCAATTAGATATTATTGTGATGGAAATTGTTAGTTTCTCAGATAAGCAAAGAAAAGCATATTCGCTGCTGAAGATTTTTAAAATGATTTGTTTTTCTCTCTATCCTTTTAACTTTTAATTAGATTTATCTCACATATTCTGTAACTGCAAAGGAAACTTTAACCACATTTATTTTCATCATGCCAAGAAATAATTACATTTATAACTTAAAATGTTACTTTATTAAATTATATCCTACATTAAACATACATATATATTCTAAATTACCGTTGTAAAATATCAAAGCTTATTAAAGAGGATTACTTTCTAAAGTAACAATGAACTATACTATAAACATACGCCTCAATGGAATCACGTGTTTTGAGGCGAAAGTTATATTTGAATGTTAAGTCTGACCGATCAAAATAGTGCTTTGAAATGACGTAAAAGGTTAAAACAATAGGCGTATATCCGGTCCTATAGTCAAACACGATGATCTCACTTTGATCATTTCATCATGTAGATGTTAAAGAACTAAGATTGATTTAAACAAAACGAAAGCGTTGGAGATTAAAACTAACCTGACAAACTGAGAAACCGATAGACAGACTCGCCCACGATGCATCTGGAAATAAACTAAAAATAGATATTAAAGTAGCCCGATCTCTAAGCTACAATAATTTGTCTGTTATATGCCTAATATATTGCATTCTAATCCAAGAGTGTTGGTTGTTGTTTGTGTAATCGAATGGCAAACATAATAACAAACAAGGACACAATGAAAGACCTACTTACACTGTCTTATTTTCATATTCTCCCAGTCGACTAATAGTCGAGTTACTTTTAAGTGTGCCACCCTATATAAACTATATATTTAAAACCATAATTAGATATAATTATTTTATGGATAGTTCAAGTCATTTCAGTGATCATTTTTTTAACAGATGATATATGAAGACCATATAACTTCATTCGTACATCGTCCATTATTATATTTCGTGCCCGTTTATATGACAGCATCAAACAAATGCACTAACATATCCAACCTTTCACTAAAACAAAGAGTATTGATTTTGCGGTGCGATCAGGTCGTTACAATTTCCAAACTTCGAAGATGATAGTGTTGCCTTCGATACGTTTTTCATGGTCTTCTGTATCAAATATACGAGATTCACTTGAATCTCTAGAGACCATCGAAAATGGTGAAAACAGCTGCTGTATATTTGATTGTAACACCATTCTTTGCTGTCAACCATTACGCCTTGTCTTCTGGGTGTTCACTAAATAGAAAGGTGACAGACAAACAACCAAATACAAAGTCAACCGTTCTTATGTGTATTCTTTTCAACGGGAATTGTGTCCACAATATTATGAGAGGCAATTTCGTTTAGAATCAGTGTTGGTTTACTAGACTTGACTATTCGTAGATAAAGATTAATATAATACAACAAAAATTATAGTGGCAATACTTCATATTTGGATCGGCATTGAGAAACTTATAAACACTTGGCTGTCATCTATTAATAATGGAGTGTATGTATCTGTACGTCATTCTTTCTGAAGTCGAAACTTCATCAGAGTAGTATGACTATTTACTAAGTCCACCAACTTCCTTATAAACTACTACAAAAACCGCCGTAAACACTATGCGCATTTCTCAATTTACATAATTAATTGCTTTTGAACTTCTAATAAATTAGTATTCGCAAATATACACTCATAATTGTTTTATTCAGATTTCCATATGTATTTACGCTATTTTGGTCGACAATAATTTTACTTATAAATTATAATTATTTCTTTTATTATTTACATATATATATATATATATATATATATATATATATATATATATATATATATATATATATGAAATGAGTTACGTAGTTATTCCATCTACGTCCAACTAATTGAACAGCGAACGTTAATGCATTCAAAGGTTTACCTCCCTCCGTCAAATCAGTATGGACGCAAGACGGGCGCGTAATTTAAAATGTAAACCAAACGCTGGTATTTACCGTATTACTTTAACTTACGCTGTTACGCTTTTATTCACAAACTGTTCCATGTTTTATTTATAAAAATAAAATATGTGATTTTTTTGCTTTTCTGTCAACAAAAAATATATAACTGATTTTAGAATCAAATTGTTTAATTAAAAAAGGTCATTAAACAAACACACACACACACGTTCTAACGAATTTAATTTAGGTAAACTTTCTTTCCGAGACCATTTACATAATTAATCGTGATCACTGTATTTGATTTGTTGGTGCTTTTACGCTATAGGACCCGCGCTAACTTTGACTCCGTCGTTAGGGTTAGAGTCAAGGTCAAAGTGGGGGTTAGGGTTAGGGTTTGGGTCATAGTCAAAGTCAGCACAAGAGTACGGATGTTTTATTGTTTTATTTTATGTACACCTTTCTTCCGAATCGAAAAATACTGATCGCTGTATTTAGTTTTTTAAATTGTTGATTTTAACAATTGTATTGAATATATTTTTTTAATTAAAATAAAAATTGATTTAAAAAGTACTACTTAAAAAAAACACACATATTGTAATGAATTTAATTTACGTAAACTTCATCTCGAGAGCATTTAACTAACCAATCGTGTTCGCTGTATTTGATTTTTTTTACTATTTTTCAATTTGTTTTTTTCCTTTTACATCAATAATATGTATATGTATGAGGGAGGATTACAAAAAATGAGTGGGGGGTCAACATTTTTTCTTTTCTTAACTAAAAATATTCCTAAGTATGGAGGAGGGTAAATAAAGAATTTGAGTGGGGGCGTTAAAAAAATGTTTTCTTCATTTTTTAAACTAAAAATACGTGGGAGCGAAATTTTATTTTTTATTTATTTTCATCTAAAAATATTCTTGGTCATAATAAAGAATATCAACGTCTAACCACTCAAGAAATATGACTGAGGCTCCATCAGTTTACACATCAGCGTTCATTTCTGACGCGGCAGCCTAGCAAAAATATGCAACCAGAGGGATCATATATTTTCTAGTAGAGGTAATGTTGTTATAAGATTTCAAATATCCTCCTGTCAAGTCAGTATATGTAATTTAACGATTACTATTTTCTCTATTAACGCTTTTCCACGTTATATCAATATTTTCATTTAGTTGGGTTTTTTTCAGTGAGGCTTATTGAAATCTTTTCTTGGAAATTATAATATCATTCAGAGTCTTCCTTATTAATCCCAAAATATTTGGACTACGCGTTACATGTAGAAACATGCGCTTTGTATCAATAGTATAGCCTAGAACAATAGCAATGTAACTGTCTGAAAAAGTAAACAATATAAAAGTAAGAAATATTTGTACAGTTATTTCATGACGTAATTCATTCAAATTTACATGTAGTTTATGCTAACACGATCGTTCAATGTAATTATGTTATACCGTTTGTGTCTTTACTAGGATATAATCTATCACCACAAATGTCTGATTGGAATCAATCGAAATTAATAAACGTATATACATATTGAATAAATTATAATTATATATCTTTAAAATTAACATTTATTTTCTCGTTTAGAAATGTAGACTACTATCCCAGGTCTAAAAACTAAATACATTCTAAATCACTGAAATTAGATAATGTTTAAAATAGTAACATTTTAAAACTAGCTATCCCGACACGGAATTGTCCGGAAGTATTTGCACATGCAGTTCTGCTTTGCATTTGCCTTTTGCCTGCTTTTTTAAATTCTTGGACAAACATACTATTTTAAATTTAGCCAACGTATTCTCAAATTTACGCACGAAGCTGTTTTTTTTTTCTGTCGACAGAAAATCCTGACCATCATATTATGAGTATATTGAATTCCTTTCCAAACTATAGGTCGGCCAATTATTTTTAAATCGGGAAAATAAAAATCATTCAATGGTTTTAAAATTAGGAGTGAAAACAGCGTGTTTATGTCGTTAAACACCCAATGTTATGTTTGTGAATTTTGTTTTATAATTCAGAGATAACGAAAGGGGTTTATAATAAAGTGATGTAGTTTGTTTCAAGCATTGTGCATAATATGCGTATAGAAAGGCCACAAAATGCTATCAACATTTAATATGTCGTAGAAAGGCGAAAATGAATAAAGTAACATTTCGTGTTCGTGCTCTGTTTTAACACCGGCATATTCCACTTATTTCATTATCATGGCATTTTATGCTCTCTGACGTGTGTATGTTATACCCGACGTAACTACATTAGCGTCGTCATGGCTCCTGAAAACATTCAAAAACAGAATTGAATATCGGCGTCAATAGAAGCACTAAAGATTGTTTAACTGTTAATGTTTTTATTTCCTACAAAGATATTTAACGTTCTCTTTTGAAAGTAATAATTTGAAAAAATTCAAAGTGATTGCTATTATTTTGAAGTTTACCTTTTTAAAGAGATTATAACAAAATAGCAATGGAAAATACTGGGTGTTAGAACAAACATGAAAGAAAATATTTAATACAAAATAATAAAGTATGATGTACTACAGATTAACACTGAAAATAAACTAATAGAAATGTCTATTTCTAAATGTAATAATGTTTTATTATAGAAATGTCTTACTCCAATGTAAACTAATAATTCGTCGATATTTTCTTGAGATATTTTATGGGACAGCGAATTGTCAATTTTAGATATTCTCGATGAAAAAATAAAAGTAACGAGGGGTTCAAGGCGCTTCCGGAACTCCGTAAGAAAAGGATGTTGCAGTTGAAATATAAGTTTTACTGCAATATTCTAAGACGTCTGACACGAATTTAAGACGTCTGATACGAATTTAAATTAAAGCAGCCTCGAAACGTAAACAATCCTGTCAGGATAAATCAGACTAGGGATCATCATGGTGTTTCTTTTTAAAAAGTCAATGTGTATAATGTATGTTTAAAAGATGTTAAATAAGATGAAGCGAACATTATTATTGTTTGGTATTTTTATTCGCTATAGTGTAAACATTTATGAAAATCAACTCGCTGTGCCATTAAAAAAGAGTATAGATTTGTAATAATAACATAAACGGCTGAGGATATTGAAGTGATTAGCGGAATGTGCATCCAGGTTTAAAAGTACCGGACCGGACTTAATATTATTTGAAAGAAACTGAAGCAAAATAAGTTTTCGTTAAAATCAGATGAAATAGAAAAATGTAAATTTAATGAGCAGAATATAATAGTGATTTATCAGATTAATTTCTATCGATAATAACCTTTTAAAATCTCACAACTTTATATATAAAATTATTCAGTAAATGGAAGTTGAACAAAACGAAATCGATAAAACTTGAAACGTACAATGTGTTATAACTATAATTATATTAAATATTATTTAATTAAGATTTACACACAAAAAACTATGTTTAGATCATTCTAATTACTATGTTACGCTTCGTTGTACTATTCACAACGCTTTTATAACAATTTTCGAGCATCTTAGCTCTCTTCAGATATTCTTTTCATTTCAAATGTTCCATCAGTTTAACCTCCGAAATTATTTAGTTGAATTTGGGAATATTTACTTTCACCTGGATAAATGATTTAATCTTCAAAGTATGACCTAATTGTGAACATTATTTCAGTGATTTTGATATTCAGACAACTATTCACACCCGTTTTACATTCACAGCGATTTGGTCAGTGTAATCTCGGGAGTTGCGATATCTCGCGGAACATGGGGATTTTTGACATGTTTAAATGCATGTGTTAACCCTGAGTTTTAAGTGACAACCTTCTGAATGCTCAAAGTTAAATACTTACTAGACGTAATAATAACTAACACTTACACTTCTCATAGCTGATTGAATGCGAACTATCTACCCTATGGATTAAATAAACATTCAGTTTAAATTTCCAAGACTACATTATATTTTATTTTAATACGTAATAAATGTAATATGATCGCTTTAATTCTTTTCAAATAGAAATATGCCGAGCTTCTTCACACATAGAATACCTCCAACTAGAAAGAGTTTATGTTATACAAGATAGAAAATAATCCATAATTAAGTTTTCCTCTTTGAAATTGAAACCATTTTTTTTCAATTAAGACGATTCCAAAAATATGTTCATAGTATGTTCTGTCATTTGATTAGCATTCATCTGTTATTCAAATGATGTCATTTTCTACCCAAAACTACTTAGTGTTTTCATTCCTCATATATAGATGCATGACCTTGCTTCGAGATAATTTCAGTTTTTTCATACTGATTTATTTATTCGAACAAGCAAAAACGTAAAGAAATTATATAAAACATTTATTATCCATTTTTTCCTAACTTTTCGTAGATTTATTGACGTCAAATATTAATTAAGATTTTTTTATGTGTATATATTTTTAATAAAGAAATATTCTCTTTATTCAATCAATAACAAAAAATAAGCAAATAAATTGCACTGATCCATTCGGTGAAAAAGTAAACTATAAGATTAATAATTCAATAAATAATTACACCGTATAAATATTTTGTTGTCATACGTACTATATTATGTGATTTTTCTTTTTTACTTGAACATTTTTTGGCAGTTTAAAATCATTTTAGGTTTTCAGATGCTTATATTTTGAACTGCATTTTTGTTGTTAGATGCATAATATTTTCTAATGTTTTAATGCATGGTTGTTCGTCTATAACCGTTGTAACTGGAATAAAGACAAGTTGATATGAGTGGAATAGTATCAGACCTGTGAGTTTTGGGGCATTCATTTTCGTAAGTATCCGAAATATAATCAAATTTTAAATCGTTGTCGACTGACACTTTTTAACCTTTCGAAATTTAAAAGAGATTTAAATTTTACACTATCGAATAGAAAGTAACTTAAGCCTTTAAATATCTTAGCTAAATTAAAAAATCAAAAGGTTTGGTAGTGTTAATACCGAATAATTTCATAAATTGAGATTAAAACATTACCATAACACAATTATAATTTTATAGCAGGGTATGTCAATTAATGATCAAACAAATTAACTTATAAATAATATTGGTGTTTTCTAAGATTTTATGTGGCATGTTAGGTAAATAACTCAGGTCACTTGTAAAATAGTGGTGTTACGTCGATACAATGAGACATTATTTATATTTTATAATCAATTGCATTAAAAAGTGTCAATAATTATCAATATTTAAATTCTAGGTATACAAACACACACACATATAGATATATATATATATATATATATATATATATATATATATATATATATATATATATGAGACATGCTTAAAAATACCGAACCTTGCGCCAGAAAAACATATTTCAAATACCTTACGGGGTTGGTACCCTAATCTCCTTGCGCACACTTAGTCCGCCGATCCATCCACTACCGGAAACCCCTATGGGAGTCTTCTTTTTGAATTGTGTTCATCTCCGCCGTCACGTTCTGCATTATTTCTATTCTAGTTTCAAAACGGGAACCTTTCATTCGCGTTATAAATTTTTGAAACAACCATGATTAGCAAAGAGCCATGTCTGGAGAGTCAGGGGGTGGCGGACGACTGGAATTCTATGTTTGGCCAAGAAATGTTGGATCAATTGAGATGAATGTGCATGGGCATTGTCGTGGTGTAGTTGCCAGTTTTACGCTGGCCACACGTGTGGTGTTTTGCGCTGAACTGCGTCACGGAGACTCCGGAGAACATCTTGATAGTACTCCTTTGTTATTGTTGGTCCTTCCGGTGCGTATTCGTGATGCTCAATTCCACGGATATCAAAGAAGAAAGTTAGCATCACAGTGATTTTGCTTCGCACCTGTCGCCTTTTTTAAGCCTTGAATACTCGGGATACTTCCATTTCGACGGCTGTTTTTTTTCTTTCTGGCCCGTACCCGTACAGCCATGACTCATCTCTAGTTATCACGGTGTTCAGAAACTCAGGATCAGTGTTTGCCGTTTCCAGAAGGTCCTGTGCAACTTGGGCAAAAATTTCGCAGTCACGCTATGCATGTTCAAATCATCACGCAAAATTGCATGTACGGAATCTTTACTCACTCCCACCTCTTGGGCAGTCTCCTGCACGGTTGAACGACGATCTTCCATCACCAAATTTCCAACCCTCTCAACAACAACCGCACGCCGCTGGTCACTCTCCGCTTATCTGCGGCTATTTTGGAATCGGTTGAATCACTCCTTAATTTATGTTACACCCATCTCATCTTCTCAAACACCTGCTTAATCTTACGAATTGTTTGGTTTTGAGAATCATCAAGTTTTTGCAAAATGTCATGCAGTACCTTTGCTCAACACGTTCAGTCATCTTGAGAGAATCGGTAATTCGACGAACACATATAACCTCACTCAACGACTGACGGGCAGCGACTAACGCGCAGGAAGGCGGTGATAAAATTCACACATGCGCATGAAGGTGTCTTCTTACACGGTGTAGAGTGGCCCTGCCCTATCGTTTCTATTTCGCACGAAAAGAAAAGGTTGAATCCTTTTTAGATAGGCCTCGTATATATATATATATATATATATATATATATATATATATATATATTTTTAGTATACTAATCGCATGGAACAATATATTCCACTCGACAGAAGCGTCTTAACAAATTATTTAATAACCGTTTCAATTTTTTTTTAAATAAACTGGTAAGGCTTTCAGAGAGACATTAATCACTGATAAACATGCGAATTATCAAGAAAAGAACAACTAATCTGAATAAGATCAAAGTAGTAGATTTAAACAATTTGCTACCAATCAGAGAGAGATACAGGTATATTCTTCTACTTTTCTAATAGAGTAAAGTGCGAGAAATCATCATTTATTTTCATTTGCATAAAAACGGCTGATACTATGAAGAGTTTAGATATATAGTCAATGCCATCGATATATTTTGAAAGCACGTTACCTTGGGTACCTGTATAAGTGGGCATCATTTTTTAGAAAATGGGTTATAACATAAGCATAGAGTTAAAGATTGCACTTTATATACATTTGAAGGAAACGTGACACTTATTTTATTTATAACTGAATATTATAAAAATTAAGAAATAAAAACAAGGATGTTAAGAAGTGTAGTTCCTGATGCAAGAGTGCATAGGGGTAATCGGTGATTCGCGGAAAACGTCTGATGTGTCTCCATACAGGATTACAAACTGTTGATTTACCGCAATTTATTTCAATTTATCTCACTTTATTTACACTTCTTCTCCATTATTTCCCCATCACTCTATAAGTGTAATATTGTAAAATGCAATAATAATAAGGAAATATGTACCATGGTGTTATTAATCTCTTCATTTAATTGAGGGCAACGACAATGAACGTTGCCAGTACTTTATAATAGGAGCACGCAAAGATTAACTAAAATACGATAAAAAGTTGCCTCTGACTAAATGTATTGTTCTATTCCAACTATATTTCTACATTTTAAAAATACTATTGAACCGAATGTGTTTTATTCAAGAAAGTCAACGCAATCTAATTATCTTATTGAATCACGTGTCTTTTAAGGGAAAAGTAAATTTCAGTTTGCATTTTTTCATCTCTCAAAAACGGATTCGGCCAAAGAAGTATTACAAAGTTTCATCTGTTCAAACTTAAATGCATTCAGCAGCGATACAACTCAGTAAATTAGCGATCAACATTGAATTACCCACTTTATTAAGACCATATAATATTTATATTAAACTGATTTAACTTAAACTATGTGTATTTTGTATATTTTACGATCATCCCCTACCCTTACGTACGGAATTCCATCCACATATCTCTGAGTTCATATATTCGCAATGTAATTATAAGATATATTTTTTTTATCTGGTTCGAAATTTAGAACTATATGCATTGAGTAACTATGAAAACGAACCAGTAAAACACTAATAAACAAAGCAAAGACAATGCTGACGTTTTTCTCTCATATTTTTTCTTCTTTTACTCAGGTCTCACGGGAGGTCAAGGTGCACCTGGAATCCCAGGTATCGCTGGCAAAAATGGAAATGATGGAATGCCTGGACCTCGAGGTTTGCTACTTTTGCACTTTTTTATGGTGTATATTTTATTATATTATGGTTATATGGCATCTTTACCTGGTCTTTATTCACCTTTGTTTAAACAAGACATGTGACAGTGTTACTGATGCTTGCAACGCAGCCGAGGCGGGAATATATATATATTCTTGAATTTATATTAAAATGCAGCGATATTATCGTCTTTTATTCTCAGGCACCTGTGCTCATCTCCAAATACAGCAAACATAAACACCGCTGAATAGTTTATAGAAATCTGCGCCAAGGAAACACTCTCCAGTGATAAAAAAATATTTAATTCAGATGTAAATATAACTATCCGCAACGATGCATCGGTATAAAAGTAGTCATGAAACACTTATTTGGTATAATATAAATTGTCTCCAAGTCAAATGTAGATCGATGTATATTTGTTAAATGATCTACGCGAGTGGATAGGGTGGTTAATGATGTTACTGATTACGACTTATTTACTCTGTCTTATAAACCTTCAGATACATATCCAACAAGAAACCATATGTTTTTTCATAGTAGGAAAAGTATTTTTCTATATTTGACAAGAGTATATATTTGTGATGGCTTCCAAATATCTGGACTGAAATATAGATGTCTCTAGAGATTTAGTTTTCAATGGTGTTAACGTGGCCAGCAACGTTTGTTTTGAAGAATAGTCCAAAATCGGAAAAATCAACTAATTGGTAATAGTTGTCAATGACTATTTAGAAGATGTTTTTATTAAAACTAAACCCACACAGAATAAATATTTAAATTAAGATTAATTCTTTTTTATATACCTTTAAATGTTCCGTAATTGACACTACAAAATTGATCTTTGTACAATAGAGATGGTTACAACACAAATTACAGGATCTCAGCAACTAACAAATACTGTGGTTTTTATATAAACTCTACAGCGATATTGAATTATCTAACCTAGTGGCTGCTATTCCGAATTTATAACCGTAAGCAACTATCAATAAAATGTTACTCTTGTACCAATTAAAAAAAAATAATTGTCGCATGAATTTGTTTCAGGTAAATTGTAAAAAAAATAAATGTTCTGGTATTATTTTTTAATGTAAATTAAATATCACGTATAAATGGAATTTTACATTGATTACTAAAAGCCATTAAATAATTCGAATCAAAAAAAAAATTGAATGTAATTATGTTTAGTGTGCAATCATTAACATCGGCTTGAAACAGTCAGAATTTAACTGATACCGTTTGGTACAAAAGTAATAGTCTATGGATGGCGGATTACAGTTATGAATTCGGAGTAGCGACTACGTAGTCAGAAAATTCAATTTTACCAACTCACTTAATTTTTTCCGGGAGAAACAAATGTGTGTTGAGAAGTTTGTTTTAATTCAGAGAACATGAGATTAACTCTTGAATATTAAATACTTACCATGGTTACGATTTAAAATTCGATAAGAACACATTTACATATCCATTTATTTGAAAAGATATTTTATATATCAAGAAATGCGAATATGTGTAATTAACCAAACTCATTTAAAAAGAAACAATGTGATTCAATAGAAATACTTGCAGAAATTTCATTAACATCAGTTATAACTGTGAATGATTGCAATTGTGCGCGTAAAACAAACTACAAGTTATATTTCATTAACCAAAATCGCCAGTTGTATAGTGAAAGTCTTGTCTTTCAGTAATGATAATGAAATCTAACTATTTAACTTGATTTTATAGCATAACATTAAAGACCTATACATGAAGATCGTTTAAGTATATGTTAAAAGTAAAACAAATAGAATAATGAAATCTGAAAATATTGATATATACGCACTAGCATCTTTAATAAGATTTATCTATCGGTTAAAACGTCGATCATGTTTAAATTACAAGGGCCATCTTATTTTAGATAAGTCCAAGCATCTATTTCAGATTCTCTGTCTGTCAGATTATATATATATATATATATATATATATAGTACTAGATAAATTGAAAGAATAAAATAAGGTGCGAATCAAATTTTATTAGAATTCAAAGTTCAAGCACAGTACTTTAAAGTCCTTAACTCATGAGTTTTCAAAGAAAATCTTCTCCTCGGAGGACCATTACCGCAATGACATTACTACAGGTAATAAAATTAAAATTACAAAATATATAAAAAATATATAAAAATACATAAAAGTATATAAAACATCAAATATATCGGCCCAAAACATACTTTTTTGTTAAACATATACAGCTCATCCAAGTTATAAAGTTAAAAACAGCTTCACTTTATCTAGTGCTATTAATGCTCTATCCAGTATATTGAGCTTTATTTTTATCCGGATGTTCACTAATTAAAGATATTAGTTGCCTCTTATATCTTTTGATGTATTAACCTTAATTATATATATATATATATATATATATATATATATATATATATATAGCACGCTTAGGTTTGAATAGTAAGTTCTATTATCTACTCCGTTTTAGAATTTCTTCCCGTTGTTGTATTTATGTTATCGTATCTATTGCCTCAGATATTTATTCTTTGCGCTTATCGATTTATGTTATTCTTTTATTTTTTTGTAAATCATAGTGTTGCTTCTCTTTAACGAAAACTGCCCAAACATTATCGACTCACCTTTTCATTTAATGGTCTAAATCTAGAAAGATTTAAAGAGTTGTCCTATTTTTGTTCGTGTGCCACTTCTATTCTCCCTGCATTTTTTTAAATCTGTAAAATGTTTCTGTAATTTTGTTTAACTGCCCCATATTTTATCCTCTACTCTAAACACATTAATATCGGCAATATTTTACCGTTTCACATATGACTATTTCTCCCGTAAATTCTTGTTACATCAGAAATATTATTATATAAATACATACTGTTTCTTTAGAGAAAGTGATGTTTCTAACCGAAATTACGTCACACTTATGAGAAGTATTAAGTAATTTACAAAGATTCCTATAATTCGAAAATATTAAACGATATTGTTGATATTATTACTAGCTGAAAGTATTTGTGTAAGGACTGTTTTCTGCTTCTGAAGCATACGCCCAATGCTTAACTTAAACCCTTCTAATTATCCAGAGTATTTACGGAGTTGACATTCCGACCAAAACTTTTATAATTCTAGCATTTGCATCCTATTACTCAAACTAAATTTATAAGCCCGAAATTCTTCCTTCGTCAAAAAGTTCCCATTTTGTATGACTCTCAAAAATGTTAATGTCTGTGTTCAATGTGATAAATCTCGCTTGTTTTTTCTTATGTATATTTCTAAATAAAAATCACTATTTTCATTTAACAATTATCGTGTTTGTTAGTTACTATTTTCAAAATGTGAAATAATAATGTTTCACTTTTTTATTTCTATATTGTGTTGAAAATTCCAAACTGAACCGGATACTGAGAAATACATAACCTTATCTTAGTGTATGTAAACGATTTCATTTAAAGCAGAATGTAACTTTACAAAACAAATATGGTTATAAATATAAAGGAAACAGATTTTGACATAACTCCAAATAAAACACATGAACGTTTTAGTTTAGTGTTCTCTTTAATTACGTATGCATATTAACATGTTGTAATACATATACCGATAATACTCTGGATAATAATTACAGGATGTTATGAAAATAATAGTCTCAAATAATCGGGATTATGAAGAAAATTTTATTGGGGTAGTGTAGTATCGGTTCTGTTTTTATAAGTGGTGTGGCCTTGTTTACGGGCCTGAATGAGAACACGGACACGGGGTTTAGATAATGGAATATATTGGAGAAAATTATATACAGCAGAGCAACAAGAGAGGTAGTACGTCAGTACTGACTGCCAGTGTAGACTGGGGTTGAATGCACAAGTCAGAACCCTAATCCTTCCAGTATTTATTGGGAATGGACGAGTCTGATTATTTGTCATAAGTACGGCACCATACCTGCTCCTGACCATCTCAGGAGTCTAGCATTGTTTCCTTTTTGGATTGATGCTATTCTGAGGTTGCTTGTGATTGGTGTATCTCGAAAGTGTTGACGTTGGTGGCTATAACCTCCTCCCGGGTAGTGCTGTCGGTGTCTTCCTATAGTTGTTCCTTAATTTAGGGTATGTCTCTTATGAGATAACTGATGGTCTCTATCAAATACAGATTCGATATTCTCATGCTTTTTAACTCTAGATGTCTGACTTTTTATCACATCTTTAATTTTTTTTTAAATCGCCTTTTCTTCGAAATTCAACTTCAGAAAAATTCATCTCATCTTTCATAGTTATTAGTTCTTCATGAAACGTTTTGAGTTGTAACTTTTGTAATTGAAGATTTTTAACTATGAGTTAACTCTCATTAACCTTATACTGGTTATTCAAATGATTTGGTTTCCTTCAGTGTTGTGTTCGTTTTTATCAGCGTGCATTATGTTTCCTTATATGAATTAATTTCTGTAATTTCCGCTGGCAATTTATTTTGAGTCCATTTGATACGGTTAATGGTTAAAGCGAAATAATTTTTTTGTTGTTTTTCTGATCCAGTCGTCAGATTTTCTTTTAACAACAATTGTTAGTCGATAAACCCTATAATTTCAATAGTTGAATTAGGTCTACGTAAAATGAATTACATGTGTTTTTTGTATGAATTTTTAAAAACTTTTTTCGTCGTTCTGGTAAAAGTCATGTCGGTAATAATTTCACCCTTGAAATGTATTTTTCCCAAGTTACTGTTATGCCAATTTGATTGGTTCTTAATATTGTTGATTTTCCTAACCGTCTCCTTGTATGCATGTTAATAATTGGCACGTCTGACCCCGAATCCAATTGTAGTTTTACTTTTGTATTTAAGATTACAACCTGAACATATCTACTGATAATATTGTCGAGATGTTTAATACTCTTTACTCGCGTTTTATTTTCTCTCATCGTTCTACAATACGAATTTGTGTGTCCGATTTTTTTACAAACTAGACAGGTTTTAAAACGGAATGGGCATTATGTTACCCAATGTAAGCTTCCGAACCGATAACAAGGTCGCGGAGGTAATTTATTTTTATAATGTTGGCTAGTTTTTGAGGCGTGAGAATCTCGTGTTTTGCGTTGAATAGTTTTAGGATGAGAGTTGAATTTCGATGTTTGACGTAGTTTGTATGTGTGCAATGACCGATTGTCTATTAGAATCCTGCTTGACACTAATAAATAGTTGACAGTCTTCAGCTAATTTCTGCAGTGTAAAGTTCGTTCTATTTTCAAATATATTTAGAACTCTACGCCTTATTTCAACGTCTTTTCCTAATATCAATCCTTGAACAAATAGTAAGCATATAAAATTATGAGCACTAAGGTCGGATAATTTAAAGTTGTCGCAGCGTTTATTAACTACTGATGCGAACGTTGAATAATTTTCGTACTCATTTTTTACCAGCTTTAAAAACTTCTCGCAAAAGTCAAATCGATAGTCTTTCGAGACAAAATGAAATCCACGTATGTTCGGTGATGCCTAATTCCCGAAGTAACAGGCGAACCTTTTACAATCTGGCCAATTGTATATGTCTTCATATCTTTTAAAATACGAAGCAAAGGTGTTCTCCTCGTCATAGGAATGCCTTAAATTATCAGTCGCACTCCACACGGCGTTCTGAGAAAAAATAGTATTATTTTCGTTACGTTGTCCTCTAAGCGATATTGTTTGCAATAATATCTCAATTTTTTCGTCAGCGTCTTTTCTGTGTTCGAAAAGAATGTGGTCAGTGTCTCTCTTTTGCTTTATAAGTCTGTCGTCGGTTTCTTTTATTGCTCTATAAGCTTTTCATTTTGTTCTGGAATAAGCTTTTGAAATATTTCTTCAGTTTTCTGTAGTCTCTAGTCTACCTCTTTATTATGTTCGAGTTCCTGTTGCATTTGAAATTTTACTAATATTCAATCGTCGACTTAAACTCTTCCATATTTTAAAGTGTCCTTTTTTGTTAGAAAGTAAATGTTTCCTTTCAGGTACGGCTTGTTAAAAAAAAGTTATTTTCTTAAGATTATGCTTGCTAGACGTAATCTTTGTCGTAAAAAAGTAGAAAACCTTTTTTCTCGAAAAAATAATCGCTTTTTAGTATGCTTTTACGCGTAGTGCGTAGCCGTAAAATTTGCGGTCGGCACTTTAGTTAGAGTAAAAATACGGTTTCAATTTTTTTTCTTTCGGCAGAAATAACTTTCTCTCTGTTGGAGAGAGAAAAAAATCATGTATTCCCTCATTGTTAAATATTAGAACAGTGTCGAAATGACAAGTAAAAAAAATTCACTGACCTTTCTGAAATAAAGAGAATAATAAGTTGGTCTTACGTGGGTTTTCTTTTTTCAACCGGTAAGCCATTTTTTTAATTAGAACGTTGTCTACTGAATTTGTAGGCGATTACTCCAAGTTTTCTGTTCTCTTTAAGGTTTACCATTATTATTTTTTTCGCACATTGTGGCGTCCATTTTTTAGAATACTGTAATCACGCTGTCAGTCTATTTAAGTGGTGTAAGTTTAAAATGTTAAACCCCACGTTGCCGGTCGTCGTGGGATCCTTTTTTGAAGGTTCTCACGAAAAATTGGTGTGATGTCCTTTTAAAGGTTAACAGGTGTTGTGGGTTCCAGTATAAATTCGAATACCTCGCAGCCAGTTTTGGTGAGGTTCTTTTAAGAGTTTTCAGTAATTGTCGGAGGGTCCCGTGTAGATTCGAATATCTTGTCGACATTTGTTGTTTGGTCCCGTGTACGATCAAAAGCTTTGTTGTTAATTGTTGTGGTCGGGACCGTGTAAGCTCGAATATCTCGAATTTTAATGGCCCTGTTTAGGGGCCGGAATAGGACCACGAACGCGGGATGTAGGTAAAACAAATATATTGGAGAAAAGTATATACAAAAGAGGAACAAGAGAAGTAGTACGCCAGTACTGACTGCCAGAGTAGACTGGGGTTTAATCTACAAGTGAGAAGCATAATGCTTCCAGTATTTATTGAGAATAGACGAGTCCGAATGTTCGTCATAGGTACAACACTGTAACAACAAGGCAGCTTCCTTATTTCTTTTTAACAAAAACGGGTAAGAGTTCAAGGTATTACATCTTACTTTTAGGGAGGAGTAATGTAGCATCTGTCCTGTTATCATGAGACCATCTCTCAAGTGATTCTTTTCTTTTGGGGGGATTGGCAGTGTACTATCTATTCTGTTCCCATTATAGCATACTCAAAGGCATTACCCCCTTCTTTAGGGTATAGTGTCGTATGTGTCTTGTCATTATGATGTGATACTCCCAGACATGTCCACCCCCTTTAGGGGGTAGTATATTTTTATTTGTCATAAAACACTCTTCTCAAGCATTACCTAAGTATTGGGACAGTATCGTTTGTTCACCATATCATGCCCCCACCCTTGTAAAAATGTCTAGTATACATGCACACACACACACACACACACACACACACACATATATATATATATATATATATATATATATATATATATATATATGGGAAAATGAAAAAGGAAAACCAAAAAATGGATGTTTTTTATGTGTACATCAACGTTTCGTCTTTATTTATAAGACTTGATCAGGATGATACAATGAAGTCTTATAAATAAAGACGAAACATTGATGTACACATAAAAACATCCATTTTTTGGTTTTCCTTTTTCATTTTCCCATCACGTCGGATTACTTTCATCCTTCTCTTCCCATATATATATATATATATATATATATATATATATATATATAGATATATATTCAAGCAAAGATTGTTAAACAACAGAATTCTACGGCTTGATGTGTTCAATGTTTCTAAGAATCGTTTGGCGTCAGAATAAAAACAATTAATGTATGTTTCATAAGTATCACGAACATTTTCGATTCTTCGTTGAATCATCTTCAGGTGACATACACAAATAAACAAAACAGCTGGTGAATAAAATAATTTAAAATGTCAGGTAAAAAGATTTATGAACTTAGTTGCAGTTCCAGGAGAGACGTTAACAAATTGATTTGTGGGACGCCAGAATTAGCGTCAGGGTATGAATTGTTTTACGTAAGCATTTTGAAATATTGGTTTCATACGTAATGTTATTAATTATTAAGCTGCTTAGTTTAATCAAGATAGCTTCGAGTATTTTAAATTACTTTTAGAATGCAGTGTGTTCGTGTTATAAACTAAAATGTGTATTACATAAGAGGGGTAGCAGTAATCTGGCATGGCAGGATAGATCATCACGATAGGATAATAATCGAAATGTCCTGGGGTATTTAGCTATGTTGATTTTTATAGTTTTGTTGTGGTCATCGCCGTGATGGCTCGCAGGAGAGGGTAGTGATGGATGAAGCTATCGTGACGCCGATGATGCCGATGGCGATGATGATAAATACGATTATTCTTATGATCACGATAACGACGACGATGATGATGATGAAGGAGAAGGTAGAAGCTGTGCACAAATCTGATGAATATTGTAGTAGACGGGAAACTGCTATGGCTTTCATTGTAGACGAGGCATGGTCAATCATGATCGTCTTGAAATCACGCTGGGTCGACTGGCAAAGATTCAAGAATGATGACAGGATCCGATGACAGTTGATATCATCTCTATTGTTATAGTTATTGTAAACGAGAATAATTGAGCTTTTTTGGACGTCCGCGTGTTAAATATTCTACAATTGTCTCAGATCTTATATACTTGACTTTTACGGGCTGAACAACTAGATTATTTCTGTCTGTTTCCTTTCCAAACATCATACTCTTACATGTTTTTAATTCTTTATTCTCATTTAAAATGTCTATATAATTTTGATAGACATTTTTTTTTGATTAAGTGACATGGAATTGTTACAGAGCAATTTAATTTTAATTAAGATATATATATATATATATATATATATATATCTTCTATATAAAATTGAATGTCTGTATGTTTTTGTGTGTGTTAGTGTGTGTGTGTGCCCTATAGAAAAAATGTTAGAGAATATAGATACAATATAAAAGTGTATTCTTATGTAAAATTCAAAGAGTAAGTTGATGTGCGTATTACCGAATCTATAAACCCACACCTTAGGGGTCCATGAGGCAGATTTAACCAGGGGGGGGTCCTTTTCAGTTATTTTTCAATGTAAATTAATACTAATTTGGAAATTATCTAATGTATTTATGTACTAATCCGATAAAAATGCTGAGTCACTGAAAACATCACATAATCCCTTGCCGGATGTACCCGGTCTTGCACTAAATTGTGTCCGGTTGTATCAGGTCATCCCATAACTTCTGTCCGGATAAATCAATAACATCATATGAAGGCTACGTTAAGAGTGTGTAGTGAAACAAAGGTTGCTCAATCACATCCGCACCTGGCCACCGGTAAGAGTTATTTCAGTAGTGCTCAGGAGGCCTCCTTGATTTTCAAACGAATGTTGGTGCTTCTTAAGTATGACGGTCCCTAGAAATATTGGTGCTTCTTAAGTATAACGGTCCCAAGAAATATTGGTGTTTTGGCCAATTTTTTTTTTCCGTGAACTTAAAATATTTCTCAGGTTTGTGGTAGAGTGAAAAAAATGTTGGCGGGTGAGATTAGGGGGTCGAGGAAATTTTTTTTTTTTTTAACTTAAAATATTACTCAGGGTTGTGGGAGATTGAAAAAAAAGTTGGGGGGCGTAGAAGGATTAGGGGGTCGGGGAAAATTTTAGGGGTCAGGCAAAACTTTTTAGGGGTCGGGCCAAATATTTTATTTTTTATTTTTTGAACTTAAAATATTTCTCAGGGTTGTGGGAGATTGGAAAAAAAGTTGAGGGGGGGGGCTGGAGAGATTAAGGGGTCGGGGAAAATGTTAGGGGTCAGGCCAAACTTTTTAGGGGACAGGCCAAATTTTTTTTTTTTTTTCGTTTTAGAACTTAAAATATTTCTCAGGGTTGTGGGAGAGTGAAAATAAAGTTGGGGGGGGGGCTGGAGAGATTAGCGGGTCGGGGAAAATTTTAGGGGTCAGGCCAAATTGTTTAGGGGTCGGGCCAATTTTTGTTTTTTTTAACTTAAGATATTTCTCAGGGTTGTAGGAGAGTGAAAAAAAGTTGGGGGCTGCAAGGATTAGGGGATCGGGGAAAATTTTAGGGGTAAGGCAAAAATTTTTATTTTTTGAACTTAAAATATTTCTCAGGGTTGTGGGCGAGTGAAAAAAAGTTGGGAGGGGGGGCTGGAGAGATTAGGGGGTCGGGGCAAATTTTAGGGGTCAGGCCAAATTTTTTTTTTTTTCTTTTGAACTTAAAATATTTCTCAGGGTTGTGGGAGAGTGAAAAAAAGTTGGGGGACTGCAAGGATTAGGGGGTCGTGTAAAATTTTAGGGGTCGGGCCAAATTTTTTAGGGGTCGGGCCTAATTTTTTTCTTTTTTTTTTTTTAACTTAAAATATTTCTCAGGGTAGTGGGAGACTGAAAAAATGTTGGGCGGGAACTGCAAGGATTAGGGGGTCGGGTAAAATTTTAGGGGTCAGGACAAATTTTTATTTTAATTTTTTTAACTTAAAATATTTCTCAGGGTTGTGGGAGAGTGAAACAATGTTGGGAGGGGGGCTGGAGAGATTAGGGGGTAGGGGAAAATTTTAGGGGTCAGGCCGAACTTTTT
>OY744527.1:104328620-104343620 GCA_963556195.1 Sepiola atlantica
GTTTATTTTTATATATTGAGTAAGTGATAAGACTGTATTCTCTCTGTTTCTCACCACTTTACATGATATTATGGCAAGACCTGCTTTAGTTTCAAGTTACAACGCTCTTTACGCTACGTACGTAACTAAACAATAAACCGTCAACGTAAACCATTGTCAATTGAACAGAATATATATATATATATATATATATATATATATATATATATATGTATATATATATGTATATGTATATATATGTATATGTATATATATATATGTATATGTATATATATATATATGTATATGTATATATATATATGTATATGTATATGTATATATATGTATATGTATATGTGTATATGTATATGTATATATGTATATATATATATATATATATATGTATATGTATATATATATATATATATATATATATATAGTTATCTACAGCCAACTGTTTCGTCGCATCAAGAATCTTCTGTTTGTGTCAACCCCGACATTTGAAACTCACTACTACATCACTTCCGAGTTTGATCAGCGGTTTCCGGTATCTTATGTCCTGCGCCAAAATAGTAGACATAACATGATAAATGACAGCCCTATAATTTATATATATATATATATATATATATATATATATATATATATATATACGGGTTCTCTCAACTAAAAAATATTTCTCATCGGCTTTTTGCCTGAGATCAAAGTATAGTATCAGGTCTGATGGATGCTACTAAAGTCCTGTACAGTTCTAGGAGATACACTCTCCCATGATTTACCTTCTTTTGTAGTAGGGATTAGTTTATTGCTTGTCGCCTGAGGCGCCCATACTGGAGAATGACAACTGGGTTATTCAGGTATTTTTGGTAGGTGATAGTGCGCTAATCCTAGTGCACTTGCTAACCACACCTGACCTTGTGTCTAGCCTTCTGGAGAGAAGATAAATAAAAAATACTTTGACCGTGTGTCTAACGTCTTTGAGGTAAATAAATCGATTATACTAATATTAATTTTCGTGAATCATGCATACTTTTCTCAATACTATTAGTGAAAATGCCAATAAAAAAGTTACACTTGTGAATATTAATGAAAGATGCACGACAAGCGTCTACCAAAATATAAGTACGATGATTTATTTCGTTTTTTTTTATTGATATAATTCTAATAGTATATGATACCGTAAAAGTGTTAAGCAAAGTACATTAGGATCAAGTATGGATTATTAAATGTTAATTAAAGTTTGTTTTATTTATATGTTATTTTAAGTACTTCTTTAAGTTCGTTACAGTTACCTACATGTTCAAGTCACGTCGTAGAATAATTTTCGACTGCGAAAGTGTACATATAGCAACGTTTCTATTTAAATTGTCCACCAAGAATATTTTTTTCGATAAAAAGACAGAAAGAAAGAAAGTAAGTGTATGTTGCTTATTTCCTCTGCATAACTGGAGAAGAAAGAAAAACAATATAAATTACGAATTAGAGAAACTGTAGATATGATTAAATAAGAATACTTCGTTGTCAGATCTCGTGAAAAAGGAAACAATAAATTAAGATAATGTAATGTTTAATCGGACGAAACAGGAGTGTATAGACTACAGGGAAATAATTCAAAATCGAAAATCATAAAATTAAAAAAAATATATTAGTATAATGTATTGGAATCAAGTAATTGTATTGATTTACTTATCGGAGTCTATGTAAGTTAGAGATATAAAGTATCATCGGACATAAAATAATACGTGTCATAACAAAAATATGCCTGATAATAAGAGTTTATCAAACACAATCTAATGCGAAGGCGAAACATTAAATATAATTTTATGATTTACTTTTAAAATAAATATTCTTATTAAAAGAATGTAAGTGTCTATCCGAAAGACTCACAATGAGATTAAAACGTATTTAATTCTAATTTCTGAATGCAGTGAAACTAAACAAATGTATCTTACTAATTATCCGATATATATCTCGTAAATAAATAAATAAATAATGTATAGGTGATACATTACATCCAACCCATTGATGAGTCTTGAGTTGGTGTGGACTCCTATATCTCTAACGTTGTCTTTTAACTAGACGTGATATATTTTGTAAAAAGAAAGTCTTGTTAGCAATTATACGTATGTATTGTATGACATAGTTTTCGGGTTTACATCATTTTTAAAACTTTACTTCAACATTAATATCCAAAGTTAAATATGGAATAATTCTCGTTTTAATGTATGTGCTTATTTTTACTTTTAATAGGTGAACCTGGATATAACTGGACCAGTAGCTTTTTGGGGAAAAGAACACAAAGCGGTGACATTATGGATAATATCCCAGGTTTAAGAGGACCAACAGGACCACCCGGACCCCCTGGACCTCCAGGTGTCCCAGGAATTAAAGGAGACAAAGGAGATATTGGAACACCACCAAAATGCACATGTAAGTAAAACAAACTAGTTTGATATATTATTATTTTTATTATTATTATTATTATTACTTTGTAGTGAATTAACACAATATGTGTTGCATGTTGATAAACTAAAATACGTAAAACTATGATGATGACTGCAAACCTCTCTTCTAGCATGATCATTGCTGGACTAATATTTTTTAAGTGATGTCTGTGTGTGAAGCCTTTTTCAGTAACACAGAACTAATAAAACTCTCAATGTACGCTGCAGAGACACGAAAAGAAAAAAGTATTCCTTCTTTGTGATGACTGAAGGGCAAATATATCCGGTAGTATACCGTTCACTCATACATCAATCTGGGTAGTATATCTAACACAGCAAATATGTGTTAGCTAGCAGATGTCCGAAGGATGGTTCTACTATTTTACAGTGATGTTTTAATACCGCTTTGCAAGTGCTAGCAATCCTACTCACCAAACAAACATCGGGCAAGTTGAATAGGATAACTGTTTAGTAGCTAACGACCCGACCATGTAGAGGTAGTACTGGGTTATATGTTATCAGTAGCACAAATTAATTTCATATACATCGATGTAAAATGTCAGAAGTGATTTGATGTATTCATTCGATTATTTATTAATGGTATAACTTTTAATATTGAATTTCGTGTATATTATCATTTGCCAAACAATAATGTACCTGTAATTTATACTACTTCTAGAAAAGCACGATGAGCAACGAATGTGAGGAGACGCTGACATTCAGCGCGCAAAATCAATCATTCTTATTAGCAAGTTTTCAATAGCGAGTAAATAGATTCGATTGCCCACTTTCATCGGTGGTATAAAAATTGATCAGTTTGTTTTAAAATTCTCAAATCTATACTAATATATCGAATATACTAGGATCCATAACGAAAATAATGAAGAATACTGTTGGTGAGCAAAGCAACGAGAAATAGGAAGAGAGACATATACACCAGCCATTTCAGCTAGAATGAAGAAGTAGTATCTGTCGTTTTCATCTCAAGGTTGAATAATTAAACAGTTTGTGGTAATTATTAATTTATGTTTCCTGTTCAGAATCCTTTTTTTTGGTGATGGAATCTACACAGTAGCAATTACCGTGTGTCTCATTTTACCTTCGTATATGGGGTATATCGCAAAATACTTATTTACAGAAAATACACATTCGCAGATAGAGAATGCATATATAATGTTCGTTTTTACCTGTTGTCACAAGTAAATTACATCATTTATAACATACATGCACCGGTTGGAGTTAAATATAATGACTATAGTTTATTAGACCCATGTTATTTTCCAAAAGTATCAAAAGGTATTGGTTACGTATATAACATGGTAATATAGAAAAATGCGAACCGATATGAGTTGTATTAGCCAATAAGAATAGTAGCCTCAACTGAAAATCTAATATAAAAAGTTAAGACGAGTTTCCCCCTGTACTTTCTCAAAGAATGGAAAACAAACCATATGCATCACAGGCTACTAAACTCACCACTGCATTATGCTTATTTACTTGATCTTGTTTTAGTAAATTTATTATTATTTTTCTATAACAAACACTAATATTACTTTTGGTCCACTATCTTGTATTCTCCGCAAAACATACTGAATAAGGTGGTAGCAAATACATTTCCACCCATTTAAGTACTGACACTCCCATAGTCGTCACCGTGATCTAATAATCAACGGCTATTTGTTAAGAAAGTGTCCGTTAGTATTTACAATTTGTCTGTTATTAATTTACTACATAATACAAAACATTACGCAAACATTTAATGAACGCTCCCGCCAATTCTGTTCATTATTCGAAAATATTGGATTACATAACTTCAACATATCCGTATACATTTATACTCATTCCAGTTTTTAGAGAATGCAATTAACGAACATAGTTCCATCTGCATTTCGACATTCGACATGACGCTTACAATTTCTTCACCGACTCGACTTCCCATTTAAGTCCATATACGCCAAGATACTCAACAAAGAGCCATAAAGTTGACATTTCCGGAATCCTACCACTTTCACACGCATAATATCCCAAAATAAACAAAACATTTATTTCTTAGAATAGAAATGATCTAAAACGTGCGAATGATGTCCCCTAGAGTTGGTCGTCTTATGGCGTATCGTGAATTATAACACATGCCAGCTACCGGCTGTTATAGTTTAGAATACCTAATTTGGCTAAGATTTTATATTCGCGTTGGAGGTCTCAAGGTTAACAGCGTAGGTCTAAGATCGAAAGGTTTATGGTTCGATCCCAGTCGTCTCGTACAATTTATTTTTTATATAGTTATACTTCCGATTTCAAGTAAAGGAGGACTAAGGGCAGGATTTTTTTTATATTCATCGTTACCATGTAGTAATTTGAAAAGGAATTATTGTAATATTTAGTACTTTACCTATTATGAATATCATCATTTTCCTTCAACCCAACATGGTTTTATACTGCTCTGCGAACCTCCTTAATTATATTCCCGTGTTTCAGTAGTGCTAAGAAGGCATACTTATTTTTTAAGTTTTTTTTTCTTTTTCCTTTTTCCTTTAGTCTTTTATTTTCTTTGACCTTTTTCCATGTTTTCTTCCTCTCTAAAAATATTGAATTTCTCAACAACGATAACGGGTTGGGAAGTGGATTTCATACGGCTCCGTAGGTCTCTTTAATTTTAGATAGAGCGGGTGTTAAATACAAAAAGAAAATTCTGAGTAAATACCGGTAACATGGAATGACAAGGAAACCTCCTACAACCGCGTCCCCTCTTTCCTACATTCTTTTGTTTCTCCTTTAACCCTGCAACAATTCCAAAAGGTGACCATTTGTGTTCGACCGGATGTTTACACTCTTTAATTCATTCTTTTACATTTCTCCTTGTAAACGCCGGGGGACGGGTCTAGACAATTATAACTATAATAACTCTTTAGAAAGAGAAATCGGACCGATCAAGGAAAATTAAGTAAGTCTTAGAAAATCTCTCCGAATAAACTTCCATGATAGACAAAGGCAGAAAGTAAACTAGTTTTCTCAAATGAGAATTAACGCATATTCGTCAACTTGTGTCTTTACTCAAAGCATTAGCAAGACTACTTTTTGTTTTATATATATATATATATATATATATATATAGGTAGTAGGATGGAAAGGAATTAGGAAAGCGACGGAGGCAGATCTTTTTTTCAATTCAGTTGCTCAATGCAAGGTATATTCCGCAAAAAAACAATTTATTCAATTTTTTATATATATATATGATAATTTTATTTACACAGACATGTACAAAATCTGCGACACTGGCATGTCGATGTTATCGATCAACAGCTACTATAAACTGAGATCTCATCAGGCAGAGTTCGAATCCGATCTTAACCTCAGATCATATTTTGTACATGTCTGTGTAAATAAAATTATCATATATAAAGCTCTATTCTGATATTGAGCACTTTTTATAAACCCGGTTAAAATTCTCTGGATTACCACCCTGTGGATATTTTTCACCTGGATTATTACCATTATTATATATATATATATATATATATATATATATACATATATATATATACATATTCATGAATTAATTTAAATAAATATGTAATTCTTCATAGCGTGTTTTTCCCCTATTTCGGTGTTTCCGACCGGAACAACCAATTACGAAAGTTTTCGACGAATTGCATCAATATAAACGTCTTGTGGATCTTTAAACCACAAGTAGCAAAGAGTCGGGCCACTTGTGATCATCGTTTCTCGTAATGTATTTAGTAAGAAATCAGGCGACTAAAAAGGTTCGTCGTGTCCGGATTCTTGAGGATAAAGATAAGTCAGACACGTATTTCCAGTTCACGTGCTTCGAGGTATTTCTTTTTAAACGTTTTAGATAATCATGTTTCTAGCTTCACAGGTATATGTCTTGTTCATGGCTTCGGGTCACAAATTAAGGAAACTGCCAGAATCGCCGGAAATAAATAGCTATTGCCACGGCTTTCTACTTACAGGGGTTACCATTCGGTCGTCGCACACAACCCAAGCCTTTGAATTTTGGGGAAAACAAAACGTGCATCTGTCAATCTATGTTGAACTTTAAGGGTGAAAATATGACTGCAAGTAAGTTATGGGCGTTTATCGACAATTAAAGATAGACACGTTTTAAACAGAAAAGGTGAAACAGACAGCATCTTCTACTCATGGAAATGAGGGAATTGTTGGGAAGGTAAAAGAAAGAAATATACAGGGAAAAGAATAAAATACCACAAAATGCTAGACATAAATAGTAAAAGTAGGAAAATGACTTTATCTAAAATCAATTTGAAAAGTATGTCATAATTACATTTTCTCCCATATTAAATTAATCTCATCAAAATATATATTTATTGCATTTCTCATAAAAGTGCATTTTCGAAATGATCAATAATAATATCCTTGGGTAAGGATCAAAATGTAGTATCTGTTCTGATACTAAGCTTGATCTTTTTTGTTCCCGATCAGTCAGGGCGAAATCCGTCTTGACTGATACAATTTTTATTTTGTCCCAATACAGAGTTGACATTTTTGTTGAGTTATATTTTCCCACATTCAAACTCACCCTGTGTCTGACTGTGGCCTCGTGGTGTTGCAAGTAAACAGGGAATATTAATATACGTAACCATAGCAATGGTTTATGGAAAATTATTTTTTGTAGATATGCATACGCTTTACAGCTGATTTTCAGTTCGGTATATATATGTATATATCTGTATATATATGTATATATATATATATATGTGTTTGTATATAGATATATATATATGTATATAGTAGTAGTATGTTTTTAAAGGCTGTGGGCAATGTAAATTCCGGGTTAGGTGCAAGTTGTAAAGAACAAAAACAATAAACCGAATACGAAATATGAGTTACTATTTATTTGTCCTAAAATCTTACAAAACAGCAAGAGTGTTGTTGTTAGCTGTTTGTGTGGTGTCCGGATTATTAAAAAATCAGTATTTTATATTTCAGGAAAAGAAACTTCTCTTTGTTAAAAATAATGCATATATATATATATATATATATATAGATAGATAGATAGATGGATAGATAGATAGATAGATAGATAGATAGATAGATAGATAGATAGATAGATAGATAGATAGATAGATATATAGAGAGATAGAGATAGAGATAAAGTAGATATACAAATCGCGTTAAAGAGATGAAGAAAAAAGAGGAGTAGAATAATGAGTAGACATAAAAGGGGAAATAGAATGGTCGTATCTTTAATGTTGATAAAATCATATTAATTTACACATTCAATATTATTTCCTCTGATGTGCTGAAATGTTTATGTCACAAAAATTTTGTCATGTGGAACGACAATTTAATGAAATGCATCCGTGGAACTAGTTCAACTGTTACATTTACAGATTTTATTTACAAACATCGTCCCACTTCTACGAATTTGCACTTAATTAAAACTATCATTTTCACAGCTGTTTTTCAATTAATGGTAAACACTTGAGAGATTTGATTAGCTTACATGAATAAAATGGCAATAAGCGTGACACAGCAACAACAAAAACATAGAAAAGGGACTAATATGTGGCTCGTATTCCAACGTCGGAAGTGGGTCTTTAGCGGTAGTGTGTCCGGTGCAATTCAATTAAGAACAAGTTCGCATATTTATTTCAGAAAAATACGTTTAATGTTTTTATTTAATATAACTATAAGAACACCCATATCATGACTGGAAAAAAATTATTCTATAAAACAAAAAACAGTTTTGCACCACGTTTGATGAAGACAAACACTAAGATATAATGGCACTAAACCTCATGTCTAAAATTATTTTACTAATTTTGATTAAATGTATAAAATATAAGCTGAAACTTAAGAGGTCTTAAGGAAAAATTTTAATTAAGGGAATCTTGTTGAATAGTGCATAATGTTTATGGGGCAAATTTAATCCAAATATGATATTTGAATTTCTAAATTCGAAGTTTGTCCGTATAATACCCGTTAAAAATAGTCTAAATAAATTGGAATTTAAGTAATATATATATATATATATATATATATATATATATCAATCGATAGGCCATACCTATTGTTAATATTTCTACAGAAATATCTGGTAATTGTAGGATTAATTCGTTTACGAGTTAATTCTGTTCATACATATAATGATATTATAAAATTATAAACATACCTGACTGTGAACAGTTACAGATAGATATATAGTATTATAAATGAAAACAAATACTCATATTAAAAGCAAAGGCATATATAATCACAATCACGGTTTTTAATTTGAAAAATGGGTTGAACTCATATACATTTAAGAAATTATAACAGAAATGTATTTGCATATAAATAAACGTCATATTTAGGTTCTAGCTATCGCATGGATATCATTCAAATAGCTTGTAATCTCATTCATTAAAATGTGAAGTTTCAACAAGTTTCTTCCCGTGTTGTTATATATTGCTAATGTTTACGTTAAAAATAAATTAAATAATATTAACTACTAAATAATTTGTTTTAAACAAATACATATAAAATAAGCCATTCAAGAGCAGAAATGTGTTAATGATTAATTGTAATCATTTAAATTGTAATCAATATTTATATTAATTTCGTGCATATATTAATATTATATATATTAATGTTATATATATTAATGTTTATATGTCCAGCTAAAGTTAAAAAATCTAACTACAGAAGAAACACCCACAAAGCTGATTATATATATATATATATATATATTAGTAGTAAGTTTTTGAAAGGCTGTGGGCAATGCAATTCCGGGTAAGATGCAAGTTGAAAGGAAAGGAACAAAAACAATAAAAATAAATCGAATACGATATAAGACTTACTATTTATTTTTCCTTTTTTTTCCTTTTTTTTTTTCTTACATAACAGCAAGAGTGTTTTAGCTGTCCGGGTGATTAAAAATCACTATTTGATATTTCGGGAAAAGACATCCCTTTTTCAAAAATAATTAGACCAGAAGAAGAATAATATTTTATTCTTCTCCGACTGTGTAGAGAATAATACAAAACAAAATGGCTGCCAGATATAGACCGCAGCAAAAAAAAAAAAAAAAAAAAAAAACAGTTTCACAGGGAATATAAATTAAGTTAAGTTTTATTTTAATATTATGTTAAATATATGATTGGTGTTTAGAATATTAGTGTAATGTTGGTTAGGTGTATGGTGTTCGATAAACTGTTATTTTTGATAATATATATATATCATTTTTTTATTTTATTTATTTATTTATTTTTTTTTTTTATATTTGAATATTTACTTTGTTTTATCTTCGTATTTTTAATTTGTTTATCTTTCTATCGTAATTTAAGAATTTTAATATAAATTAAAGTAATTAGTCTCATATTTTAAATATTCTAGATCTATCTACTTATCGATTTCGATTATCATCTATTAAAGAAGTGTTATTAATTACTAATTGTGAGTTTCGTCAAATTAGATTAACGAATTAACTTATTAACTTGAATATTTATTATAAGATAAAGGGGAGTAACTCTGGATTTTTTAAATTATTTTTTTTTTATAATTAATTTTTTTAATTTTTTTTTTTTTTTTTTTTTTTTTAATTTTATAAAATCTTTTTTTTTTTGGTGGAGATCTGTATAACAATATTAGTATATATATACAACATATATACACAAATGCATATATACATATATATATACATATCTATGTATTATTGTTTGTTTAATTGTTTATCTATATATATTCATCAATTTCTTTACATATTTGTTTGTTTGTTTTTTTTTTTTTTTGTTTTTTTTTTAATTTTTTATAATCTTTTTTTTTGGTGGAGATCTGTATAACAATATTAGTATATATATCCAACATATATACACAAATGCATATATACATATATATATACATATCTATGTATTATTGTTTGTTTAATTGTTTATCTATATATATTCATCAATTTCTTTACATATTTGTTTGTTTGTTTGTTTTTTTTTTGTTTTTTTTTGTTTTGTTTTTTTTATTTATTTATTTATTTATTTTTTATTATTATTATTTACTTGTTTAATTTATTTTATGAATTATTTATTTAATATTTGCATGTTATTTGTATACATTCTATATGTGTTTGGATTTATTAATTAATAATGATAGGTTATGGAGTGACTTATTTTGGTGGGTTAGACGAGTATGCTGAATATGGTTTTTGGTTGAAAGTGTGTAAGGATGGAAGTTCATATGGGGAGGGGCCTGTTTGATTGTTTGGGTGTAAGGTGAGTTTATTATGGGAGGTGAGTAATGAGTGAAATGGTGGAAACGGACTCTGTTAAGTGTTAGATATGGGGGTTGGTTGGTGGATGGGGGGTAGATATTATAGAATGAAAGGTGAGTAGAGCTCGTGACGTTGATTGAGTGAGGGGTTTAATCTGGAGATGAGGATTGATTCTGTGATTCTAAGGTCACCGATGTTTCTGACAGACGCTAAGATGGAGACGTGAATATCGCGCTGAGTGTTTGAGCAAATCTCTATGTGTTTGTGGAAAGAGGATATACGGGTATTCAAGTGCTCCTTTATGCGCAAGTGTAGCGGTCTTGTAGTGTTGCCGATGTAAAATTTTTTGCATTTATTACACTGTAGTTTGTAAACACAGTTAGTGCGAAGGCACAGACCTGTGTTGGAGATAGGGCAATTGGCCAGGGAGCAGGGTTCGGGTGTGTGGTTAGTGTGTTTATTAGATAGATGTTGGCGTAAGGAGGTGCCAGTATGTGTTAGTTGTATGTTAAGGTTTTCCTTATGTATTGCCTTGCGGATGGAGGTGGTGATCTTATCGCTGAAGAAAGGGAGTTTTAAGAAGCATGTGTTAGCGAGGGTGCGGTGTCTACGTGTTTTGGGCTTATTTAGGTGGGCTATGGTTGGGGCGGGGTAGCCATTATTTTTTTTTTTTTTTTTTTATTTTTTTATTTTGGAGGGTTTGGTGGAAGTTTTTTTTTTAGTGTGTGATATTTTGTCAGCAGCAGAAGAGCATTTATTTTGTATTCGGGTAATTTCATTATGGGCATAACTTAATTTGGCTTTTGTGGGCAGGGCAGACTTATAGTGTATGAAAAGGTTTTTGCAGGCAGGTTTCCTATAGAAGTTAGTGTGTATAGAGCCATCTTCGGTGATGTTAAGGTTGAAATCAAGGAGAGAGAGTGAGCCGGACTCGTTTGGGTGTTCTATGGTGAATTGTATGTGGGGGTCGGTGTTGTTGAATGTGTTGAATATTTGTGTGGCTTCGTCTTGAGAGGATGTAAGGATTAGAATGTCATCTATATATCTGGAGAAGAATATATAGGAGAGGCAGGAGTTAAGTGCTCGTTGTTCTAACCGGTTCATGTAGGTGATGGCTAAGAGACCGGAAAGGCTAGAACCCATGGGGAGGCCGGAGATTTGTTTGAAAGTGTGCTGCTGAAAGGTAAAGTATGTGTTGTCGATGATGATGTATAGGAGATTGTGAATGTCAGTAGGTGTTAGTCCGAAGAGCTCTAGGTTGTCAGAGGAAGATATGTGGTCGGTGATGAGGTCTATGGCTGGGTGTGCGGGTATTGAGGTGTAGAGGGAGATTACGTCTAGGCTAAATATATAGTTGTTAGTTTGTAGTTGTTGGTGTTGGAGTGAGTGTAGTCTGCTAATAACTTGGTCGGAGCTGCTGACATGTGCGGGGAAGGTGGAGAGTAGTGGTTTGAGTAGTTGAGAGAGAAGCCAAGAGATTTTATAGAGTGGTCCTTCAATACTAGAGACTATAGGTCTAATTTGTGTGTGTGTGTTGGTCTTGTGTGTTTTAATGAAATACCCCGCCCCAACCATAGCCCACCTAAATAAGCCCAAAACACGTAGACACCGCACCCTCGCTAACACATGCTTCTTAAAACTCTTAAAACTTCCCTTTCTTCAGCGATAAGATCACCACCTCCATCCGCAAGGCAATACATAAGGAAAACCTTAACATACAACTAACACATACTGGCACCTCCTTACGCCAACATCTATCTAATAAACACACTAACCACACACCCGAACCCTGCTCCCTGGCCAATTGCCCTATCTCCAACACAGGTCTGTGCCTTCGCACTAACTGTGTTTACAAACTACAGTGTAATAAATGCAAAAAATTTTACATCGGCAACACTACAAGACCGCTACACTTGCGCATAAAGGAGCACTTGAATACCCGTATATCCTCTTTCCACAAACACATAGAGATTTGCTCAAACACTCAGCGCGATATTCACGTCTCCATCTTAGCGTCTGTCAGAAACATCGGTGACCTTAGAATCACAGAATCAATCCTCATCTCCAGATTAAACCCCTCACTCAATCAACGTCACGAGCTCTACTCACCTTTCATTCTATAATATCTACCCCCCATCCACCAACCAACCCCCATATCTAACACTTAACAGAGTCCGTTTCCACCATTTCACTCATTACTCACCTCCCATAATAAACTCACCTTACACCCAAACAATCAAACAGGCCCCTCCCCATATGAACTTCCATCCTTACACACTTTCAACCAAAAACCATATTCAGCATACTCGTCTAACCCACCAAAATAAGTCACTCCATAACCTATCATTATTAATTAATAAATCCAAACACATATAGAATGTATACAAATAACATGCAAATATTAAATAAATAATTCATAAAATAAATTAAACAAGTAAATAATAATAATAAAAAATAAATAAATAAATAAATAAAAAAAACAAAACAAAAAAAAACAAAAAAAAAACAAACAAACAAACAAATATGTAAAGAAATTGATGAATATATATAGATAAACAATTAAACAAACAATAATACATAGATATGTATATATATATGTATATATGCATTTGTGTATATATGTTGGATATATATACTAATATTGTTATACAGATCTCCACCAAAAAAAAAGATTATAAAAAATTAAAAAAAAAACAAAAAAAAAAAAAAACAAACAAACAAATATGTAAAGAAATTGATGAATATATATAGATAAACAATTAAACAAACAATAATACATAGATATGTATATATATATGTATATATGCATTTGTGTATATATGTTGTATATATATACTAATATTGTTATACAGATCTCCACCAAAAAAAAAAAGATTTTATAAAATTAAAAAAAAAAAAAAAAAAAAAAAAATTAAAAAAATTAATTATAAAAAAAAAATAATTTAAAAAATCCAGAGTTACTCCCCTTTATCTTATAATAAATATTCAAGTTAATAAGTTAATTCGTTAATCTAATTTGACGAAACTCACAATTAGTAATTAATAACACTTCTTTAATAGATGATAATCGAAATCGATAAGTAGATAGATCTAGAATATTTAAAATATGAGACTAATTACTTTAATTTATATTAAAATTCTTAAATTACGATAGAAAGATAAACAAATTAAAAATACGAAGATAAAACAAAGTAAATATTCAAATATAAAAAAAAAAAAAAAATAAATAAATAAAATAAAAAAATGATATATATATATTATCAAAAATAACAGTTTATCGAACACCATACACCTAACCAACATTACACTAATATTCTAAACACCAATCATATATTTAACATAATATTAAAATAAAACTTAACTTAATTTATATTCCCTGTGAAACTGTTTTTTTTTTTTTTTTTTTTTTGCTGCGGTCTATATCTGGCAGCCATTTTGTTTTGTATTATTCTCTACACAGTCGGAGAAGAATAAAATATTATTCTTCTTCTGGTCTAATTATTTTTGAAAAAGGGATGTCTTTTCCCGAAATATCAAATAGTGATTTTTAATCACCCGGACAGCTAAAACACTCTTGCTGTTATGTAAGAAAAAAAAAGGAAAAAAAAGGAAAAATAAATAGTAAGTCTTATATCGTATTCGATTTATTTTTATTGTTTTTGTTCCTTTCCTTTCAACTTGCATCTTACCCGGAATTGCATTGCCCACAGCCTTTCAAAAACTTACTACTACTATACCCAGCAATGCTTCAAGCAAACTACCATTCTCTACTATATATATATATATATATATATATATATATATATATTCATTAATTTAGTGGATACACTGACACAGAATTACTCAACAATATTTGAGGTATGCATATCGTGATTCAACCTCTCGGGGTGAATACCATCAAAATGAGGAAGAAGAAAAGAAAACACTATGAGACAATCTAGCCTGACAATGTTGTTCTACAACGAAAGTTTGCAAAACAATTAAATAAATCAATTTTTCATTTAAATTGCACGATTCTAGTTTAATTATAGTGTTTAAATGATGAACAAGAAACTCGTTGGTGTTCGAGAGTAATAACTTTTTACTCAGTACTCAGCACACGTATTCTCTTTGAACCCTTATTCTATTATTGATATAGAGACAGTATTTCGATCGTTTTGTATATCCGGTAAACAAAATAAGCACATGTGCGTTTCTTCCGATATAACATACGCTTTGAATAAAAACTTCGCCCCTTTTTTGTGGAACGCTAAATTCCCTATATATATGTAGCATTGTAATGCTCTATTCGTCTAATTTATAGAAGAGAGTGGTTTAATGCACCTACGTGCGAGTTTATTTACCCATCGATAT
>OY744527.1:104348620-104351366 GCA_963556195.1 Sepiola atlantica
TAGAGATACGCGTGTGCTTTGTGTGTATCTATATGTTATGTTTTCGAGAGATGGTAGACGGTAAGAGTGAAAGGACACGTATCCGCGCGTTTATTTTTGTATTAGTGTTACCCAGGTTTTCCTATGTTTCGTCTCTGTGTCAATTAATTTTTGTGGATCGACTCAGATGTTTGCTGATGCCTATCTGCTTGTATGCTATGTGGTTTTCCAACATGATCACGCCCGTGCACAGCCTACACATGTGTTTCTTGCTGTTCCATTCTTGAGAATGAGTTTAGATGTAGGTCGAAAGAAATTGCTTACCAAAATATTCAAAGAACTTTGGAGAAATCGATCAATACTTTTATTTGCATTTCTTTCGGCCTAAAATCGACACCAACTTACAATGATGGACGACGTGTTAGATGTGACGAACAGATTCGATTAGGTGATCTCGTGTTCAGGAAAAAATCACGCTGACTTATAGGAATCTCGTTAGACTGAAAATATTCTGTATTGGAAAGACGGGGTTTAGACGGGAAAGCCATGCATGCCGCCACCGCACGTTGTTACATATTATTCTGCAGTAATGACACCATTTGTAAGAGGATTTGACGCCTCTAACAGATTTACAAGCCTTAAACTAAAATCAGGGTAGTAATCCAAATAATTTAAACCGGGTTTATAAAAAGTGCTCAATATAAAATAGAGCTTTCATATATGATTATTTTTATTTACACAGACATGTACAAAATCTGCGACACTGGCATGTCGATGTTATCGATCAACAGTTATTATAAACTGAGATCTAATCAGGCAGAGTTAGAATCTGATGAGATCTCAGTGTATAATACCTGTTGATCGATAACATCGACATGCCAGTCTCGCAGATTTTGTACATGTCTGCGTAAATAAAAATAATCATATATATATATATGTATATATATATATATATATATATATATATATATATATATATATATAAGACAACAAGACTCAATATGCGACAATTTCTGATTTTTGACAGAACACCGACAGAAATAGAAATATAATGGTGTAACTGATACCAATAAATATATTGCATGGTCGTATCTAATGTGAAAATGTTTAAATCTGTATGATATATGTGTATTATTGAGTTAGTCACGGATCAGATAGAACACGGTAAGTGGCCGTTTCTGACGTAAGGCATAATAGTTAATACTGTCGGTCAACGATCAATTCAAAGTAGAAGTCGGCTTGTGGTTAAAGTATATATTTTTACTACAGGCGATAATAAATAAAAATCACAAATGAATTCTTTTACTCGGGCGTGGCTAACGGAATGAGAACAACTTGCCCTCTCGATTAAATAAATGCTTCAGTGTCAAATTCCATACAGATTCCAAATGTTGCTAAAGATGCAACTACCATTACGGAAGTTAAACTGGTCGAAACGTGTTTGGATATAACAACAAATCCGAGAATAGAAGTGTATATAATGAACATTATTAAAACTTGAATTATTTTAAACTGAAAAACATAATTATCTGTATTGAGGTGTTTGTACATGAGTTGAAGCACATAATTTTAAATCTGGAAAAATATCCTTAAGGATCAACAAATAATATTTCCATAAGATAAACGATAAGAAAAGTATTAAAATAATTTAGTTAAAATATTGAATAATTTTGGATCATATGAATGTTAATATGTCTTATAAAAATATGTACGGAATCAAGAAATAACTATGAAATACACTTAAGTGCTTCGTTGTAAAATTATTTTTTGATTATTTTAAAATAAATACTTCAAATGTAATAACGAAGAGAACAACTTAAAAGATCCTATACAAATAACGCTGATTCTTAAATAGTTATTTATTTAAAACTGGTCAATATTTATCGTTATTAATTGTTTTTAACTTGTTTATAAATATTATTTTCAATGTTCATGATACAAACTTAATCTACTGCAGATATTATCACACGCGACCGTTAAATATGACTGTATCGCTTATTCTCCCAACAATATGAGCGTCTACGAACTTTACCTCGAAGTGTTACCTGACAGTGTTTAGTATCGGAGTAGAATGCATTATCTTTTAGGATTGGTTGTTTTATAGCATATACAACGTTATCTGATGATATCATTCCGAATCACAGTACATATAGGAAACTATTCACTGCATACACGTTGCTAGTCTCCTCATTTGAAAGGATGTGTATAACTTTCATAATTGTTATATTGTATGTGAATGCGATAAATCTGAATGGATTTGCCCGTTTACCCGATTTCATAATCTGCGTTAATATTCGTTAGATCACTCCCTTTTCCCGTGTGTTATATGTTAACTAGAGCCTACGAAACGGGTCAATCCAAGGGTAGGTTGCATTAAAGTGAGAACGAACCAGGGACCTTCAGAAACAAATAAGGACGATAAAAATTAACAATAAATTCGAGAGTTGAAAACCAAAGTATCACCATATGCAAAAAAATGAAACCGCTAGGGAGAATTACCAGCACACCAACGCCACATATGCAAGGGGGAATCAAGAGGGGCAATTTCGCCTACATATATACAGTGATTAACTGGCGAGACTTCTCATTTGCATAACCGCTGACACGGATTAAGCGAATGTCCCGACTATTTGATGAGTACGGTCTGCCTCACTCCAGTATGTGTAATTGAAATATGCTGCGCACACAAGTTAAAGCATACTTATACGCAAATGCACCAAGATTGTCACTATTTTACTTGTTAATTTATTGTATAGAAAAATGGTCC
>OY744527.1:104351566-104354066 GCA_963556195.1 Sepiola atlantica
GGCGACGCCCGCTTTAGGTGGTCTCTTTATAAAGCATAATTTCTAATCGTATGCCGTTTTTTTGTTCATTTTGTGTTGTGTTATCTCCAGCCTTGAGACTAAATGTATCTTTTGTTTAGTGATATTACGAGCGAAAAAATTGCCATCAATAGAAAAAAAAACAGTGAAATGCTTTACATAGTCTCGAAAATAATTTCCAATAAAAAATATACATATGTAAGTGGGTGTGTGTTGTTAGAGATACGCGTGTGCTTTGTGTGTATCTATATGTTATGTTTTCGAGAGATGGTAGACGGTAAGAGTGAAAGGACACGTATCCGCGCGTTTATTTTTGTATTAGTGTTACCCAGGTTTTCCTATGTTTCGTCTCTGTGTCAATTAATTTTTGTGGATCGACTCAGATGTTTGCTGATGCCTATCTGCTTGTATGCTATGTGGTTTTCCAACATGATCACGCCCGTGCACAGCCTACACATGTGTTTCTTGCTGTTCCATTCTTGAGAATGGAGTTTAGATGTAGGTCGAAAGAAATTGCTTACCAAAATATTCAAAGAACTTTGGAGAAATCGATCAATACTTTTATTTGCATTTCTTTCGGCCTAAAATCGACACCAACTTACAATGATGGACGACGTGTTAGATGTGACGAACAGATTCGATTAGGTGATCTCGTGTTCAGGAAAAATCACGCTGACTTATAGGAATCTCGTTAGACTGAAAATATTCTGTATTGGAAAGACGGGGTTTAGACGGGAAAGCCATGCATGCCGCCACCGCACGTTGTTACATATTATTCTGCAGTAATGACACCATTTGTAAGAGGATTTGACGCCTCTAACAGATTTTACAAGCCTTAAACTAAAATCAGGGTAGTAATCCAAATAATTTAAACCGGGTTTATAAAAGGTGCTCAATATAAAATAGAGCTTTTATATATGATTATATTTATTTACACAGACATTTACAAAATCTGCGACACTGGCATGTCGATGTTATCGATCAACAGTTATTATAAACTGAGATCTCATCAGGCAGAGTTAGAATCTGATGAGATATTAGTGTATAATACCTGTTGATCGATAACATCGACATGGCAGTCTCGCAGATTTTGTACATGTCTGCGTAAATAAAAATAATCATATATATATATATATAATATATATATATATATATATAGTATAATATATATATATAAAATATATATAATAATATTATATACTATATATCTATATATATATATATATTACTATATATATATAATATATATATATAATATATATATCTATATATATATATATATAATATATATATACTATATATATATATATAAATATATATATAATTAATATCTAAGACAACGAATATGCGACAATTTCTGATTTTGACAGAACACCGACAGAAATAGAAATATAATGGTCTAACTTGATACCAAGAAATATATTGCATGGTCGTATCTAATGTGAAAATGTTTAAATCAGTATGATATATGTGTATTATTGAGTTAGTCACGGATCAGATAGAACACGGTAAGTGGCCGTTTCTGACGTAAGGCATAAGAGTTAATACTGTCGGTCAACGATCAATTCAAAGTAGAAGTCGGCTCGTGGTTAAAGTATATATTTTTACTACAGGCGATAATAAACATAAATCACAAATGAATTATTTTACTCGGGCATGGCTAACGGAATGAGAACAACTTGCCCTCTCGATTAAATAAATGGTTCAGTGTCAAATTCCATACAGATTCCAAATTTTGCTAAAGATGCAACTACCATTACGGAAGTTAAACTGGTCGAAACGTGTTTGGATATAACAACAAATCCGAGAATAGAAATGTATATAATGAACATTATTAAAACTTGAAATATTTTAAACTGAAAAACATAATTATCTGTATTGAGGTTTTTGTACATGAGTTGAAGCACATAATTTTAAATCTGGAAAAATATCCTTAAGGATCAACAAATAATATTTCCATAAGATAAACGATAAGAAAAGTATTAAAATATATTTAGTTAAAATATTGAATCATTTGGGATCATATGAATGTTAATATCAGATATAAAAATATGTACGGAATCAAGAAATAACTATGAAATACACTTAAGTGCTTCGTTGTAAAATTATTTTTTGATTATTTTAAAATAAATACTTTAAATGTCATAACGAAGAGAAAAACTTAAAAGATCCTGTACAAATAACGCTGATTCTTAAATAGTTATTTATTTAAAATTGTTCAGTATTTATCGTTATAAATTGTTTTACCATGTTTATAAATATTATTTTCAATGTTCATGATAGAAACTTAATCTACACTCAGATATTATCACACGCGACTGTTAAATAAGACTGTATCGCTTATTCTCCCAACAATATGAGCGTCTGCGAACTTTACCTCGAAGTGTTACCTGACAGTGTTTAGTATCGGATAAGAATGCATTGTCTTTTAGGCTTGGTTGTTTTATAGCATATACAACGTTATCTGATGATATCATTCCGA
>OY744527.1:104364066-104369066 GCA_963556195.1 Sepiola atlantica
GCAAGCTTTCAAGTTAAACTATTACATTAATAATTGAGTGTAAATCTCTCTCATTGAGAAGGTATAACGAATTATTAAAATAATTTGGGAAGTTATAGGATACGTGATTTGAAAGTGTAAATCTTTTAGGGAAGCCTATTTTTGAAAAGTGTTAAAGTGTTGTATATCTTATATATATATATTTTTGTTCAATTGCTTCACACCTTTATAACTCATGATAGAGGAGACTCAATCAATTATGACAATGTTGATATCAAAATGAACATTAGCATAGATCCAAAAATACTATCTATGTGAAAGGCTGAGAGTTCCGAAATTCATACGATTTGATCGTTTGACAACATTAAACGGTTTAAGCTGTATTTTAGTGAATATTTTAATTCAACTACAAATACGATTGTTTTGAATAATTAATCATTAAATACAATTATATTTCTTCAAGAATCACCACTAAACGTCTAAACGGGTATTCTTTGGGATGAGGATCGTTTTAGTATACAAATTGATATTTTTAATTAGCGGTCTCATTTTATTTATTCCCAGTTTTTATATCTTAAATATAGCGTAAACGATATTAAATAAATATTACCAACGTTCGAAATGTCGTCAAATGACACTAAGTAAATCAAATAACGACGTGTTGAATTTGATTTATTTAATTTATCGTAAAACTAAAATGCAAACGCTAGGATTCATGAATAGTGGTCATATCTTACTATTTTAAGTGAACTAAATATGTTTATGTTAAGTTATTTAAATTTTAAACAATGACAACAAATACTAAATAGATTTTCATTAACTGAGATAACTTTTATTAAAAACAGATAAATATTCTTTAAATAATTAAAAATATGTTTCGATGTACAAAATACATTGAAAGTACATTTGTTAACACTACACTTTTTATGTAGACGTTATACAGGGTGGGCAAAAATAAGGGTCCTATTTTTAAAAATTCATAACTTTTTTATTTATTGATTTTTTTTATTTAGAATAAGTAAAGGACCCCTTCCGAAGCAAGCATGAGCCGTATTAGCCCTAAGGAACGTACCCTCATTAAGAAAACATTATTTTTGCTTAAAAAACTCAAAACAGTGTAAAAAACAATACTTTAGTTTTTGTAAGTTTTAAGAAGTGTTTTTCGGCTAAAATTTGTTTTGTTTATTTCAAAAAATCTCGGAAGGGTCAGTCTACACACACATAAAGTTTGGTGAGTTTAACTTTTATTTTGTGGAAGTTATTCAAATTCAAGTTATTCAAATTTAAAGATAGGACCCTTATTTTGGCCCACCCTATACTTAGCAGATTCCAGAAAATGTTTAAAACACTTAGGGTATAATTCAACATAAAAAAGCTTTATTATTCGGAACGAATTGTTGTTTAAAGGAATTCTCTATATTCGAAGACTAAATTGCAATATACATACGAATTAATATATTATGTTTATTTCGTTATTTAGTAACCGCTCTTTAACTTATTCCTTTACCATTTAAATACATTTACTATTTGTTCAGTAATAATGCAATAAAGATTGAGATATCATATTCTGATAAGTATTTGATCTGATACTTCCAGAAAATTTCCTTATAAAATTATTTCACAATTTTTTATAAAATACATAATTCCATCGTAAAATGTTTTACGCCATTGCCATTTGAAATCTTATCTAGAAAATTGTTCTTAAATATATGAATCTATTAGCAAAATATCAACTGCTTGATAAATATCTCGTTCTAAATCTGCCTTTCCCTAGTGAGGGAAATATTTAATACATGTCCCGCATAATAAAAAGTGACACTAATTATTTTCAACGTTTCCATTAAATCCACTCGGATTCTTCTGTACAGGAATCATTTCTCTCTCTCTCTCCCTCTCTCTCTCTCTCTCTCTCTCTCTCTAACCCCTTTTTCTTTTTATTACATTTGTCACGTTATATAACTACAAATCAGATCATTACATTACAATGTCTAGACACTAAAGCTAATAGAAGAATGCAATACTCTATGCTCGGTCGCATTAGAATTATGTGTCTTAAAACAACGTTTGGCTTCTTTGAATTAACATTTCTAATCATCTTTCCATTTGATGTATTCGACACAATAAACACAACCAATTCCCAAATCGCATCTGGCATTTACATTTGTCTTTCTGCATTTCATTATATTAATGTTTAGCTTTAATATTCCTAACCCCAATATATAAAACTTTACATTTTTCTATAGTGAATTTAATTGTATTGGGGCAATTACCTTAGATCTGACTGTTTTTTCTCTTCTCGAAATAGTATAACAAATAGTCTAACATCATCTGGAAATAGTTATAATCATGTGTTTATATCATTAGATAAATAATTTATTAACTAGCGGGATACGGGGAAATGACTTTTATCTGTTGTATATTGCAACCGTGTATTCTATGAACACACACAGTAAAACAAACAACACGATATTACTGTACCACCTTTGTTTCAAGTGAAATATATTATAAAACTACATTGAACATAGTACTTAGATAAGTATATCTTGTTCGTGGGGCGTTCGACAAAAGTCTTGTAGGATTTTGTTACATGTTTTTTCAATGAACAAAAATCTCACGAAATTATTCTACCATTTTCCGGAGAGAACAGATACTACATTTGGATCCTTAGTATGACGTCATGAAAGTGTATTTTGTTCGTGTTTTACATTCGGCACTACAGTGACATTAGGTAAATTTGAAAAAATACTTTCTGTATTGCATTTTCGGAAATCGGGCGATCCCATCTTTAAAAAGAGGTTATGGGTGATTACGTACGAACACGAAATGCTTGAGCGTATTATCATGTAAATATTGAAAATAAATACAGTCCAATACTTAATTCTTATGAAGACAGAATTTTTTTAAAATTTATTTTAACATATTTCACCCCAAACAAGGCAGACCGCCACTGTAGACGTAAGAGGTAACTTAGAATTAAAGTGTAGGTTTTGGCAATTGCACATTTCGAGGAGAACAATTGAGGAGAACGAGGCTTGCTAAATAATTTTCGCATCGGGACATAGGCCTCAATGCCTGCTTTGACTCAGTCAGTTAACTGATTTGCACACAGTAGGGAGTGCGAAGATTTCCCTCCATGGGGCGTCGCTGATGTGATATCTGATGGACTCAAAAACTCTTGAATATTATACTGTGATTCAGAATAATGTGTACCAAGTTTTACTTTTTTAGCGATAACATTCAAAAACTTTTAAATAGTATTGTTTTACTAAGAGTACATGCCCAATCGTTTTCCGGAATTGACTGATTAACTATAATAACAAAAACAGAAATATTTGGTTTTGTTGTTTAAGTAACTGATAGAAATGAATCAAAGTTCTTTCCTTTACTTTCTAGAGACAAAAAATATCACCTTTGTCTTAGTATGTTTCTGAATAAGATAAGCATGCTTAATTTACAAATTCTGTAGAAAAGGGCGGCGGAAAGCAACGGGATTAGTTGGGATTTTTTTTAGTTGAACCAATTTTGGGTTTCTTTTTTTATAAAACATTACTCGCGTATTTGTTCTATAAGTAAGTTTTACTCGCATATTTGTTGGGGTTTTTGTTGGTAATATTTATTTCGATTGGTTGTTTTTAGATTTAAAATGTTATATATCTCGCGTGAGACAACAGTGCTAAATATATTGTTATTGAGTGTAATAAAGTACTTACTACTCGCCGAGCAATAAAATGTTATAAAATAACAGACATTTCATTCATTACTTTGTTGTATATATATAAACACCCGTTAAAAAATCAGGATTCCCTAAAAAAATTGAGAATTATCGACTGGAATAAAATCGTGGTAATTTTAAGCGTACTTAGTTTTCTCTTTTATTTATAACGTTTATTTAGTAAACAAATGCGTATTTTTTTACAAACTGGACATGAATATATGTAAATGACCTCATGTAACTCTTCTTTCATTTATAATATATATATATATATATATATATATATATATATATATATATATATATATATATACATATATATATATACATATATATATATATATATATATCGTTATAGTTAAATATATAGTATTTTTTAATTCAAATTGCGGTATAGTAAATTGTCGGCAACATTTACCGCCTTTTCTGCAGTTATCTGTAATTACATTTTTTTATAACAGGATTATTCGCCGACGTGCATTATAACATTTATTTGATACTCAACCCACGCACAACAAAAGAAAGAATATAAAAAAAACGGTTTTAACAATAACACAAATACAACACCATTCTTTATGTGCTTTTTAAATTACGGGATTTTTTTACGAAGTTTCTTTTTTTTTTTGGTTTTAAAAAAGCTACTGGAGTTGCGGCAAATTTCCAATACTACAATGGGGAAATACTAAAAGATAAAAACAATATATTTACTAATATATATACACCATACTTATAAGAAATAAATAGATGAATAAAAAGTTCAATCAAACTGAAGGAATTTAATAAACAAAACGATGAGTTGCAGCAATCTGTAATTGACTTGTTTTGTTATTTATTTCTCACAGGAACATCCGAGAAAAATATTCGTATAGAAGCATTATAATATATATGCGCAAAAAGTTTACAGAAACTAAAGTCGACTCAATTGTAATGTCGTTAATCTAAAAGCAACCAATAATATTAAGAAGAAACATAATTATGGTTTGCATGATTGTCCTATTTCTGGAACCACAACTCTTTAACCGAAGCCTGTAATGCATGGAAAATACTAGAGTCGTTAACGTAAACCCTTTAACACGGCTTAATTAATCATGACCTCAAGCGTCACCCATTTTCATACGCCATATTACTTTACGAGAACTTAATAGCGTCAGCCGTTATGTTAGAATCAGCGTGTTTCACATCATATTAACCAAGAAATTTTAAATTGTACACAACGTTAATACATTGCCTTTTCACTTGCATGCCTTACTTAACCACGCCTTAAATCATTTCCCCGATATCATGTATGAAGGTTTCACTCCAGCTACCA
>OY744527.1:104374066-104379066 GCA_963556195.1 Sepiola atlantica
ACCGAAGTCATACTTGATAACCTGGTCATCACCCCATCCCAGGTCAGAGACATCATAAAAACCTTGACACCTCTAAAGCTTGTGGGCCTGATCTTATACCTGTAATAGTAATAAAGAGATGTTCTGCTGAACTGGCCCCTGTCCTCTCCAAACTCTTCAATGAATGCCTAGCTGAATCTTGCTTCCCCGATTGCTGGAAAATTGCCTCTGTGGTACCTGTCTACAAGAGTTCTTGGAATAGAACCGACCATAAAAACTACCGCCCAATAAGTCTACTGCCGATCTTTGCCAAAATCTTTGAATCCTTAATCAATCCAGTGTTAGTACGGCACTTAGTTAATGCTAAACTTCTATCTGACCGCCAGTATGGATTTAGACAAGCACGATCTACTGCAGACATCCTAACAGTCATCTCTGAACGTATGTATCATACACTCGACAAGGCAGGTGAAGCTAGGGCAGTAGCCTTCTACTCAAATAGCTTCTTTCCTCGTGCTGCTGGCCTCGGGAACTCTCTCCCTGCTCCCTGTTTCCTCGAGAGTACTGACATGCAGAAATTTAAAACTAATGTAAACAGACATCTCGCTGCGCGGATCATAATTTAGGCTGACCCCTCAACCTTCTCCCCTTTTCTTTTTTCTCATTAGCCCCTTACGTCTACAGTGGCGGCCTGCCTTGTTTGGGGTGAACCATGCTAAAATAAAAAGGTATAAGTATATATATATAAATATATATTATATATATATATATATAATATAATATGATATAATATATAATATAATATAATATATAATATATATATATAATATATATATATATGTATAATATATATATATATATATATATAATATGTATAATATATATATATATCTATTAATAATGGAGTTAATGTATCTGTCTGTCTGTCTGTCTGAAGCCGAAACTCCAGTATGACTATTTTACTGAAATTAATCTTTTTGAAATTCTTTATATACTGTTACTAAAAGTCGCTTAGACACCAGATGGGTTTTGCTATTAACATAACTCATTCTTTTAAACCTTCAATTAAATTAATATTTACAAATATACACTTATAACTGCTGTTATCAAATTTACATATGTATTTACAATATTTTCCGATAAGGTTATATTAATAAACATTATTCATACAATTAATTACAGTCATTTTCATCATAATCGGCGTGTTTTCTAAACCATTTCAACGCGAGTACTGTTAAAATTGCAAAGTCATTGGGTGTTTAATAAGTGGCGTCCTCCCTCCCTCCGGTAATTAAATATGGCGATGTGATTAAGCAGCCGTGTGGCTTTCTAATCAGTAGTGTCCTTCCTTCCCTCCGGTAATTATATATGGCGATCTGATTAAGCAGCCGATTGGCTTTTTAATCCATAGTGTCCTCCCTCCCTCCGGTAATTAAATATGGTGATCTGATTAAGCAGCCGATTGGCTTTTTAATCCATAGTGTCCTCCCTCCCTCCGGTAATTAAATATTGCGATCTGATTAAGCTGCCGATTGGCTTTTTAATCAGTAGTGTCCTCCCTCCCTCCGGTAATTAAATATGGCGATCTGATTAAGCAGGCGATTGGCTGTTTAATCAGTAGTGCCCTCCCTCCCTCCGGTAATTAAATATGGCGATGTGATGAAGCAGGCAATTGGCTGTTTAATTAGTGGTGTCCTCCCTCCCTCCGGTAATTAAATATGTCGATCTGATAAGCAGCCGATTGGCTGTTTAATCAGTAGTCCCCTCCCTCCCTCCGGTAATTAAATATGGCGATCTGATTAAGCAGCCGATTGGCTGTTTAATCAGTAGTGCCCTCCCTCCCTCCGGTAATTAAATATGGCGATCTGATTAAGTAGCCGATTGGCTGTTTAATCAGTGGTGCCCTCCCTCCCTCCGGTAATTAAATATGGCGATCTGATTAAGCAGCCTAATGGCTGTTTAATCAGTAGTGCCCTCCCCCCTCCGGTAATTACATATGGCGATCTGATTAAGCAGCCGATTGGCTGTTTAATCAGTGGTGTCCTCCCTCCCTCCGGTAATTAAATATGGCGATCTGATTAAGCAGCCGATTGGCTTTTTAATCAGTGGTGTCCTTCCTCCCTCCGGTAATTAAATATGGCGATCTGATTAAGCAGCCGATTGGCTGTTTAATCAGTAGTGTCCTCCATCTCTCCGGTAATTAAATATGGCGATCTGATTAAGCAGACGATTGGCTGTTGAATCAGTATGCCCTCCCTCCCTCCGGTAATTAAATATGGCGATCTGATTAAGCAGCCGACGTTAATCTGGCACGTTAAACATGTAAACAACAATGCTGGCAAACACCGTGCTCAGTTTTCCATTTTTAAAACCGTCATAAGTTTGTTTATTCTTAGCCATTATGTTTTAAAACACAAATTTATTAAATCAAATTGTTTAATTAAAATAATAATTGATTTAAAAATTACTATATAAAAACGCGCGTGCGAAAGAACACACCCACACACAGTCTAGGTAAACTTTTTCTTTCTGAGAGTTAAAATTTTTTCCCTGTTTACTGTATTTGATTTCTTAATACTTTCATATCCAATATTATCATTTTTTCACGACCTCAACAGAATTTATGATTCCATGTTTTATTTATTAAAAAAAAGATGTGATTTTTTTTCTTTAATGTCAACAAAATAAACTAACACATTGTACTGGAAAACTATACAACTGATTGTAGAATCAAATTGTTTAATTAAAAAAAGGTACACACACACGCACACACACACGCACACACGCGCACGCGTTCACTGTATTTGATTTTTTGGTGCCTTTTCATTTTAGGACCCACGCTAACTTTGACCCCGTCGTTACAGTTAGGGTTAGGTTTGTTTTTTTCTCTTTTTTAATTAAAAATATTTACATGTATAGGAGGGGGAAGACAAAAAAATTGGGGGAAGGCGGTCAAAACTTTTTTTTTTTTATCTAAACTAAAAAATAGTCTAATGACTGGTAATATAAAAAAATTGAGGGGGGTACAAAAAAAATTTACTTCCTTTTTAACTACAAGTCTTTCTATTTATAGTCGAGGGTACAACAAAAATCGGGGTAGGGTCGAATTTTTTTTTTTCTTTATTTTAAACTAAAAATATTCTTGGTCATAAACACAGAAAATCAATGTCTAACCACCACAGAAATATGACTGGGGCTCCATTGGCTTACGCGTGAGCCTTCATTTCTGATGCGGCAGCCTAGCAAAAATATGCGACCGAAGGGAGCATATATTTGCTAGTCTATTAATAATAGAGTTAATGTATCTGTCTGTCTGTCTGTCTGAAGCCGAAACTCCAGTATGACTATTTTACTGAAATTAATCTTTTTGAAATTCTTTATATACTGTCACTAAAAGTCGCTTAGACACCAGATGGGTTTTGCTATTAACATAACTCATTCTTTTAAACCTTCAATTAAGTTAATATTTACAAATATACACTTATAACTGCTGTTATCAAATTTACATATGTATTTACAATATTTTCCGATGAGGTTATATTAATAAACATTATTCATACAATTAATTACAGTCATTTTCATCATAATCGGCGTGTTTTCTAAACCATTTCAACGCGAGTACTGTTAAAATTGCAAAGTCATTGGGTGTTTAATAAGTGGCGTCCTCCCTCCCTCCGGTAATTAAATATGGCGATCTGATTAAGCAGCTGTGTGGCTTTTTAATCAGTAGTGTCCTCCCTCCCTCCGGTAATTATATATGGCGATCTGATTAAGCAGCCGATTGGCTTTTTAATCCATAGTGTCCTCCCTCCCTCCGGTAATTAAATATAGTGATCTGATTAAGCAGCCGATTGGCTTTTTAATCCATAGTGTCCTCCCTCCCTCCGGTAATTAAATATTGCGATCTGATTAAGCAGCCGATTGGCTTTTTAATCAGTAGTGTCCTCCCTCCCTCCGGTAATTAAATATGGCGATCTGATTAAGCAGGCGATTGGCTGTTTAATCAGTGGTGTCCTCCCTCCCTCCGGTAATTAAATATGTCGATCTGATAAGCAGCCGATTGGCTGTTTAATCAGTAGTCCCCTCCCTCCCTCCGGTAATTAAATATGGCGATCTGATTAAGCAGCCCATTGGCTGTTTAATCAGTAGTGCCCTCCCTCCCTCCGGTAATTAAATATGGCGATCTGATTAAGCAGCCGATTGGCTTTTTAATCAGTAGTGTCCTCCCTCCCTCCGGTAATTAAATATGTCGATCTGATAAGCAGCCGATTGGCTGTTTAATCAGTAGTCCCCTCCCTCCCTCCGGTAATTAAATATGGCGATCTGATTAAGAAGCCCATTGGCTGTTTAATCAGTAGTGCCCTCCCTCCCTCCGGTAATTAAATATGGCGATCTGATTAAGTAGCCGATTGGCTGTTTAATCAATGGTGCCCTCCCTCCCTCCGGTAATTAAATATGCCGATCTGATTAAGCAGCCTAATGGCTGTTTAATCAGTAGTGCCCTCCCCCCCTCCGGTAATTACATATGGCGATCTGATTAAGCAGCCGATTGGCTGTTTAATCAGTGGTGTCCTCCCTCCCTCCGGTAATTAAATATGGCGATCTGATTAAGCAGCCGATTGGCTTTTTAATCAGTTGTGTCCTTCCTCCCTCCGGTAATTAAATATGGCGATCTGATTAAGCAGCCGATTGGCTGTTTAATCAGTAGTGTCCTCCCTCTCTCCGGTAATTAAATATGGCGATCTTATTAAGCAGACGATTGGCTGTTGAATCAGTATGCCCTCCCTCCCTCCGGTAATTAAATATGGCGATCTGATTAAGCAGCCGACGTTAATCTGGCACGTTAAACATGTAAACAACAATGCTGGCAAACACCGTGCTCAGTTTTCCATTTTTAAAACCGTCCTAAGTTTGTTTATTCTTAGCCATTATGTTTTAAAACACAAATTTATTAAATCAAATTGTTTAATTAAAATAATAATTGATTTAAAAATTACTATATAAAAACGCGCGTGCGAAAG
>OY744527.1:104386566-104409066 GCA_963556195.1 Sepiola atlantica
ATCATGTGCCCTTAATAGGGTTAAGATGAAGATTCATATACACTAAATGTACAAAAGCAAGGAAATTCCCAAATGTTTACACTTTTATTGTCATTAAGGGTATGACTACATATTAACCAAGCCATTTCATTATCACATCACTACAGTATAACTCTCTATGCATGAGTGGATGAAGTGTGTGAGGTGCGCTGAAGAAAAATTCCTACTAGTAAAATACATAGCCCTGTTGTGCTCGCATACCCTTAATGACAATAAAAGTGTAAACATTTGGGAATTTCCTTGCTTTTGTACATTTAGTGTATATGAATTTTCATCTTAACCCTATTAAGGGCACATGATTTCAGTATACTGGCATTTATCATGGAATATATATATATATATATGTACAAGATGCACTCCTAAACCATTATACTGATAATTATCAATTTTGGAATGCAGCTGCTAATAGTAATGGTTATAATTTGGGGTATATTTAGCTTAATTTAGTGTTGTGTGAAAAAAGTGAAAGCCCTTACGTGTAAATCAAAGCACCTTTAACAATAGATAGTACGCATCCATGTGAGTTTCATTTGAGTATATTAAAGGGTTTTAAGGGGCACTGCCAAAAAAGCATTAAAATAATTCAGCTTAAAATTACATTTAATCAATAATAATTAGAAAATAAAGTCATATTTCCTGAATTTCAATTACCTCTTTAGCTTGAACCTTTAACTCTAGACATTTCTAAAAATCAAAATCATGTAATAGATGTTGATTAAAATGGAATAATGATTCTTGACATCTATTTTAGTAGCATTGGATCTTCATTTTAATTTCCTTAGGGGGACATAAAAGTTGTACAAAATGTTCTTTTCGGGTATTAAATTGTACCCGTCCTTTAACATCTCTCTCTTTCTCATATATATATATATATATATATATATATATATATATATATATATATATATATATATATATATATATATGTGTGGGTGTGTTTATAGTGTGTGTTTTTGTAAGTCAAACAAAAAATATTAATAAACTTTTAAATGAAAAATACAGCCTAAGAAACATTTCCCGTTTGGAGTGAAGTGATAAAAAGAAAAAAGAATATGAAACGTAATATGTTTATATTACTTAAATACATATTAGGCGCATGTTGTTTTTTAGACAGACTGTAATGCTATGCACTGATGAAGTATTTTTGTGAATGTTTGTACATTTTGTATACCATGAATGTGTATCGTTACAAAAGTAGTCAGAAACAATTGTTGGTGAATAAAATGTGTTTTTAAAAAACTAGGATTATGTCATGATATATATGTGAATATATATATATATACATACATACATTATATATATATATATACATACATACATTATATATATATATATATACATACATACATTATATATATATATATACATACATTATATATATATATACATACATACATTATATATATATATATACATACATTATATATATATATATACATACATTATATATATATATGCATACATTATATATATATATATACATACATTATATATATATATATACACATACATTATATATATATATACATACATACATTATATATATATACATACATACATTATATATATATATACATACATACATTATATATATATATATATATATATATATATATATACATACATTATATATATATATATACATACATTATATATATATATATATAAATACATTATATATATATATACATACATTATATATATATATATAAATACATTATATATATATATATATATACATACATTATATATATATATATATATATACATACATTATATATATATATATACATACATTATATATATATATATACATACATTATATATATATATATACATACATTATATATATATACATTATATATATATATATATACATTATATATATATATATATATACATTATATATATATATATATACATTATATATATATATATACATTATATATATATACATTATATATATATATATACATTATATATATATATATACATTATATATATATACATACATTATATATATATACATACATTATATATATATATATACATACATTATATATATATACATACATTATATATATATATATACATACATTATATATATATATATACATACATTATATATATATACATACATTATATATATATACATACATTATATATATATATATATATACATACATTATATATATATATATACATACATTATATATATATATACATACATTATATATATATATACATACATTATATATATATACATACATTATATATATATATACATACATTGTATATATATATACATACATTGTATATATATATATACATACATTATATATATATATATACATACATTGTATATATATATATATATACATTATATATATATATACATTATATATATATATACATTATATATATACATTATATATATATATATATATACATACATTATATATATATATATATTATATATATATATATTTACATTATATATATATATATATTATATATATATATATTTACATTATATATATATATATTATATATATATATATATACATATACATTATATATATATATATATATTATATATATATATATATACATATACATTATATATATATATATATATTATATATATATATACATATACATATACATTATATATATATTATATATATATATATACATATACATTATATATATATTATATATATATATATACATATACATACATTATATATATATATTATATATATATATACATACATTATATATATATATTATATATATATACATACATTATATATATATATTATATATATATATATACATACATTATATATATATATTATATATATATATACATACATTATATATATATATTATATATATATATACATACATTATATATATATATATTATATATATATATATATATATATTCTTATACATATGATAAAGAAAACAATAAATTGTGTTTTACTCAGTTACATAGTAGCTAAATTCTTACTGAATGTAACAATTCTACCTCGCTTGATGTAACTTTATAAACATAAACATTGTTAGATCTACTTGTAAACTATGTACTGTGGGAATAAAGGTGGGAAATATATAAAGAAAATATAGTATAAGTATATAATGAAGTAGTTTTTTTATAATATATATCATAAAAGCACTAGAAAATAAATTAATATTAATAAAGATTTTATTCAATTGACGAGGTTTCTCTATAATACCTACAATCTGTAGACAGCCAAGAGCGGAGAGGAAAAGTGGTGTTCACATCGCAGAAATACATATAATTGAGAAAGCCGTTCTGATACTACAATTCGTCTTTTCTGTCGTCGATCAGTTAACGAGAAATATTTCAATACTGATGTAGTGTCTGTAGTTATTCCAATCAAGAATATCCCTTCGTGAACAGTTAGATTATTTCCACATTCGAAACCAACTATGTGTCTAAATGTGCCTCCCCCTTGAGATGATAGATGAGAAAGAAGAGAGAATGTAGGAGTTTATGTTTACTTACTTTTATTTCGACTATTTAAATATTCAAACTATCGCTGATGAAGATTAATTTAAATTGAGAAGTTCCATGACTGTTCATGTTAAAAGTAATTTGTCTCACCGTTTTTTTTTCATATTTTAAGTATTTACATAAATATATTAATGTTGCGTTTCTTAGAGTGCGTTTATGAGAACATTAGGGATAGGAGGTTAAGGTTGTTGATTACACAAACTGACATTCTGGGTGTGCCAACCTCTATGTGGTTCCTCATGTATGTTCCTGGCCTTTCTGGAAATAATCCCTTCTAGAAAAAAAGTAGAGAACCCAATACCAACAACATAATTATCCTGATTCATACGAATTTACATAAGCGCACGGTGCGTGTGTGTACTCTCTGGTCGAGAGTCTACGTTCATTGGACAGTTAGAAGGTGGTTTATTATGCAAAAATACAAACTGACTGTTCCATATTATGTTATCGATCATGGCATATGAGAGTACAGTGTTCGTGAATACAAACCGTTGATAACATAAACCCGCATAAGAGACGATCAATTGTGATGGTTCTGCTAGAAGAATGATACATAACACGTTTATGTGGTCGTCAAATTCAGTTATTTCTCTCAAAAGCGACTAAAAAATATGTTCTTACCTGTTTGTAATATGTTGTTGCTATGATTAAAAGTAAGTCGAGGAACACTTGTATATGCAAAATAGTAGAATGCCTCATTGTTGAATCGCAACGAATTAATAAAGTAAATGAGACCCGTAGAAGCGGTGAGTGCACAAAGAGTAGTAAACAGAAAACGAAATCTTAGATTGTCTGGCAGGTCGCCTTCTGCCATATCAAACACCGAATCGGTTAATATAAGATGTGTAGATACGCGTGCATTCTAAAACGGCATGTCGCCTACGCAACGTCTCTCTTCAGCTCTATGGTGCTTATTAAACAAACGGGTGTAATTCTTTCCGTTACATTCTGTAACCTCGCTGTTTATGCCGCAGCCACACGACAAATCATGTTCACTCACCTAGGAAGATTTCTCGTTTCCTACAGCCGCCAGAGGTTATTCTGTTACCCACACACCTGTCATATATCTCTTAGAGTTTTACATTCATGGGCTTATACTATAGACTTTACCTAAAGTACAATCAGCAAGGTCATCCCGCCCACTGATATCCACCATGTCTAATATATGCTATATTGTACTGTATATGATAGGTAGAACCTCCCTTTATCCAGTATTACTCTATTTTCCAAACTAAATTAAAAGACTATCGATACGAGGACAGTTTTGTACAACCCGTGTCTTGACAGGGTAGATTATACACATGATACATTAAAGCGATGTTGATGAAAATCGAAAACGTAGAGTTGAAGGATATATGTAATAAACTAAAGAAATTATTAATTACTTCGATTATTTTACGTCGATAGCAAATGATTTTTCTATGTTTGGTTGAAACAAATTACTTTTATTTTTTTTAACTTTTTTGTAATTTTCGAATGGTGGTAACTTTTGAAACAGTCGTAGCCAACCATATTGATGAATAATGGACAAAAAGATATCTCGTGATGAAATTTGAAAATCTTAAATATAAAATAAAATACCTGTTTTTTATTGTTTTACTAATACTTTGAATAATACTTTTAACACGCAAAGTGTAGTATCTGATCGGATTCTTATCTTCACTGTTTCTGTCTTAAGTCAGTGAAAGATAGATCCTTCTAGACTGAGGCAATTTAAATATGTGTTCCAATTAAGATGCACCCTTTAAGGTACTTGATTTCACCCACATTAAGAACCGACTTTGTGTCTAACTCTGCCCTCGTAAATAGGAAGAAATAGTCATACCAGTATATTAGAATCTTGTTCAATTGTAAGTCTACATTTTTACCACTTGCCCGCATGCTATCAACAAAAAGTGAAAACGAGATAATCGTTCATTTGAATGAGAGAAAGACGAAAATTATTGGATGTTTTAAAATAATACAATATAAAACCATTTCAACAAAAACATGTAAATGTGATTGTGGAATTTTATTCGAATCAATATTAGTTCAGTTATAAAGGTTTTAAAAAATTATAACGCGGAAATCGCAAGCATTTTAGAAGGAACGATATTATATTTGGATAAATTGACTTACGCGTTTTCAACCATTTTCCTAAGAATTTAAATTGTGTATATAGCACGTCATATTTCTAGGAAATAGGAATATATTCGCTAGGGCATTCATAATATTCAGGATAGTATAAGAGAGATGTCATAAACACATTAAAACTAAATGACTAGAACTAATGGGTTAGAGCTTAAGCATTGCGTTATTGCAAATATGTGTGTGAGAATGCATAATGCACAACTGATGGCATGGGATTTGAAAATGTGTGTGGTGAAGCTCTTATTATTGTCTTTGACGGACTTATTTGACTCAAAACTTCAGAATCGATATACTTTTTTTCTGAACCAATGTTTTTAGAAAGCAAGAGTGTATACGTTTAATTAGTTCATTTCGATTACAAATAGATTGCGACAATAAGTAAAAGTAGAACGTACATACCGTGAGTTATAGGTTACAAATGTGATGTATAAGACTATTAGAAAGTGTTCGAAAGCGAAGTGTAGTGATCTATTTATTAGTGTTCAATGCAACTATAGTTTAGAGCTAAGATGGAACATCAAAGCTATGTTATTGACTTGCTGGGGATCACCCGCGATCCAACAGTAATACTTGGCATTATAAAGATGATGATTTCCTCGGCCAGTTCCAATCTAAAACAAGGACTCATTAAGTTACTTGAACGTAGATATCAAAATATTTAGACAAGATTTGTTAATATGTACCCCAATATGTCTAGACGAAATAATGGGGCTTTATATATATATATATATATATATATATATATATATATATATATATATATATCCATATACAATTTGAGCGAAATAAAACCTATTTTTTTACAAACTTAATTATTAAGTATTTTTAAACTGTTCTAATTATGCAAAAATTTTTTTCATTTCATGCCATATATATATATATATATATATATATATATATATATATATATATATATATATATATATAATAGTTTGCTATATCAAGTTATGTAACATGATCGATATTAGTCTATAATCCCTAGAATGTATTCACTTGTTTAGTTATTTACTTATTTTAAGAAACCTTTGAAATACTATTGCAACTTTACACAATATTCTAAAAAGATGTCAATGTTCGATTTTCCGACGGTGTACAGTTTTATTTGTAAGGTGTTTTCGAACAAACTTTTTAAAACATCCATCAAAAGAGTATTTGATAATTTTACGATTACGTCTAAAAATGTAACAGACATTTTGTTTTTTAAATATATTTTATCGTCTATAAATATTATGCTTAATAGTATTCCGCATAAATAAAAAATAAAATTCAGTAAAGTGTGAGATGGTCTAGTCTAATTATATTGTGGCTAAATTTAAACGCAATGGTGAACTATTGTCACGTGTCACGCTATGTTGCTCAGAGCACCATTTCTTGTCTTTATAGAGTACATAATTGACATCGCGAGAGACGATAATCTTTTTATTTACATACACTTTCTCACAGTAAAAGCGTTGTTAGTCTTTCTCTACTCTATCAGTATTTCCACGACTTTATTTACAAAAATTACGAAGAATGTGTTCCCCCCCCCCCTGTGCCGAACATCAAACATAATTTCTATGAGCAGAGTTTCTCTCCAAGATCTTATTTTATGTATGACACATTACCACTGGATTGTTTCCATGCAGCATATCACATGTCAGTCTTCAAATTAATGTGTGTTTGTTTTGGAGTTTGGGAAAGAGAAAATTACAAATAAAACATCAATGTTTGGTGCATTTTTGGTCAGGAAGCCGATAACGTCTTACATCCTGATCTGGTAGCACCAGCAAACATATGTGACACAAAGAGCAATGACAATAATGCTGGTGAAAAAAATGTTATTTATTTAGCTATGATACATGTTTATAATAAACTTTTTCCCCATAAATCCAACCATGACCCCAGATTAGATGTATCACATCTTAACTACACGATTCCGTCTAATGCTTAAAATGTTATAGAATGTTTAAAAGAGTATACTGAAATAAAAATAGTAAACATACATTGACTAATTTTTCAGCTATATTTTGTTCATCAAAATAAAGTTACTATAAATCAACTTAAATAGTTAAGGTAAATATATAGATGCATAGACTTCACTTATAAACATAGCAAATGTTTGAGAAATAAATTCCGCCACTTGATGCGGTTTCTAGCTAGTATTATATCTGTTTGTGACGGTATACCAGTCGCAACACTTATATTATCGGTTCATCTATTTTTAGACGTATTTTTGATCTTTCTTCAATAAAGTTTTCTTTATGATTACTGTACATTGACCTAGTAGCATGTGAAATGTCGTAACCACATTTATCGTTTTTTTTTCGAATTACGTCGTTGACAGATCTTTCAATATTAATCTTTTTTTCTTATATCTACATTTATTTGTCTATCCCGCAAAGTTGAAACAAGGATAGTACTTATGAAGTTAATTTCAAGGACGTCAAGCTTCCTCTCATGCTCTGCCAGTATCAGCCATGTTTCACTTGCGAATATAGCAATAGTAACTACGAGCGCATTGTAAAGTCTTAACTTTAGATGCGTTGATATTTCTTTACTGCTACATACCTCTTTCTCTTGGACGTCGAAATTCAGAACATGCTATCACTATTATTTTACTAATGATAAAAATCTTCCCCCATTGTAAATAACGACGAGAAAATAAAGGGTAGAAATATTCGTGCAGTTAGTTTTTCAAAAGAAAAATATAATCCGAAAGAATTATTTTCGTAAATTTCAAAACACTTTGTTTTTGAAACAAAGAAATGCACCTTATCAATATAATCATGTTTGTTTAATTCAAATATGAATTAACGGTGTTTATATAATGCGACATATTTTGTCTGATTTTGTTGTCATTTTTTTTAATTATATTTAAATATTTTCGTAAGAAAAACAACTTCTATTTTAATGCTTTGTTCAGGAAAAGAAATATTTGGCTCGCAATAGAAAATAATTCAAAATGTATTTTCAATACAAACAAAATAAGTAATTTTGAAAGATTTATCTTCATGATACGTATTCATTTGCTATGTTTTATATTACATATATATATATATATATATATATATATATATATATATATATCCGTCTAAGGACGTGTAAAAATTAATACTCCGACTATAACAGTTTTTTTAGGGGTTTAATACCAGGCTGAAGAATCAAAGGCGACTTTGCAACTGGGTTCACATCATTCGACTGGCAGTAATTATCATCTCCTACACTAAAGTTGCATAAGCATGATACACATGTGTCTGTAGGCAATAATAATAAGTATTGCTATAAAAAAATGTCGATATATATATATATATATATATATATATATATGTATATATATATTAGAGAAAAAAAACTAACGAGACATTTACCATAAACATATTTTTATACTTATAAGCTTTCTATTGCGCACTATATATATATATATATATAAATATATTATTATTTTTATTTACACACACATGTACAAAATCTGCGACACTGGCATGTCGATGTTATCGATCAACAGTTATTATAAACTGAGATCTCATCAGGCAGAGTTAGAATCCGATCTTAACCTTAGATCATGGTTGAAATTCTTTGGATTACTACCCTGTGAATGTTTTACCTGGATTATATATATATATATATATATATATATATATATATATATATATTATGAAAGAATTTTCTCATGGAAAATGCTACACAGACATGTTTCATTAGGCTATATATAAGAACGTATATCAGAATTCTTAATAATTATTGAGGGCAATCATGTTGCTAAGAAATGAGTATAGTTTTAATTCTCATTAAGGTATATGCATTAACTGTGGGGGAGATCGATCGGTGAACTATTAAATACTGTATTTAATGCAAAAGATCTAATGGTAATTTTAACTAAACTCTTTCAAGTATTTATTACATCGGACAAAAATAATATCAATGGCGTACCACTATTGTTCATACGTTTCATATACGTTTTAAACGTGATCATAATCAGCCCACCGGAGATAACTGCAGGGTCCCTTTCCATGCGCGACATGACACATACAACTATCCACGGTATTATGCAACTAATGATAGAGCAGCCGTTCTTAGCGCTACCTAAGAGTTTGGGCTCCTGCCCTGTCAGTCGCAAACAGCAGGCAGACAAACTGTCTAACCTGAATCCTCAACTTGTCGGAACAAAAGCGACCCAGACTAGTCATGTGAGACTTAGAGACGAAAAAACTTTCCTCAGGTTGCCCAAATAGAGAGAAAGAGAAACGGCGTGTATTGTCCTAGTAAGGAAACGAGGGCAGACACTGGGTGTTTTGAGGCGTCTCAGCACTGGTACCTCTGCGTCTGGCTAATAGACAAAGAAGGAGTGCAAATACCGGCGATAAGCAATATGTATCTACTCCTTAAGCAATTGTAGGTTTGCAAACTGGAGTTTTGTTCAAAATTCCAACTTTAGGAAGGTTGTCGATCAGGACTAAGCAGGCCTCTCTCCCCAACGGTTTGCTGCCACGACGTAAGTAGTTGGTAGCAAGATTTTATTATCAGATATTTCGATCTCTTAGATGGATTGCCTGACAAGGTCTTACGGGTCCAACACACTTAGAGAGGAAAATAGCATGCGCCCGTGTACTAGTCGGGTATTTACGAGGCCCCGCAGGTTTTCAAAAAAGAGCACTTCCATATATATATATATGTAGATAATAAGTTTACTGAACACTGCAGAGTGAACAGAAAGTGGAAGGTAGGTTTCCCTCTCGCCAATAAGTACAAATAAGAATGACAACCATAACTTCAGTGGGAAATCAATAGACAGGCAATAAGACAGTATATATAGATATATATCAAGAATTAAAAACATTTAAGTCAAACACAGAAGTAAGTACATTCAATTAATACACATTAGAATTTAGAGCGATAATTAAACAAATAATTAAATAAATAATTAAACAAATAATTAAATAGATATCTCAAACGATTAACACTAGAATTAATAAACACTCCGCATATAAGAACATTTTGAAAATTGAAAACCGAACACCGGTAGTTTCTTGGTCAATTTTGTGTTATTCTAACATTTTCCCTCCCCACTCTCTCCTAACTGATTTATCAATCGCCAGGCGGATAATTTAGATTGCCGGCTTTCAGAGACGATTTAAAAGAAATTTGTCTAAACGGTGGGAGGATGACTTAGACAAACTGACCTTGTTTAAAATACCCTAACTCCCTTCACCCTCCCTATTTACCTTCCGTGGTAAATCATACAATTTCACCCTCTCTATATATATGTATTGCTCTCTCCCTCATTCTCGCTGTATTGCGTTACGTTATAAAACGGGCAATCTCCACTTTATCTCTATATATATATGTATATTAAACATGTTGTCACTGTATCCCCCCTCAATATACGTTTCAAATAGTTAATTACCCCCTCCCTCAAGATATGTATTAAATATGTTGTCGCTCTCTCTATATATGTGTATTGAAATGGTAAGTGTGAGTTTCTTTGTTTTCATTTTCTAAAATGTAATCACCTCGTTTGGATGCTTGAATAAGGCCGTAGGGTCGAAATAAATTATTGCACCGGTGATTATTTGAATCCGTGTTACTTTATACTATTTTATTATTGCTCTGATTATTTCATTGAGCTTTCATACCCGGATTTCCTTCTGGAATTTCTTTCACTTTGACACACTAATATATATATATATATATATATATATATATATATATATATATATATATCCCCGACTACGAATCAATGGCGATTTGTGTTCGGGGTTCGCGCCTACCGACCGTTGAGAAATGGTTTTTAGACTAAAGATTGCGTTAGCATGAAACATCGATGTCTCTAGGTATTTAAATAATTAATATTTATTCATGAAAAGATTATTGTATATATATATATATATATATATATATATATATATATATATATACATTATATATATATATATATATATATACATATTATATATATAGAGAGAGATAGATAGAGAGATAGAAAGAGAGATAGCTAGAGAGATACAAACATATACGTGTGTATGTTTGGATGCATGTTCAAAAATTGTTTACTACTTTTTAAAGTTCATTGTCAAATTGAGCATAACCATTGCATATCCGTTAAGTTCGTTAACCTTATGCTGCCAACAAGTTGATTCCAAGCTTTTCTGTGAGAACAGATGGTTCCAAGTTTATATGCATGTGTGTAAAGAAATATTATTTAGTTTTATATATGTGTGTGTCTATATATCATTCTACTAAACCATGCTATTATGTTCGACTTGTCTGTAGGTTTTTAACAACTTTTATGTACTACTTTCATGTTGGGCAGATTGGTGTCACTGATCGGAGTTTGAAAGAAATTACAAAACATAGATAAAAGTATTTTTGGATAAAATGTTCAAAGCGAGGTACTTGGTTCCTTCAAAAAACAGGAACAGTAAATATGCAAACGTAATAATGTTTCCATTTCGTTGATGGCATTTCAGACTACCTCAAACGTCATCAGCTAGCTTACGTAATGACAGAAGTCCAAAATCAATATACACTATTATTTAACAATAAATATTGAAACAAAACTTGTAACGTTTATTAAAAGATGAAACTAAAACGAGAAAACTTTAAAATAAGAGAAATGTATGCATGATGAAACCCTATATGCATGGGTTAGTGGAATAGAAATCGTCTTATGTAACGTGGAGGAAAGGGAGAAGGGAATTCTGAATATAAGGAAGTTAAAAGTATACAAATCGGAAAAGCGAATTTTGTTTGAAACATGAACATCGGTGATAACATATAGGAAGTCTAAACTGGGGAACAATTAAATTATTCGGAAATAAATTTTGAGGGAAACGTAACCCTCCAAATGAAACTCTAAAAGAATCCGAGTTGTGACTAAGATACATGAACAGCGAGTGATGGACATGGTCCAATTACATTTAAAGTGGAGTTACATAGTATAGCACAAAAAATAAACATTTTCCTAAAGTTAGTCCATTTAAGTTTTAACGCTGAAAATGGTATTTTATACCAAGGTATGACAAACTAACAACTGACCGGTTGACAGCGCTTCTTGTATCAATGACTGGATGCAACGAATGGATTCGTCCATTGAATGTGCGCGTAACATGGTTGAATGGTCTTGGATCACCACGGTGTGTTCGCTTCGTTGACGGAAGTCGCTGGTCGTATTTCTCTAGTAATAGGGCAGTATAAGTTTCTATTTTCTTTCCTCCGTGTCAATGCTGTCTTCTCAATAATATATTTCTCAAACGTTTTTTTATAAAGAAGCATCGACTAATATATTAAGCGTTATTAATTTCTTTGGTTTAATTCGTTTGTCATGGCACATATATATATATATATATATATATATATATATATATATATATATATATATATTCACATAAAACGGATAACCCTTTCCACAACGGGGAAGTAAACAGCTATCCAAAAACCCTCTAGCCCATTTGCCACATAATTCGTGATGCTGTGTGGTGATACTGCTGGAACACGTATCCTTACTTAAACTATGATAGGAAAATTCCACTACCGAATATTCACCTTTGATGGAAATTTACCATACTCATCTCATTTCAACACACCCGCCGTTGATATTGATACAGAATTATGGTATAGTTTCTGGGGTCCCCTCAATTATTTTTAATGGATTTAAGACTTCGCAGCAATATCCTGAATAATTATATTTAAGATTTGTTTGTAATTATGTATACTTTCGATATTATCAATAATTAATGTTCTCATATTTTATTTCATGAATTATTTTTTTTAATTATGTATACTTTTCGATATTGATATAAATTTATGTTCTTATATTTTATTTTATGAATTATTTTTTTTGAATTATGTATACTTTTCGATATAAATATTAATTGATGTTAAATATTTTATTTTATGAATTATTTTTTTTAATTATGTATACTTTTCGATATTGATATAAATTTATGTTTTTATATTTTATGAATTATTTTTTTTAATTATGTATACTTTTCGATATTAATATTAATTGATGTTAAATATTTTATTTTATGAATTGATTTTTTTTAATTATGTATACTTTTCGATACTAATATTAATTAATGTTCTTATATTTTATTTTATGAATTAATTTTCTTCTATCCTAATTAAAATGTATTAGCAGCATAATGCAGCCGACATTTTCTTCATTTCTTTTTATTCTTTAAAACTATTAGAACTTCATGATTAGAAAATGCATTTGCTATTTCTAAGTAATCATTGTCAAAATGATAAAAAGTTCATACACTGTAATTATATTATTCCGAATACGAAGAGCAAATTACAAGCATTAAATCACTAATGTACATTTATTGTATTTTGTTGTGAAGATGAAAATATAAGATGACGAAAACCTTGTAAAATTGTATTTTCTCATGAGACAATGCATAAAAGTCAATTTTGTAACCTAATTACCCAGTCTAGAGTTCATTATGCATTAGTTCAAATTCATATTTGAACATGTACGAACTACTTTAAAAGCACACGATTCATAATAATACTCATTACACTCGGCCAAGATTATAGATAATAAAATCATTGCACTCAGCCAAGACTCTTTTCCGTAAAAGGTTCCATTGCCTTTCATTTTAGACATCAAACTTATTAAAATATAAAATTCGGATTGAAAATAAAGTTTAGACATTCGATTTGGGAACATCTCTAACTCTGTACATCACTCTCCTTGCCTCGCACTCTTTCAACTGAGTCATGTGGCGATATCTCCGTTTATTTAATTTAACACAGCCACCGACATTAGTGATTCGCTTCTGTATTAATCCATCTGTATTCCACGAACCTTCCTCCATTCATCCATCTCTATTTCTCGATAGCTGTCTACATTAATCAATGCGTGCAATACAATCTGGTGAGTAGAGAGAGCTAGAAATTAAAGACCGAATGCGGGAAACAGAGGGAGAGACATAATACCGAGAGGGAAAGATAGTTAAGAAGAAAAGACAATGTCAGAGAGAGATTGAGTGAGCGACACTAATAGACAAAAAATGCGACTTATTGATAAAGTGAAAAACTCTATGCGAGCTAGAGGAGGCGAGAGAGAAAGTGTAGGGAAAAGGGCGATTGCGAGAAATGAAAAAGTTGTAAGAAAGAGAGGTCGGGAGAAAAGAATAAAGCCAAATAAAAGGCAATCGATAAGACGGAAGAGGAGGCAGAAAACACAATCAAGAGAAAAGAAGTAGGAGCAGAAAAGGCGATCGAGCAGAAAAAAGATAATGCAGAAAAAGCTAACGAGAGAAAGGAGGAGGATGCAGAAAAAGCTAACGAGAGAAAGGAGGAGGATGCAGAAAAAGCTAACGAGAGAAAGGAGGAGGATGCAGAAAAAGCTAACGAGAGAAAGGAGGAGGATGCAGAAAAAGCTAACGAGAGAAAGGAGGAGGATGCAGAAAAAGCTAACGAGAGAAAGGAGGAGGATGCAGAAAAGGCTAACGAGAGAAAGGAGGAGGATGCAGAAAAGCTAACGAGAAAAAGGAGGAGGATGCAGAAAAAGCTAACGAGAGAAAGGAGGAAGATGCAGAAAAAGCTAACGAGAGAAAGGAGGAGGATGCAGAAAAAGCTAACGAGAGAAAGGAAAACGGGAAAGAAGAAGCGAGAGAGAGAGAGAGAAAGTTGAAGAACTGAGAGAGAAAGACGCAAAAAGGTGAAGAGAGAGAGAGAGAGATCTAGAAGAACGCACGAAACTGGATAACGAAATAGAAGGCAATAAGCTGGAGAGATAGAGAACACACGCAAAAGAAAAACAGAAAGAGTTAGCGAAAACGCCAGAGGCGAGAGAGAGAGAGAGAGAGAGAGAGAGAGAGCAGCAACGCAAGAGGCGAGAGAGAAAGAGAGAAAGAGAGAGAGAAAGCGACAAGGCAAGAGGCAAAAAGAGAGAAGGAGGGAGAAACAACGCAAGGGGCGAGAGAGAGAGAGAGAGAGGGGGCGACAAGGCAAGATGCGAGTGAGAGAGGGACGGATGACGCAACAGACGAGAGAGAAAGAGAGAGCGGAAACGTCAGATGCAAGAGAGAGAGAGAGAGGGGGGAGAAGCAACGCAAGATGCGAAGGAAAAAGGGAGAGCGACAACTCAAGAGGCGAGAGCGAGAGGGGGCGACAACGCAAGATGCGAGTGAGAAAGAGATAGGGACCGATGACGCTAGAGGCGAGAAAGAGAGAGAGAGCGACAACGCAAGAAGCGAGAGAGAGAGAGAGAGCGATGAAGCAAGAGGAGACCAATAGACAACGACGACGCAAGAGGCAGGAGAGAGGGAGGGAGACAACGCAAGTGGCGCGCGCGAGAGAGAGAGAGCGCTAGAGGCGAGTGCGAGAGCGGCAATGCATGAGCAGAGAGAGAGAGAGCGTAGAAGGCGAGAGAAAGAGAGACAACGCATAAAGCGAGAGAGAGAGCAAGAAGCAAGAGGGGTGAGAAAGAACGTAAGAGGGTAGGGAGACAAGGGGAGAGGGAGAGAACGGAAGAGTGGATAGGAAGAGAACGGAAGAAGGGGAAGAAAGAAAGAGAGAACGGAAGAAGGGTGAGAGACTGTGAACGGAAGGAGGAGAGAGAGAACGTGAGACGGGAGAGAGATAATGGAAGAGCGAAGAGAGAGAAGGAAGCGGAAAGTCAAGAGGGGATAGATATATAGGAAGGGAGACAAAGAGTAGGGGAGGGAGATGGCAAGAAACAAGAGTGAGAAAGAGAGGGTGCAAGAGACGAGAGTCAGACAAAGAGAGGAAGTATAAGACGAGAGAGGGAGTACGTAAGAGGACTGAGATAGAAAGAACGGAAGAGGGGGCAGAGAGAGATAGAGAACTCAAGAGGAAAGAGAGAAACAGAGATAGACAGAAAGAAAACGCAAGAGGCGTTATGTTATGCTTCTAGTTCTGTATATGTCCAAGTATTTATTTATGGTGTTTGGATGATTTAAAGAGGGTAAAAGAACAAAGAGGAAATGAGAGTGAATGAGGGGGAGGGGGAGAAATTGTTTTTTGTTTTGGGTTTTGCAGAACATGATCGAGTTGTGCAAACAGAAATAAAAAAACAATACAGCATCAATGTTTGGTGCATTTTGGTTCAGAGGCTGATATCTTCAGACCACCTTATCTAGTAGCACCAGAGAATGCAAGAGGCGAGAGAGAGCGAGAATGCCTTCTAATATTTGTTTTTGGGGGAAAATAAAAATGAGAAATGAGGTTTTTATTTTTAGAAGTATCAGATTCAATAGTACTGTTGACGATGCACTTATAGACACTAGGTCATGATGCGAGCAGCCAATTAATCGGATCAAGTCTCTCCGACCTCCCGTCTTGCCTTAAGACCGAAGTGAAGTGTTACAAGTCAGCAGACAACGTACAGCTCAGCCAGCAAGATCCTGCTTTAATGCATCACTGGTCCTCACCCATGAATCCCAGATGGCCCAGTTTTCGATGGGGGTTTTATCCCTCTGCGTCAGGTTGTACTCGGCTGATTTGTGGCTCGGCAACAGGGCAAGAAAAAGAGGCAGAAGGCCAGAGTGAATAGAAGAGGCGACGGAAAGCGACAGTGAGAGAGAACGCAAAGGGCGACAGAAAGAACGCAAGAGGCGATAGAGAATAGAAGAAAAAACGAAAATGCTAAGGGAAACGGATAATGGGAAAGAGAAAAAACAAATTTAAAGCAGAGGATGCGATAGAATGAACAAAAAGAAATAACCGAAAGCTCGAGGGAACGAAATAAAGGCAGAAACGAGATGGAAGTGTAAGAGACAGCTAGAAAATGAGAAATGATAAAAGACGAGACAGGGCGGGATGGGATGTGGATAGAAACCGAGACACGATGAGATGAGACGTGGATAGAAGACGGGACACGAGGCGAGATGGAGATAGAAGACAGGACACGAGGCGCGATGAGGATAGAAGATAAGATACGAGGCGAGATGGGGATAGAAGATAGGAGCCGAGATAAGATGAGGATAGAAGACGGGACAGAAGGAGAGGAAAAGCAAGAGATAATGGAAGTGGTTGTAGAAAGCGAGAGGGGATAAACGACGAGACACGGCGGGACTAGATGTGGATAAAATACGATACACTACGAGATGAGACGTGGATAGAAGACGGGACACGAGACGAGATGGGGATAGAAGTCAGGACACGAGGCGAGATGGTGATAGAAGTCAGGACACGAGGCGAGATGGTGATAGAAGATATGACACGATGCGAGATGGTGATAGAAGATAGGACACGATGCGAGATGGTGATAGAAGACAGGACACAAGGCGAGATGGGGATAGAATATAGGATACGATGCGAGATGGGGATAGAATATAGGATACGATGCGAGATGGGGATAAAATATAGGATACGATGTGAGATGGGGATAGAAGATAAGATACGAGAGGAGATGAGGATTGAATACGGGACACAAGGCGAGGAAAGGCAAGAGAGAATGGTAGTGGTTGTAGAAAGCGGGAGGGGATAAAGGACGAGACACGGCGGGACTAGATGTGGATAGAAGACGAGACACGACGAGAGGAGTCGTGGATAGAAGACGGGACACGAGGTGAGATATAGATAGAAGGCGGAGCAAGAGGCGATATGTAGATAGAACACGTGCGCGAGGCGAGATGTGGATAGAAGACGAGACACGAGGCGAGGTGATGATAGAAGAGGGGATACGAGACAAAATGTGGATAGAAGACGGGCCACAAGGCACGGAAAGGCAAGATAGAATGGAAGTGGCCACAGAAGCCGAGAGGAAATGGAAGAGGCTACAATAGGTTAGAGGGAATTGAAGAGACTCCAGAAGGCGAATGAGATTGGAATATGCTGCACAAGGCAAGGGGGAATAGAGAAAGCTACAGAAAGCGATGGCGAATGGAACAGGCTACAGAAGACGAGAGGGAATAGAAGAAGCGACAAAAAGCGAAAAGGAATAGAATAAGGCGAGAGGGAATGAAGGAAGGCGTGAAGCAATAGAAGAAGGTAAGAGGGAATGGAAAAGGCTGCAGAAGGCGAAAGGGAATGGAAGATGCGTGAAGGCATGGGAGAGGCGGTAGAAGCCGAGTGAAAATTGGACATGGTTAATATTTCCCCTGTCTACTTCCGTCCTCATTTCTTGCAATGTGGATATAAAACGTGGATAAAAGAGGGGACACAAAGCGAGATTGTGATATAAGACGGTACACGAGGTGAAATAGGGATAGAAGACGGGACACGAGGCGAGATATGAATGGAAGACGGTACACGAGATGATAGAATACGGGAGACGAGACAAGATAGGGATAGAAGACGAGACCCAAAGCCAGGAATAGCAAGAATGAATTAAAGCGGATGCAAAAGGAGAGGGTATGGAAGCGACTGCCGAAAGCGAGATTGAATGGAAGCGACTGCAGAAGGCGAGATTGAATGGAAGCGACTGCAGAAGGCGAGATTGAATGGAAGCGACTGCAGAAGGCGAGAGGGAATGGAAGCGACTGCAGAAGGCAAGAGGGAATGGAAGCGGGTGCAGGGTGCGAGAGAGATTAAAAGAGGCTGCAGAAGGTGACAGGGAATGGGAGATACGACAGAAAGCAAGAAGGAATGGAAGAAGACGAGAGCGAATTAAAGAAGGCGAGAGGGAATGGAAGATGGCGAGAGGGAATGGAAGAGCCGGTAAAAGGCGGGAGGGAATGGCAGAGGCGACAGAAAGCGAGAGGGAATAGAAAAGGCGAGAAAAGGCAAGAGGGAATGGAAGAGGCTGAAGAAGGCGAGAGGGAATGGAAAGATAGATGGAATGAAATGAGGCTACAGGATGCAAGAGGGACTGGAAGACGCTTCAAAAAAGCGGAGAGGGGATGGTAGAAAGCGAGAGGGAATGGAAGAGGCGGCAGAAGGCGGGAGAGAATAAAAAAGGCGGTAGAAGGCGAGAGGGAATGTAAAGGGCGGTAGAAGGCGAGAGGGAATTAAAGACGCGGCAGAAGTCGAGGTGGAAAGGAAGAGGTGACAGAAGCCGAGAGGGAATGGTAGGGTCGACAAGGTTAATGGCATTGAAAGACAAAGCAGAAAGTGATTTGGAAAGAAAGAGAATGCAGAAAAATAGTGGGGCATTTTTCCATTTTATTTCACTAACCTATGTTACAAAATAAATGGATAAATAGAATCATACATATATATGTAAATGCATGTCTTTATTATTATATTTCTTAATCTTTAATATTTTTTCTGACTTCTTCTGACCTCGTATTTTCGATAAAACAGGTCATTTATATGGCGACCGCCTTCTCGAACAATATATTCTAACACGGGGTCGGTATATTAACGTATGAAATGAAATATCGTAAATTCTTAATATACACTCTTATACTCATATAAATTCTGAAATTGCATTAACCATGTTATTGGGATACGTATATTAAATTTTGATCAAAAAGGGAGTATATATTACATGGGTGTGTTATTCACACTAGACAAACATAAAAGGGAATACATTTAACCTTGTGAAATCTCGTGTGACTATCCATTTGGAATATCTAGGAATCTTTCGGGATAATTTAGAATCGTAAGAATCATCCTGAATTATTTGAAATCTTATTCGCTCACCAGGAATCTTATGGGTTCATTCAGAATCTTCTGGAATCTCACAGAATATTTTGTATTTTTTTTTTTTAATTTTTCGGAATTTTTTTACCTAATTGAGAAAAATATGAATTCCCTTTGATTGTGAACATGGAAAAATCAATCACAAATTCATCGTCTAAATGAAACCCCTAAACAATTAGACAATCACCGTCACAGTGTTTCCTCTGAATTTATTTTCTTCTTTTCATCTCATCTCCAGAGATCTAGAGTAAACTATGTCACAAATAAGGAGATACTTCAATTTCAGTGTACGTGTTTGAAAGTCTTTTTAGTAGTTTTATTTGTAAGACTGAAAGACACCCTTTATAGACTATAATTCCATTCAAAGACATTAAGATGTTAAAGCCGACAGCGATAACAGGTTCGAGATTTTATTAATTTTCTTGTTGTTTTATTTTATTTTATAGAGCTTGAGAGAAATCTATTCAATTGTTATTTTTCAGAGACTGACGGTAATAAATAAGTGATACTCGAAGTAAATAAAAGCTGATACGAACTCGTATAAACATTATATGATAGTCTCCAAATGATAAGGTTTAACATGCATAATTGATGAACCTTAGTCTCACTAAAGAATTTATTTGTATATTACTCTTATGATCTAAGGTAAAGGCATTTTTCACCTATAAGTCAACGCTGATTTTAAATAGAGCTATTCTCACGAGTCACGTATGCTTATTACTGATCTTATAACATACTAACCCTAATTTGTTACTTGATATATTAAAATATAAATGAAAATAGTTCATTTATAATAAACACAGTTTTATCTTATTATTTGTTAATAATTAAACAATTTTTTTGTTAAAAAACGGAAAAAATCTAATGAAATCTCTTGTTCGGTAACACTGGTCGAAATATGCTATTTCAGATTTGGTTGCAGTGATACAGTGGGTAGCTTGTATTTAACAGATTCTTTTAATGGCGTTTTCAGTTCAGTTTTTAGTGAAATATTGTCGATTTTCAAATAAAGTAAAAATTTAAATAAATGTATAATCTCGACACATTCCTTTTCTTAATTTTTTTACTAACACAACAAATAGAAATTAAAACAACATAAACTTAATAACAGATACTGGTGGAATTGCAATATAATTAACGAAGATGGAGAGAAAATGAAACTAATATACAACATATAACTGTTAGCAAACTATACAAAGTAAAATTCTCTGTCGACCTGCATAGGTTAAACTTTTGTAACTTTTTTACATGTTATTCAATTTTATTTTCATTACTTTCACTTATCCGATTTCGTCAATCAAACAATGTTGTCTATTTTTTTGGAGATCATCGGTAATTTCACGTTTAAAATATATGATATTTTGAATAGCTTACGCCACTAATAACCCTAAGTCCGGTGTGATTTCTAGTTGGAGGAGGGTAAGTTTTGTTTTTAAAATATTTTGATCTGAAATTAGTGACTATTTACAAAAAAATGCGGAAACAAATGAAAGTAAAAAAACTCCCGGTCAACGACGGATAAGTACAGTTATTAAAATTAAAATAATTACAATAACATTTTCCATTATTCATTATTGTACTTAAATGTTTCGGGCGAAATTGACTTATAGCGGTCCATAAATATATAGTGTTAAATTAACGCCCATGATAAAGAAATTATAACAAAAACTGCCTATGTCGGACATTGTAACATTCAAAAATGTGTAAAAATAACTACTCAATATTTTTAGCGAAAAAAAAAGAAAACATTAAGCTAAATACTAACCGTAAGTTAGATATTAAGATGCGAAAAAAATAATAATAGACCGTTAAAAGTCAATTCATAGGCTAAGTGATCGTTATAAGTCAATGCATTGTCCAAGTGACCATTAAAAGTCAATGTATTTTCCAAGTGACCATTAAAAGTCAATGTATTGCCCAAGTGCCCATTAAAAGTCAATGTATTGTCCACGTGACCATTAAAAGTCAATGTATTGTCCAAGTGACGATTAAAAGTCAATGTATTGTCCAAGTGACGATTAAAAGTCAATGTATTGTCAAAGTGACCGTTAAAAGTCAATGTATTGTCCAAGTAACCGTTAACATTCGATTTATAGTTCGGAATAATTCATAATCTTTAAGTATTTTTTTAATCTTTCGGAACCACGTGTTAAACATCTCAAGTTATTAACTGATCGCATTTACCTGTCTTTTATATATAATTTGGAAATTATAGGCATTCAGAAAATAGGATGTGAAAGCGT
>OY744527.1:104414066-104416566 GCA_963556195.1 Sepiola atlantica
ACTGGATTTTCATTTACTCTTATTTTCAAATAACCATTTAATATACTCGTGGGTTTACTTGCTCAATATTCAACATAAACAAAACCGGAATTATTAACACGCGTATTCTATCTTCGCTTATGTGTTGATCAACTCTTTGTACAAGATGTTGCGAACCACTTTTCAAACTGTGAGCAGTAACACGTATCTTTAAGAAAATGGAAATGATCTAGTATCTTAACACCTCACGACATCCGATCTCAAAGCATGTGCATCACATTTCATGCAGTTCTCATGCAACTATTCGGGTGTTCTCTTATCTCTTTCGCGCTATGTCGTTTACCTGTTTAGTATTTATTCAAGCGCAAGTAGTGTAATTTAGTGAGTTTTACTCCGTATGAGTGTTTTTTAAGTGTACGTACATATCTTTGAAAAATATATCGGTATTTCTATTGTTTATCAGCTTATTTCTCATAAGAGACTTCGAGAATTGGCCGGGGGGGGGGGCAAGGTTCAATCCTTTGTCGAATCTTACCAAAGACTGAAAAAAATGTTACTTGATGCCGCCTTATTAAACACTAAGCATTATACAGTTCGGATCAAAAGTAGAGTTATCTGGCAATAGAAGTGACGCCGCCTACATCTCGGTGTATTAGCCAATGAAAAGGAAGAATTCGGGTCGCCCTCTACTATGGTCGACAACTTTACTATTTATTTAAGCAACTTTAGTTCGTAAGAATCTATTAAGGGGTATTATTCCTAGTGTCTGTTTTAGTTCGTATTTCCGGTCAACATATTTTAGATGCGTAATAAAAGACGGCATTAAGAAAAAGTCGTCGACATGAGCAATAATAGCATTTTCCACAATAATAGTCATCTTCATTACTTGTTTCAGAGACAGAAGTATTTATCATTTACCATTTGAACTAATTATTGCGATTTTTTCTGTGTTACTAAATTAGAATATATTATTTTTGAAAAGCAAATAATTTCTCAGGTTTCATTTTTACTTTTGCGATTATTTCAGGCATTACAATAATAATTTTAGTTTTAAAACCTATATCCCACCTTCTCAGTTTTCCCAGCAAAAACCTTACACGTTCGGTGCCAGTTGGCTCTACTTACGAGTCATGGACAAGTCACATACCAAACGCGTTGACAGTCATTTTCCTTGATTTCTCGAATAATGTGCAGTAAGAAAGAAAATACACAAGAACATTTGAAACAAACTAAAATACAAGTTAATAACTCGTACATAAATACCATTTTACATTATGTCGAGAGATTCTAATCATCCTAACTTATATATTAAAAAACAATGAAAGAGCGATAACTAACGAAACACGGATTAAAACGGAACACAAAACGAAAACAATAATTCGTTGTAAAATAGGAATGAAGTATGCTTATTTATCATTTGATAAACAAAAGAATTTAGTTCTATTCTTTCTGCTGACAATTCAGTCAATCCCTCAAACCGGCAGCCAGTAACAACAGTCATGCATGCCGATGTTTTGTCTGTCTGCGATCCTGGCTGTACAACGTAACTTCCATCCGAGATTTCTTTCCCGTAAATATCCTAATTCTCCGTTGTTTTATCCATTGTTTTTAACCTACAGCTTGCGTCAAACTTATGGCATCGCTTTTTCTAGTTTTAATATCGATTCAATATATTTTGCCAACATCATTTTGTTTATCACAATTTCGATAATACATTTTCAGAGCTATTTGATAAAAATATTAGTAATTACCACTGTCTTTTGACTGACGTCACACAAGAAAATGCAAGCACAGAATCGCGTTTTGAACATTTCCAACCAACTGCGTTTCGAATCGCCCTCTGTGATGTATTCCAAACTATCAGTTCACTCGTCTCATCATGTTACGCTATCTTGTATCTGCACCCAATTGCCGTTGTTTATGATATTCTTCTGCCCACATAAAGTAATTTCTTATTTTTCCCCGATATCAATACTCCTGCTAGCGTAATTCTAATATATAAAAGTTAATAGATTACCCGTGACATATTTCGACATATACCACTCGTTCATTTGTGTGGCACCAAAACGACTTCATATTCATCATTCCCAATCACCGTTTAAGAGCGTCGCTGACGAAAAAATGTAGAAATCTGTTGGTTTGGGTATATGGAACTCGTCAGCCTTTAAAGGCAGTCCATCTTGGCAAAAGTTTATCCCTGATTTAAACCCCCCGCTACCTTGTGGAATACCCACCTATGGAGAAAGACTTCAGGAGAAAAACTCGCAGTGGTACCACTAAGGCAGTTCAGCGTTGGCATCAACTCCGTTATACCATCTCCTGTGACGGCGTTTGTGCCAAACAGTAACAACGTTGCTGTTCATTTGCATACATCAGTGACGTGGAGAGGAGAGAGGACATGCTACGTGGGCAATAGTCTGTCCTCCATATCATACCGCCCTGGCTCGTATCCAACAACACTCAATCAAGAAACCTACAGTCTACAACCTGGGGGAGTACACTTCAGCTTCTTCTAATGACC
>OY744527.1:104419066-104459066 GCA_963556195.1 Sepiola atlantica
TACACGGGAGATTCTGGATTTTTTTTTCGAACCTTACACGCTGATGTGATACTGTTTGAGTAGAGGTTTAAGTTGAATATGTGCACTGTCATTGTGGTTAATTAGTCGATACCACTCAAATTCAGTTTCGACAAGCTAATAGTGGTACATTCTATTTGAATAACTCAGCTCATTCGATATGCATTCCAATATATGACCTATATTATTCAGATTTAATTTTTGATGAGAGATATTAACTATCTACGTGCAGTAAGAATTTTCTGACGAAGTTTATTATATTTTATTAATCTACAGTGAAAATGTTTAGATTTTGTAAGATATCAGACTGCCTACATATATATATATACACATTAAAAAACATGTTTTCATTCTTTGTAGTACCCTCCCTTTATCTACTAAACTACTAAAACCTGTTTCGTATCTTTTAACCGTGCACACTGGTTGGCGTCACAAAAGATGAATGACGTTATAAAGCTGCTATTTTTTTTTCTGACGATATCCATTTTTTTAAATAATAATCAACTGCGAGAAGAAGGGAACGAAAAGGACGAAAGTGGAAACAAAACGCAAGGGGAGATATAGAGAAATGTTTCACAATATTTATAAGAAATACTGTTGAGTATTGTTCTAAATCAAAATACATTTATTCAATAAATAACAAATAATAGTATAATAAAATGTTTTTTTCTAAAACCAATATGCAAATATCAGGAAGTTGCTTCGGATGTCCTAGCTTGGAAGGCAAATAGTATTGATTTACTCCTCTCCATGAGTTAGGCACAAGGCCAGTTTTTATCTTACTCCCACAAGTAAGATGTGACCCAAGGTCGGATCGGGAAAGTGGGGTTTAAAAATTGCCTGGGCAGCCCCGTCGGCATTCTCCGGTAGGGGCGCTTCAAGCAGTAAGCAATAAACTTACTCCTCCCCAAAGAGGGGAGGCAAAGCCTGGAAAGGTGGACCTCCCAGAACTGCACAAGATAGACCCATTGACTGGCGTAAATCAAAACCCGACGGCCAAGACAACACCAGTATGGGGTGCAGTAGGCTCTACGTTTTTTCACGAATAGTGGCGATGGAGAGGATCTCCATATATATAATATATATATATATATATATATATATATATACATACAAGTAAAATTATAACTTGTTTGGTTGCATCTTTTCACCGTGCATACTATATGGTCATAAAAATACCATTAATTTATGACGTCATTATATGTTCCAGAACATGTTTAAGAGAGAAAGAGGCGATTATCGAAGAGTCAGAGAGATTAAGATTGTCAGGAGCAAGAGAGAGAGGTAGAGAGAGAGGGGGTTGTCAAGAGCGAGAGAGATTGTCAGGGCGGCGAGAGAGGGATTGCCAAGGGCGAGAGAGGGATTGCAAGTGCGAAGGAGGTATTACCAAGGGCGAGAAAGGAATAGAGAGAATGATAGAGGGATTGTAAAGAGCGAGAGAGATAAAGAAACAAAGATTAGGCGAGATTGTAAAGAGCAAAAGAGATAGAGAAATAGTAGGATACTTAAGAGCAGGATAGATAGATAGATAGATAGATAGATAGATAGATAGATAGATAGATAGATAGATAGATAGATAGATAGAGTGGTTGTAAAGAGCGAGAGAGAGAGATAGAGGCAGTGTAAAGAGTGAGAGAGAGATAGAGGGATTGTCAAGAGCGAGAAACATAGAGAGATGGAAGGAATTTTCAAGAGCGAAAGAGATAGAAAGATGATGGGATTGTCAAGAGCGAGAAAGATACAGAGATGGAGAGAGAGATGGATTGTCCAGAGTGAGAGATAAACAATATAACGAGCGAGAGAGAAAGAGTGGGATGGGCAAGAGAGATAGAGCGGGATGATCAAGAATGCGTAAGATAAAGAGAGAGACAAGACAGCGAGATGGAAAGAGAAAGACAAGACAGCGAGATGGAAAGAGATAGACAAGACAGCGAGATGGAAAGAGAGAGACAAGACAGCGAGATGGAAAGAGAGAGACAAGACAGCGAGATGGAAAGAGAGAGACAAGACAGCGAGATGGAAAGAGAGAGACAAGACAGCGAGATGGAAAGAGAGAGACAATACAGCGAGATGGAAAGAGAGAGACAATACAGCGAGATGGAAAGAGAGAGACAATACAGCAAGATGGAAAGAGAGAGACAAGAAAGCGATAGAGAAAGAGAGAGACAAATATGCGAGACAGAAAGAGAGACAAGAAAGTGAGATATACAGAGAGACAATACAGCGAAAGAGGCACAGAGGCGTTACAGCGAGAGGGAGATATAGACGTAAACGCGTAAGAGAGAGAGAGAGAGAGAGAGAGAAAGAGAGAGAGAGAAAGACGGAAAATCCAGGTCGGAGATATATATATATATAGACAAAAATTCAGAAACCGAGAGAGATATATAGACGGGAAAGCCAGAGAAAAAGAGAGTAACGGTAATGCGAGAGAAAAGGAGAGACGGAAAGCGAGAATACAAGAGAGACGGGAAAGCGAGAGAGACAGAGCAGCACAACAGCGATGGAGAGAGATATACGTTACAGTGAGAGATAAATATATAGACGCTTAAACGAGAGAGAGAGAGAGAGAGACGTTAAAGCGAGAGAGAGACGTTAAAGCGATAGAGAGAGAGAAACGTTAAAGCCAGAGAGAGACGTTAAAGCGAGAGAGATGTTTAAGCGAGAGATATAGAAGCACGGAAAAGCCAGAGAAAAGGAGAGAGACAGGAAAGCCAGAGAGAGAGAGACAGGAAAGCCAGAGAAAGAGACAGAGAGAGAGAGAGTAAGACGGGAAAGCCAGAGAGAGACGGAAAGCCAGAGAGAGAGAGAGAGACGTTAAAGCGTGACAGAGGGAGACGGCAAAGTCAGATAAAGAGAGAGACGGGGAAGAGAGAGACGGGGAAGAAGGTCAGACGGGAAAGAGAGAAAGAGAGGCAGAAACAAGGAAGAGAACCGGGGATATGAGAGTAAACGGGGAAGAGAGAAAGAAAAATAAGATATATATTTAACAATATACATAACAAATCAAACAACAGGTCGCCGTGGTCACCTATTATTTTATACAAACCACACAAACTTATATTTAATCCCTTTATATCAATAACTAGACAAAATATAGGAAATAACAAATGACATTTGGACGTAAAACTCAACAAATGAACACACTAAACTCTTTAGATATTATTACCGAAATATGTTAAACTTACAAAATTACAGCCTTTTGTTTATTTAATAAGCATCATTGCTGCCTTTTCTTAATTAGAAATGCATTGTATACGTGTGCAGGTGAGCGTCTTAATTAGCGCATTATTATACACACGGACTCACCCATGTGTTGATTAATTAATCGATTGCATGTAGCGTGTGCATGTACAATTGCATGCGAAAGTGACATTAAATACAAGCATACTTAATACTATGCGACCAGTGGTATTAATGTATACCGATTGAGATAAATTAAAGTTCGGGTATATATTTATCCTCGCACTATAATATCTTAGACCAATATCATGAGATGTAGGGTATGCGTCTGCACGGGTAATATTGTGTAATTATATATATATATATATATATATATATATATATCTTATATATAAAGTAGAGACGTTTTTCCCCCTGTACATTCGCGTCGAATAGGAAAATAAACTCGAACTCAATAGGTTACTACAATCACTACAACATCAACCTTATTCGCTCGAGCGTGTTCTTAGCAAACTCTAGAGTCTTACATCATCCTCGGGTAAATTATTACTTTCGTTTTTCCATCAGTCACTCTCCCCAAAACAGACACCATAAATGTAGTAGCAAGAACATTTCTCTCTTACATTTTACTCCTCCCACGCTACCAGTCTACACCGGGAACAACTACACAACGGATACTTTCACACAATTTACAACTTATTATTTACGTTAAATATTCCTTCACCTCACCACACAGTAGCATACGCTGCACAGAAAATATAACAGACGCTCCCTTCAATAGATCTGACTACGTCACTTCCGCCAGATAATATTACGCAATCGTCTACTCTCAGCCTCAACCAGCTACTTCAGTTCACGAAACGCCTGCCAGATTCACTACGCTAAACAATTATACCGATTTCCCTTACCGATCTAACTTTTCTTCAGGTAATACACCGTTCCTGTTCTGCTATTTCCGTTATACATTCGTCTTCTTCAGTACTTAACATATCTGCTACAATACTAACGTAATAGGTTCAGAAAAAAAACCCAGTTACAGATAAAGCGATTGATATTCTCTTATTCTTCCTTCGTAATATTTTCACGTTAGCGAATAACAGATTAAATTAAACTGAACACAATGACAATCGCAAACACTACGATGTATTCACCTTCATTGTAATAATAAATGAATTAGTACAGTTCTGACATAAAGTACACCATTTCTTCCTTCTACATAATTTGAACCTAACGGTTCCCTACATTATTCGATTTAATATGTAATACTAACAGTTTTCCATTACTTTACTCTTCACACGCCACAGTAAGATCAGTTAACGTTAGTAACAAGTTGAGAAATACTGGTGGTGGCACATTACGAACTAAAGCCAGTTACAGATATAACTACAGTATAATTTATTTTGCACAAAGAATACACATCAAACATATTATATTATAATACATACTAAACAATATTCCAAATAACTTTTATATTTCGTAGGGGGGGGAAGCTTCAGTTTACACGTATTTTTCACTTTTTTTACATAACGGACACCGATTACATAATAAACAAATTAAAAAATGTCAACTCTAAAATATAAGATAAAAACAATTAACGTGTTCCTTATGTTACGAAATATACAACTCAAGAATCAATATATTCCAAAAAACAAACAAATATGTGACTTCTACACTATTTGAACAAAACTGTTTCTTTTTAATTCGTTTATGAACTAAGCAAATACTTTTTCAAAATGGGTTTTCAATTGCCGACTATGAGAAAAAATATTCAAAAAACTAGATCCTTGAATTTTATTGTAATAAATAAGGATACTTCTGCATTTCAAACGTCATTTGAAGAATTTCCATTCATTCCACCGAGGAAAACGTCAATTGAAGAATTTCCATTCATTCCACCGAGTTAACCGGAAGTGCCAGACTGAATCTTTCATTTTAAATTATAAATTTTCGTTTTAAACGATCAATATTGACTATTCTGATAGAATTTTAATTCATACAAAAACAAAAATACATTTCCATTATTTTTATGAGTTACTAAATAAATAAAAAACATTGTTGCAATCGATTAATTTCATTGTGAAGAATTCCCTCAACATTAAATACTTTGAGACAAGTAACAAAACAAACAAACCGATTAGATACATTTTATTTTAAGAAAAAATAACAAAACACCGCGCTTACAGATTAGACGAATATCATTCCTTTATTTTTCTTTCATAACACTTCCCAGTAATCGAATAACGGATTACATTAATCCGACCACCTTCTAAATCGAAAACATTCACCTTAATTGTAATAATAAATACATCATTAAATAAAAAAATTCACTTACAAACAATCACCGGAAAACTAAACAAATCCACTAACGTTCTATTTATTCCAAACAAATATTAAAACATTTCTTAGTTCTACATAATTTGAACCGATACATAACCCTGTTTACATTTTTTCGTTACTTTGCGCTTCACAATCCTCAGTCAGATAACTTTACGTTATATTTAAACAAAATCAAAAAAAACTTATATATATCGCGGGTGGGGGGTGGACATGTATTCAATTTACACGGATTTTATATTTTCTTCATCATTACACGTAACGGACATCGACTACATAATAACGTGCCACCCACAAAAACTAAGCCGCCGTAATCAAATACGAATTTGTAAACGTCGCTAATTTAATATGATATACTTCTACATACGGATTTAGAATCTTACACGACAAAAAAATTAAATAATTCTGATATTTCATATTATAATAATTAAAAAAAACAAAAAAAACTCTAACAATTAATAAAAACATTTACGTTTTCCTTATTTACATGAAGTTACAACAACTTCATTCCACCGAGTCAACCTGAAATGTTGACATTTCTGATAAATGTTTTAATTCATACAAAGTTACTAAATAAAATAAAATTACTATTGTTGAAATCGATTAACTTCTTTGGGAAAAATTCCTTCAACGTTAAATACTTTGAGAAAAGTAACAAGACAGAAACAAACCTATTAGTCCCCCAATCCCCCCTGCTACCGTGTTGACAAATGTTTAACATTAAAAAAACAATCGTTTTAGTAGAATGGGTCGAACGCCAAAAACTGTAACGTCGTAACCACTAACCCACGGATGGGGAATATAATATTAATATGAAAATTATTATAGTTAAACGAAGCCTGTTCGATATATAATGAAAGCAATGCACTTTGATTTCACCAGAAATTTTTTTTTTTTTTTTTTAAACACCTGCTCTGTCTGTGATAAGGGGTCCTTGGAAAATTAAAGAGGCCTACAGAGCCCCATTTAAATACCCCCCTTATTACCTTTGCATATAAATTCCGTTTTCTTTGGATGAAAAGAAAAATAGAAAATGAGCACCACTGAAACACACAAACATAATTTATGTAGGCTGCAGAACATTACAAATTGTATTCGGATGGGGGGGAATAAAATTACGATTATATGCTTATTTTTAATAATGTAGACTATTCTCTATTTTTTTTAATGACTGCGATTGAGTCACGTGAGCCTAATGCCGATGGCGATTGGGAAAAGTGATGTCCGTTTTATGTTACGATTAACCTTCTGCCGAGCAAATGTACGGTCCACCATGTGTAAGAGGGGGGGGGGGGCATAACAATAAGTAAAAAAAAATATTTCTTAGAACATTACATGCAGACAATCCTCTTTAATTTTGATTGCTTGCTATTGTTTAATTTGAGTCGGGTAAACCAAATCCTTGATTGTGCTTGGTGGCAGTAAGTGGCGGCGACAAAAACTGCTGCCCTTATATGTCATAGCATACATGTACACTGTTGAGTGGCAGAAAAGAGGATAAAAATTGAGATCCTCTGACATAGATTCAGTTATCATGCGGAAATTCCAGATCCATCGGCAGATCCGGTTTTACATGATATCATTATGCACCATATGATTCATGGACCATATGGAAACATAAACAGATGTTCACTCTGTCTCAAAGATGGACACTGCAGTAAGAGATATCCCAGACACTTCTTGAGTGAAACTCAATCGCATACAAATGGCTACCCACAATATCGACGACTATCTTCTTCAGCTGGAGGTTTTGAGACGACAGTTACCCTACCTGGCAACATAACAGTTCCTGTAGATAACCGATGGGTTGTACAACATAATAAACTGCTTTGTAAGATTTTTGATGCAAATATACATGTTGAATATTGCAACAGCATGAACTCAGTAAAATACATTTGTAAATATGTAAATAAAGGTAGTGATCAAGCTATCTTCACAATTGAAAGTAATGCTCATGATGAAGTTAAGAGATACGATACGTGACGTTACATATCAAACAATGAAGCCATTTGAAGAATACTTAACTTTCACATACATTTACATCATCCCCCAGTTATTCACCTATCAGTTCATCTAGAAAATAGACAGCGTATATACTTTACTGAAAGTTCTGCCGCAGAGAGAGTTGCAAATCAACCTTCAACCACTCTAACAGCTTTCTTCAAATTGTGTCAAACAGATTTTTTTGCACGTACACTTTTGTACTCAGAAGTTCCACTTTATTATACCTGGGACACTAAAACTAAGGTATTCAAGCGACGATTACAGGGTAAGCCAGTTCCAGGCTATCCGTGCGTTAAAAGAACAGAAGTTTTGGGCAGGGTATAAACCGTGCATCCAAATCAATTACATTACAGGAAGCATCTATATCTGAATATGGAGAAAATTTTAGACATTTGTTTGCCATCATGTTAGCATCATGTGCAGTGTCTCATCCAAAACGACTTTTGGATGCACACAAAGAAGCTTTTAGTGAAGATTTCCTTCTTAGGAAACACAATCAACAGCCTGAAGTTGATATAACATTTTTAGACGACATCTTCAATATGGCTACTAAAGCCATATTGAAGATGTCGTCTGAAAATGTTATATCAAGATATGACTTATAAGATGAATGGTAAAACACTGACAAAATTGGGTCTTACCTCACCTAATCGATCTAATACACATCCGGTCATTACTACATGGACGTGTGAAATTAGTTATCAACCTCATGAGCAAGCATCAATTGTTCGATATGGTATCGCACAACTAAATAATGAGCAAATTCATATTTTTCGTACTGTAGTTAATACTGAAGAAGATCAGCAAGGTAGCCTTATATTCCTTGATGCACCCGGAGGTACTCCTGGTGGTAGGACAGCTCACTCCTCATTTAAGTTGGCATAATCTAACAAAAGATGCTGATCCAATTTGTCAAATAGAAAGAGGGTCAGATTCAGCCAAAGTCTTACACAATTGTTCCTTGATCGTATGGGATGAATGTACAATGGCACATAAACAAGCGTTCGAGGCTCTAGATAAAACATTGCGTGATCTCAAGAGACGTGATGTTGTTATGGGTGGCATAACACTTTTATTATCAGGTGATTTCCGACAAACGCTTCCTATTGTTCCACGTGGAAGTCCCGCTGATGAGCTTAATGCTTGCATTAAATTGTCATATTTGTAGAAAGTACATTAAGACTGTAACGTTATTTACAAACATACGTGTACATCTCAATAGTGACCCAATAGCTGGTGAGTTTGCCTCCCTCCTCCTAAAAATAGGTGATGGCAAGCTTGCAACAACCAACGATGGCAAGATTGTTATTACTCCAGGTATTGGCTCAATTGTTTCATCACTCACAGAACTTAGTAGCAAAGTTTATCCAAATATAGCCGAAAACAATGTGCATCCTGAATGGCTTACGAAGAGAGTAATTCTAGCTCCTAAAAATGACATAGTGCATGTCATCAATCAACAACTGCTTGATGAAATTCCAGGTGATGAACAAACTTTCACTTCTTTGGATTCTACTCTCGATGACGACCAGGCTGTACAATACCCTACAGAATTTTGTAATTCATTAGAATTGTCTGGTATGTCAACACACAGCTGAATGCTGGAGGCCCAATTATGTTACTCCGCAATATTGATGCTCCAAGGCTATTTAATGGAACGAGACTGTGTGTTAAACGCATGCAACCTCATGTGATAGAAGCTGTAATAATAACTGGTGTGGCAAGGGGCAAACTGATATTCCTTCCCAGAATACCCATAATTCCGTCGGATTCTGCAATAAAATTTAAAAGGCTTCAGTTCTCAGTTAAATTGTGTTTTGCCATGACAATTAAAAAGTCCCAAGGACAATCATTGGCAGTGGTTGGTCTAAACTTGACTTCACCTTGCTTTAGCCATGGGCAGTTTTATGTAGGATGTTCAAGAGCTATGTACGAATAACTTTTACCACTATAAAGGAGACATCTGTTGGAACAAACACAAGAACGCAAGGACACACTCCGTGTTAAATCCTGTTTTAATTACCTAAATTACTTCCAGTGAAATGATTTATTTTCTGAATCTATTTATTTAACTTAAAAATTAAAATCAGGCTGTTATATTTCCCCGGGCAACGCCGGGACACGGGCCCTGCTAGTAATATATAAAGTAGAGACGATGTTTTCCCTGTACCTTCTCGGAGTATAGAAAAATAACCACATGCATCAAAGGCTACTAAACTCACCTTTATATCACACTTATTCACTCAAGCGTGTTTTACTAAATGTCTTATTATTTTTCCAGCTAACACAAAATATTACATTTGGCCAGCCATCTCAGACTCTCCGACACACCAACTCCATATAGGTGGTAGCAAAAACTTTCTTCTCTAACAACTATGTACTGTCACTCCACTCATCGACACCGGGAACTAATAAACACAGTTTACTTTTCACAAAACAGTCCGTCCTTATTGATTATTTGCCTGGTATTAATCTACTACATAATATAAAGCAATACGCAAAGACTTAATGACCGCTCCCGTTCAACCCGATGATATTCCGCGAATATCAGATTACGTTATTTCTATTTCTACCTATGACTTCTATATTAAAATTCATTCCGGATTTCATTGAATGAAATTAACGAACACAGTTCCTGCAACATTTAAGCATTCAATATGGCGACTACAATTTCTTGATCGAATCGACTTGCTATTTAATTCAATAAGCGCCAATATACTGGTAGACCCCGATACATTTACATTTTCAAAATCATACACCTTTAACACACATATTAAAAAAGACTTGCCCAAATAAATGACCAAAACCGTGTCATTTTTTAACTGTATATTTGTCGGCAGAAGCTGCTAATAAACAAGCTTAGTTTAATTGATCTATTTTCCCATTCATTTTTATCTCGAAGCCGTGGTGCAGTCGTTAAGAAGAGAGGTTTCATGATCGCCAGTTTTAACGTTCGATTCAATTCTACCATTTTTATTTATTTAAAAAAATTGAAATCACGGTAGAGAGGGAGAAGAACAATAAACCGTTTCTTTTTCATGCAATATGTAGTACTTTCTCCCGTGCAACGCCGGGCAACGGCTTCCGCTTGTATATATATATATATATATATATATATATATATATACATATATATATACTTTTTCTTATATATGAACTAATTATGTTCCCCTGTGCGGTTCACGAATATAGCTTTCTAACCAAAAACTACATATGAAAATGCACTGTCAAAGATTTAGGCTAATTATTCGTACGTGTTTCTGAAAGCAGACACTTTTTTCTCAAATTCCTCGAATGTTATTTTATCCGGTGTAACGTTTTTTTTTTTTATTACTAATTTAATTTCCTGAGAAAGAATAACTATCCCTCCCAATACAAAGTCATCATCCTTCAATCCATCACAGCGTGTAGAAATGCGGAATAAATCTAATTAGAAAAACTTTTTTGTATTACACCGTGCGGTCACTCACTTGACAATTATAACTACGGGTATTAACAATTTTCGTCTAATAGAAAAAAAACACATTATAAAGTTACGTGTTCGTCTTACAAACGATACAAAAATAAATAAAATGTACTTCCACTGCTATTACACTATGCATAACAAATTAGACGTACATTTACTTGTTTGGAAGTCAAACTTACAGTATTATGCACTATTTTTACGTCCGCTGGTATCACATTAGTTCGTTGGTTTTCAGTATAATTAGTGCTTAGCTTGACGTTTGCATGAAGAGATTTACAATCTAATAAATGACAAAGTAATTAGTATATATCAATGTACATATAGAGAGAGACAGACAAACAGATTTTTACAGCAAGTAAGCAACTTTTATAGAATCTCCCAAAAGAATGTATTGTCAAAATAACAAGAGAATATTGTGTCCGACAATGAATATAACATATTCGTATAAGCAGTCACTTGTTTAGCGCGCGGTCGTTCTTATTTATCCGTGTTATTCGGACCTGTTTGAACTGCTACTCTTTGTTGTAATGGCACCTGAGTCGATTGTGTGAACGCAGGCAATATTTGGATTATACTTATTTTTAAAACAGCCGAATTTATTTCTATATAACCTAGAAACCGATTTCCCATAGCAATGCCGACGTATTTTATTCAAATATACATGCTATTTATTATCATTGATTTTATAGGTAATATTTTTCGTTTAACTTGTAATTAAATTATTTTAGCATTAGCAATATGAACTAGTGTAGCTGAAAGTGAGAAATAGACATTAATTACGTGTTTAGTATAGGTTTTAGTTTATGAAGTAATATTCTATTTAAAAGTATCTAAAAATGTTCTTAATTTGCCAAATGAGTGTAAATTTTATTAAGTTGAAAAAAATGTATTTTACCAATATTTCAAAATTAAAAATATATTTATGGAAGATGACATTGCAACACTTAAATTGTTAAAGAATCGGTTTACAATCTCAGTTTTCTTATAGCCGATTCAATATGTATTCGTAAATAAAAATGAATGAACGGGATTTTGTGTTTAAATCATCAATAACGTATACAGGGAACTAAATTTATTCAAAAGTTATTTTTTCCTTTGGACCGTTATTATTGCCAATCTTCATAAACGACCTTTTTCATGCCATTGTGTCTGATATTGGTATATTTGCCCATGACACAACACTATTCTCGATTGTAGGTAAAACGAATGCGCACATATGACCGATTCATAAAAATATAATAGTAAGTGTGTAGTCGAATAGGGACAAAAATCAGTGGTAAAAGGTAATTCTACTAAGACTAAGTTCTTTTCAATTTACAATTATAAGAAACCTTTTCAACTACCAATTGTCATGGATGATAGCACCCACTCGAAAGTCCAACATCTAGGCTCCTCAGACTGACATGAACAAGTAACATGAATGGGAACAAATGCATAGAAGATATTGGCAAAGCAGCTGCAAGGTAAAGTAGCCTTTCTCTACCGTGCTAGAAAACTTCTCACACCTGTTTGTATCGTAAATATCTACGAGGCCACCATTCGCCCATGCATAGAATATTGTTTTCACATTTGGGCTTGTGCAGCTACCACTAGTCTCTCCTTCTAGACTAGGTTCAAAAAAGCGTTTCTAATCTAATATGTCACTCATTATCGACCAAGATCCAGCTCCTGTTTTATCGCTGCAATCATGCGTCTCTGTGTATATTTTACAAGTACTTCAATGGAATGTGCTCTGATGAACGTGCTGCTCTGTTGCCCCCATCGACGTAAATACAACATACCAACCCGAAAATCAGTTAAATTACTACCCTTATTCTTAAGCCCTTAGCCTTTGGAATTCTTTCTTTGATCTCCTTACTCTACCGACGTGCATACGTTTAAATGCAATGTAAACAAACATCTCGCTGCACAACTCCCCACTTAGAATGCCGTCTATAGATATTGGATCCGAATTAACAGTAGCTCGTTGCATCTCAGTTGTAATCTGCCTCGTTTGTTGTGAATTAAAGTAGTAAAAAAGATAAACGATGTATAATTCTTTATACCAATGTTTAATTTTACTTCAGTCGAAGTTCTCAGAAATCAAGGGGCCCCTTCCTGGGGCTAACACTTAATCTTTATATGAGATACATAGATACCCGAATATTCTATTAAAATTCTCCCTTATGTCTCAAACATTGAGTAAGTAAAAAAAGTTAAGAATAATAAATTCCTTCTCTCCCCAACTGACCAGTCAGGTATGTCATAGTATATCTTTATTGTGGTCTGTTGGTATTACCAGATTCCAGGACAAGAATTCATCTAGTCTGGTGGAGTATCCAACTACGTGGTGTTACTTAAGGTAACCTCACTAGGAGAAGATGCACTATTCCTCGTATGAGGGGGTCTTACTTGTGCTGCGGATTCTATGTAATTTTGAATATTTGGTCAGGGTTTACTTGTAGGGGTAAGTATCCTCATGTCAGGTTGTCCTGACAAACCCTTGTACAGAGAGACCGAAGACGCTCGAGGATAGTGTCTAGTAGGTAATTCTTCTGTGTGTAACTAGCTGTGTCTCACCGTGTGGAAACTTACATTAATAAGACAATACAAGGTTTTGGGTTTTGACAAAATTATAATACAGGAAAAAAAGAAACGATTGCAAAGTTTATAGGAAAATAAGAATCGAAATGTAAATCCACTACGGGATGAACATGTACCAGTTGATCTATTTCAGAGTCAGGTTCAACTTATTTTGCCTATCTTATTTATGATAACACGTGATCCCCAACAGGGAGTTCTTAAAATAATCTAATCTTATGTAGATTTGCAGGGAATATTTTAGTATAGCAAAGTGTTCATTTTTTATAGTCTAAAAACTATATCGCTTATTTCTGACTGATAAGCTATACACTTCTTTGTGTATAGCTCTATCGACTATATATATATATATATATATATAAGTGAAGGCGTTTTTCTCCTGTACCTTTACCGGAAGTAAGAAAATAACCACATGCACTTTAGGCTACTAAACTCACAACTCTATTCAGCTCATTAACTCGAGCGTATTTGAAGAAATATATTTTCTCCAGCTAACAACAAATAATACTTTTAGACCACCATCAACGACTCTTTCAAAAACATACCCCATAGAGATGGAATCAGAAACTTTTCCCTCTAATATTTTTCAACTAACACTATCCCTTTTAAACCGAGAAGTAATACACAACGGATACTTCACAGAAACGTAACCATTACTGCTTTCTATTCATCTTCCATCTATTTAATAGATACACTACATCTCGTAAAAGTGTAATAGACCTTCCCTCAATATTCCACTGATGTTCAAGAATATCAGATTACGTTATTTCTAACTATTACGTATAAACTCAATCTTATTCCGAATTTTACGTAATACATTTAACGAACTTAATCACTGAAACTGCGCATTGATTCAAAATGGCGGCTATAATCTCCTTATCGAATCGACTGCAGGCATTCTCCTAAGTAATCTTCGATTTCTTCAGGTATTATTTCATTTTTTAACTTAAACACTTACACAATTTAATACATTACACCTTTCAGGCTTAAACATAATTTTAAAATTTCTTACAGCGTAAAATTAAATGGAGGGTTCACTTCGACAACATTTATGTGTTGATACCAATTCCCTGGAAGCACGTAATATCAGTTTCTCTTGGAATCTTCCACTAAAAATTAACAGACAACACGAGCTAATTGTTTCACTTTTCACCATCCATACATATACAACATTAATCCCGCATTCGTGCTTAAATGTTCACGTTAGTTCTTTTTCTTTGGGAGGGGGATTTCACGTAAGACGTTGGCTTTTCTTTAGATTTACCTATTATAACCGTCTATTCTCTCTCTCCACTGATCTCCCTCTCTTCTTCTACTCTTTCTCTCGTTCACTCTTTTCATTCACAACAATTTATAAAAAAACGGGTTTACATTCTCGCCGATTTAAATAATCGCAGTACGCAACAGTATCTTAGAGGCAATACACATTAAACAGCTACGTAAAAAAATGTTCTTCTCAGATTCGATTTAAATTATCATTCGCCGATTTTTTTTAAGTACATTTTTATCAGCATGATTATACCTCAATAACGAATAAGGTTCATTTGTTTAATTCACGACAGTTAAAAGGCTGCGAAATCAACTTCGAACACAGACCGGCGTAACATTTGATATATCATTTTATTTTCGAGTTATCGACTGTTAACTAATCTGCACTTTTACAATTTACTTTATTTAACTATTTGTCAATTTTACGAAAAATCCTGTTAGACTGCGACAATTTCCCCTCAGATTTTCAACTCATTAAAACTTAATCCTTCTAGATTACGGTCATTTTTCCCCATTATAAACCTTTCCGTTTGTTGAGAGGCAACCAAATAGCAACCATACAGCAGCAACATAGTCAATGTAAAAGTGCAGATTAGTTAACATTCGATGAATCGAAAACAAAATAACCACATCAAATTCTGTGAAACAATCGGCATATATTTAAATCAAGGCCAGAGTTAGTCGAAAGGTCGATTTTCAATGTTGGTAAATTCAATTTTAAATTTACATCACTCTGGCCGTCGCCCCATCTCCCTTCCTCCCACCCCGGCCGAAATTGAGATCATCACAGCACAAACGGGAAAACTTCCTACGCAATAATTTGAAACACGACTTGTTGGGGTCCTTCCCCCTCCCCTCTCATGTCCCATGTCACCGTTATAGACAAAGCCCCAACTCTGTCCCCCTCCCCCTCCAATGTATTTTCAAATTTCAATCTCCCGTTAAGGTGAAGTTAAAACTTATGTCATTTGAATTCCATCGCCAGCCCGATGAGTTGGTCGCTATTTGCACCAATGAAACAAAACTTGTTTTGTCGCAACTAATGGAATAAAATCAAATATATATATATATATATATATATATATATATATATATATATATATATATATATATATTAGGTGGGTTCGAACATGCGTTTTATATAAAGTAAGCTATCCAGATTGAATTCATTAATTGTTTATATCACTTCTATTTTATGACATACATTTTGGTTTTATCATTTTTAACGTAGGTTTTATTGTTTAAGTGATTTTTTCTTTCGTTTTCCGTCACATAGGTGTATTTACCCCTCGTATTTTTGCGTACCTTTCCCAAATACCAAACAATGTGCTTAACGTTTCTTTCCCGCCATTTTCTATGAGGTATTTCATTTGTCATCCATTTTGAATCATCCACTTTCTTGAGAAAACAATTTATGCGTTTATTTATCTCGTTTCCACCATTTTCTCATTTTGCAAGCCAATAAACAGTTCAATCATTTGCTTCTAGTCTTACATTTTTTTAATTATTTGTCAATAATTTTTAGAGGCGACTTCGCAGCTCTTTGGGAAGAATTGTCCAACCGTTGAAACGCTTCGTTAAACGCACATATTACATTGAGTAACCTTAGAGGTATAGGTTCTTTCTATTATTCATTTCCATGACGTGCTTCTTAGATGTGCTTTTTTTTATCTATACGGCATCAATGAAACTGTTTTCTTCGTGTAATGATAAGAGGAAACTCATTAGAAAAGAGTAATTTTTTAGTTTTATAGATTCTTTCTTTTTAGAATTTCGTGTACAAAAAACATTTCAGCAGAAATGCAAAATAATATTTAATATGTTGTAGGACATTATATATAAGATAAGAGGGATTTTTCCTGACTTTTAGATGCATCTTGTCGATTAATCAGAGTTCATTAAACAAGCGTATTTTATTAAAGACGCTCTACCCATCGTTCAGTCTGTCACACTTATGTCTGTAAAAGAATGTTATTCCAACACGGCGCATTCTAATAATCATAGGAGCATAAAGGCTTATGAAAAAGATCCTGTGAACTGAGTATAAATTATATCCAAACCATTGTACTTAAAATGGGAGGTTACAGTCCTAAAAAGTTATTTCGCTCTCTGAAATAGATGAATGTCTGACATCGAATAGGATGTTGTACTCTTTGCTAAAAATAAATTAAACTAAACTTATAAAAGACATTAAGTATATGCCTCTTAACGTATGTTATTTCTCACGTTTTTGTGGTTTTCCTGGATTCTTCTCGTCACGTGGGAGCTAAAATGTTAGCTCTTTCAGTTAAACTTAAGGCTGGTTTAGCACTTTATTTTTCGGTCACTGATCCGCTTGCAAATGCACATACGATCTGTAAAGACGTTAAGAAATATACACGTTGAATCACGATAACGCATTTACTGTTAGTCTTATAGTAAAGATCAAGGCAGACATGTCTTTAAGATTTGCTAATAGTTCACTCTCCTTTGTAAAAATATATGTTTAATAAATCGTGTTTTGATACTAAAGTGTGACCGTAGCAAAGAGAAAAGTATTTCCCGAGCGTAAAAAGGACGCGTGCCCCAGTGCATTGTTCAAACAGACGATTACTCTACTTTTAAATTGCATTTACACAATGTTAAAACTGTTCAGAATTGCTATATATACTAATAGAAATTGTTCTCGAAATTATTTGTGTTGATCCGTTTGTGAAGGTCCTATCTAGATTGAATTCACGTCAGAAAAATTCAAGATTAGAGTTCTAAGATGTTGTAAAACTACCTGAATTCCCATTGGAAAGATATCCACAGAATATTATCTACAGTTGAATTCATTGAATTCGACAATGCTTCAACTGTTAAATAAAATGCGCCCATTTTCCGACTACATAATCAACGTGCAAAAGCCGCGTAATGCAATGTTCTCGCTCAGAGCGGGATCGAAATGGCGTCTTTGTCTCGAGTGGCTGACAAAAATGGCTCCTTTTCTTGGTGTGCCTTTTAGGCGCAGAAAGACATTTCAGAGAAATAATGAAGTGTCATTTCACTTCAATGTAATGTACCGGATCAGTTGCCTCTACTTTATTAGATGAGCAAGTGTTCTTAAGTGTTCTTAAGTGTTCGGTCATATTACTTACATGAGACGACGATGAGAATCGTATTCCTTTTTCAGCTCTTCTCGTTTTCAATTATTAGCACTCATTTGTTAATGATTTCCACCTTGGTGACCCAGATCCTGCCGTGTATATTATTAAATGTCCGACGAGAGGCTAAACATTTCCATTCATTTCGCCTGCACGTTTTTATTGAATCCCATGAAAAAATTCATTCAAGAAAAGTATCCCTCATTGAATTTCACAGGCAATTTATGAGAAAGCACTAGGCTTTCTTCCCATTTCTTTTTCGGTTTTATTTAATTTTGATTTTCCTTCGCGTTTCCATGCGAGCTTGGTCAAAGAGTTATGCTTTTGTTGGTATAATTTTCATAGTTAACGCACAGATCGAATGGTCTCATTATTAGAAGCGTACAAACAACTGTCGGTGTGTAATGTTTCCATCTGTCACGCTGAAGGTTTAGATAGCATGTTCGTTGCTAAACGCACATCTAAATCTGTGAGGGACGTGATGAGCAGAACCTGTATCTAGAGGTTTAAATAGTCTCGACTTTATTGCTTCTATAAAACGCTAGTAGTTGCTTTTCGTGGAGAACCTCGATGGAAAAGAAGAAAAACATGCACGCTGGACCTAGAATAGTCATATGCATCGACCGCGTGTGAATGACGTGCCTTGTCATCCATAAAAGACAGGCTTAATGAATGTCGACAGACGGCGTTTTAGCATCCAAATGTCAAAGATCATTAAGTGATAACGATCAGTATTACAAATGATATTGGAGAAAATCTACTCTTCGATAAAAGGTCTAGTAACATATATGTTGTTTCATTGAAAATGGTGTTATCGGAAAAGCTACACTACGTGATAAGGATGCAGCGGCAACCATGGTTTTTCATTGAATATGGTGTCACTAGAGAAGAATATATTATGTTACAAAATGTCAGTAGCGAACCCATTGTTTTAATCAACAGAGACCATCTTACGTTCCTTTTTCATTTTTTATTCCTTCATAACTATTTTTGTTTTATATGTGTATTATATTTTCTTATATCGATTAGTGTATAAATCCTTATATACGCGTGTCGAATCCAGGTTCTTGCTTGTCTATATATAAAATACACTCGGACGCCGATGTTTATTTATGAAAAATGCTTATTTAAAAAAAGAGGAGAACACTAACAAAAAAACATCACGTGTCATTACGTTTTACACGTGAGAGAGGAAGAGATAGCTAGATATATAGATAGACAGATAGCTCTTCCCGCTACACCTAGTTACATTGTGTATACATACCTCTAATATTTTCTACTTGAAGTCTCGGAAGCGACGGAAGTTACAGAGACTTCCCTCTGCGTCACCTCTTATCTTAAGGTGCCACTCAAACTGTTACATTCAAAACCGACACTCGTTATGTAACATGTCTTACGTTCTCGCCACTGCGTTCATGCCTTACTTGAGTTTTGTTAGCTTCTAATCCGTTTTCACCGTTACTGTCTTCAAATCTTCTTTATCTACGAGTGTCTTTGTTTATTTTCTTTCATTCCGTTTTACGAATATTGAATTTGCTTCTTTGGGGAATAAGTTTTTTGTTTTTTCACTCATTTGCTTCTTTAAAGACAAACCTAGAAACACTTAATTGTCGTGTAAGTATTAGTATTATTCGCCACATTCTTGGATTTAAAACTAGTGCTATCCAATATAGCGTTAGTAATAGCAACTTTCTTTTATACTCTATAACACTAATCTGCATGAAAATTACTTTCTCAATACTGTAAAATCATTTTTATAGGGTTTATTTATTTTCTGCTGCCTTTATCCTGAGCACCGGGGCCCACACTGTAATTCTGCCTCCACCTGACATGGTCAAAGGTGTGGGCAGGATGAACTTCAGCAGTCTTGAGATCAGGTGCGTGTTATCCAACCATATTTGTTTCGGCCGTCGGCCTGGCATTTCCCCATGAGTCCCCATCTTGTATCTCGTTTACGTGATGGTGTTGTCATTTGCGGGCAGTAAATGTCCGTACCAGCGCGAATGAGTTTCTTTCGTTTCTGTGAGATCGACGTAACGTTGGTGAATATAGACATATCTCATAGGTTCGTGTTCGTTTCTATAATTAATAAATTAATTCTTGCTTCCTTCTTTGAGGGATATCAGTGAGCCGTACTAAATAATAGTATGTACTACAAGTACTAGTGATACTGTTAATAAAACGATGAATTCTGATTAGCAATTATTTCGAAATTATTTGTAAGGGTTCCAATCTAATGTTACCCGTAGGTTATCATCTGTGTTACTTTCTAAAACCACACGCAGATAGTTGTCCCTCTTACATGTTGTATCGCTACCATGTTGCAAAGTCCACGATTTCGTAGATTCTTAAGTATTAACATGGTGTTCGGTCTTGTTGCTAGTATTTAATTGCTATTATTGCTCTCATAATTATCATGATTTTTATTATTAATATCATTATCATAAGAATTATTGATATCATTATTATTATGATTATGATAACTTGCGGTACCTCTGCGGTTTACGGACCGTGCCAAAACCTACGTTTCGTTGGATTATTTTGGCAGGTAACGTAAACCGCCGGAAAGTGCAGAACGAAAACTTAGTCGTTTTTGACGAAAACGCTAACAAACTTTTCGGAAAGGAAAAAACATTTAAATAGAGACAAAAACGGTCATCGTATAGTAATTTCAAAGAAAATATTTTTATTTTTTGTTACGAAGAATATATAATGAACAACTAATAGAAAAATGTGTACTTTTTTAGAAACTATAAAAATTAAGGAGAATACATTCAAATCAAAGAAAAACAGTCATCGTATGGTAAGTTTTATTTATAAATGTTCATTTTTGTTTAACGAAGAAAATATAATTTAACAACTAATAGGAAACATTTCTTTTTCTTTGCCTTCTTTTTTACTCTACCGACTAGGTTAACGTTAAATTGTTTATTCTTTGTTAGGGTTAGGTGGTTTCTTTTTTGTTAGGGTCAGGTTGTTTTTTGTTAGGGGAAGGTTAGCGTTAGTTTGGGGTTTTTTTGTTAGGGTTAAAGTCAAGATGTTTTATATTTTTAGATCCTCTGTCGGGTTAGTATTAGAATTAATTTCCAGAACGGAACAAAAGAAAAATGCCCAGGTGTCGAAGCCATTATTTAAAATGTCAAAACAAAACATGAAATGTTATAAAAAAACTTTAGCATTTCAAATATTAGTCCCGATGTCTAGATATTCAAGAAAACTAGAGTTGGGACCATTCAAATAGTACTGAATATTCCGCAATATTTTTTCACGATTGCCAGTTGTCGACTGTTGCGATCTGATTGACTAAGCGTGTTGGAATATTCCAGCGGTTTACGTAACCTGCCGGAATATGTCGACGTAACGTCGGTTTTAGCGCAAAAGGTTAACGTCAGAATGACACCACTTTTAATTCCTCAGAAGGGACAGGGTAATATTTGCGTGTAACAGCAAATTCCACTAATGCTCCATTACACTTTGAAAGCGTGTCATAGCCCATTTGAGGTGGGGGGGGGGCATTATCAACAAAACTGCACCCCTTTGTTATCTCCTGCAATATGGAAATGATTAATTAAATGGGAGGATGTCCATAGCCTTTACAATTATATTAACATTTACGTGATTTCAATCTATCAGACTAGATTTGAATTATTCCCTGACAATTCTATTGTTCAAGTCAGTATACATTAAACGACCCGAAATCCGTTAACACAAGTATACATGGTTACATATAGATATACGTTGATATAGGTATGTGTGGGTATCAGATTGCTTTTAGCTGGGAGTTGATTTATTGCATTTACAACATCGGAAGATGGCTGATGGTGTTCACGTGAACACAAATGACTGATTATCATTAGCATCATTATTATAAACCGATCAGACTAGCAGAAAATGTTAGAGTCGCTGATAGCAAATCTCTCATACCTGAGGTTAATCGTCCATATTCAAGCTGAGTTCTATCATGCTGCCATTTGCAAGATCATTATCATTCCTTGATTCGCTAATCATTTCAGTAAAGATACAAAGTTATTCGAATCCGATTCCACAGATCCGGTTACAATTAATACCATTCTTACGTTTATATTCCATTATCGCTGCATCAGTCTTGTTTAACAACGCATACATGTTTTCTCACATAGTTTTATGATTATTCGCCGAATATATCATATTGTCATCATTTTTGCATTAATAAAATCGTGTGACAACTCCCTGTGCCAATTCCTCGCCTCTATGTGACTTACTTATATCTTACTATTAATAGAGTATATATTGATATAAAAACATCCATGCCGTAAAATACTAAGCCGAACTTTTTAAAATCATTTAAAAATAATTCAATAACGAAATAAAATCAGTTCTAATGAATTTCAGTTTTTTTGTAAACACTTCATCTATTTTAAATCTTTTGATGCTGGTTGAAATAAATTATGTCGCAATCTGTGATCCTTTTGAATGTAAAAGGAGTTTGCAAGCATTTAAAACTTTCGAATAGAAAGTTATTTATGGATTCAAAATTCTTCATGTGGTATTCAAATTATTGGAAGCTTTTTTCGACCAATAAGTTTGGAAGATTAAAATTATATTGCCTCAAGAGAATAAGTTATAGTTTTATAACAGTTTGGTTGAATAAACAATTTAATAACCGTCATAATTAGATTTATCTTTCAAAATTATTTTTTTCAAATGCTAAAAAAAGTACTGCATAGAGGAACAAAAAACTAAAATAATACTCTCGATTAACACCGGTTAAGTGCGGTTATTTTATTATAACTATATGCTCTGTTTCGGAATTGTTCATAATTTGTGTTTGGAGTATTCTTAGATGTTATTCTCACAACGTTTCAGCCGATGTAACTTCCGACTCTATCGGATGCATCTTGTTAAGCTCTAATGCGCATGTTGAACTCTTGAACATGTACGGAATTTCCAACGCAACACCTTATTTTATCATCGGGTATAGTTTGCTTCCTAGAGGTTCGCAATTCAGTTCGATAAATTTACATGAAGAATGGCCGAATCGTTTTGAGAATAACATCCAAGATGAGAACAGTAGTCCGAATAACCCAAATAATTAAACCTATATGATCGTCATTTATATTGCATAACTTGATTTGATGAAATTATTTTATATAACATTTTTATATCCATGAGTTTCCGAATTTGCATAGTCAGCTTGAAGACACACAGGAAATTTATATATATATATATATATATATATATATATATATATATATATATATATATATATATATAGAGAGAGAGAGAGAGAGAGAGAGAGAGAGAATACTAGTGTGTGCGTTGCAGCATCGCAGTTTAACGGTTGATCTAAATACAAAACTAAACGCAGATCTGAAATCAGCACGTTCAATTCGATGTTTTTGTCGACGTCAGAAGTCGTAAAACTTTTCAAAAACTCATTAATCAAATTAAAAAGTACGTAAAAATAAAACTAGCAACAAATGTTCCGAAATTTTGTGTGTTCCTATTTAACTCACTAAACAACATATTAAGAACAATCGTTCATACTTGTTTGTACGTATTTAATATATCATTTACTTTAAAGATAGTTGTTCTTATTAATCTGGATAAACATATTTGATCACTAATATATTTTTTTAATTTAATAGGAATGCTTTATTTTATATTGTTTTATCATTCATTGTACATAATTGTATTATTTTAGATAAATGTGGACAGGTAAAATGTCTTAAATCTGAACTCATTGAAGAAGGTGAAAAAACAAAATATGTTCGTTTGATCGGTGGCCGTATTAATAAAGCGGTCGCCCACAGTCACAGTATGTTATGCCATCGTGCTTTCGATTCTCACACTAGACATTTTTGCTATAGCATTCCAGTTATTTCCATAGTCGGTATCGACCATCAAAATCCTGAATATTTTGAAATTAAAAGACTGGATAAAAAATATTTGATTGATGTTATCACCTACTAAGCGTTGCTATAAAATTTACGTCAGCTCATGATATTTATAATTAAATGTGTGTTCATTCTTTTCACTCTATACATTTATGTATATACATTTGTTCGATGTGAATACGAACGGTTTTATTTTTTATTAGAAATTCGCAAACAATTATGATTATTCTATAATTAGATAGACATCGGCAGGACAATGTGTTGCATACCCTTACTTAGGGCGGCGGCTTTTTTCGTTTACAACACTAGTCCCGGAACGGGCCGTGCCAGTTCCCGTTTCGGGCTGAAACAGTTCTCGTTTAATCACTCGTCGTTTTTTAACACCATAAATCATATACAAGGCATACCTTTAAATTTCTCCCTCGTCGCGTAGAGGGTGCGTGTCGTCCAGTGGGGTTCTTCCTTCTTCTCTTATGTACTGCCGTGAACTTCGCCGCTACAACAAAAACTTCATGACTGACTCTGAAGACAAACAATCCTTTTAACTTCCATTTTTTTTGTCATTACAGGCGTTAGTTATCTATCGGCTTCGAGATATTCACCAACGTCGAGAGACAAAGAGAGAGCAAATTACTGCTTTCCTAATTACTTATCAATAAAGTCTAAACGATTCGTGGATGGGGGGGGGGATCTTTTGCCTGCATTTTCTTAGGGAAATAATTCCTCTATGTAGTTGCAAATTACATGGCAAAAATCACGTCTGATAGGTTCGCCTCCAAAACCCAGACTGTTAAAACTCTCTTCTCACGAAGAACAAGTGACGTCACAGACCCTCTCGCAGGTGCATATTGACCCTTGATCCGAGGTCTCCTCACGCGGTGACCCTGTCACGTCTGTAAGCTCCGACTGTGAGAACATACCCCATTCTGCAGGGGTCACCCCGCGCTAATTCGTGCAAGTCAAACCAACGATTTCCAACAGATACGTCCATTCCCATAGGGCCATTATCCAACAAATGGATGACATAGTAACTAAAATTGGTTTCATAAATGAAGCTTCTAGGTATTTCCATATAGCAGTAAAACTAAAAGTTTATTCAAGTCAACGTGCAAAGTTTACTTCACGTAAAACAGTACATTTGAAGTACCCTACGATTAACATATGACGAAAACTAACGAAACATCAGCTTTTCTTCGGAAGCAGCTATTTCATTCACTTTCAACAACAAAATCCTAATCATAACGGGTTGAAATACGAATTATTTTGTTTACTACATTCTTATAACTTATATGAAGAAATTATATGTACGGCATTTTGTTAGTTTTAGAAAATACTGTTAGCTGAGAGAATGTTGTCCAAGCCTAAAAATGTTCTTAGATTCGGGACGACATTGTCGAAGCTTATATTTTAACCATAGCGTTAGGGAACGTAGTAGAACTTTTCAAGTAAGTCATATAACTGAAAAAAAGATTTCTATTCAACTTTAATTATATACATCTTCAGACAATTATTTGATTAACCATACAACGTCTAAGTTGAAAGGTGTATGAATACTTTAAAACTCGAACTACTTAAAGCAATATTTGAAGGGGAAAACACATATTGCACGATTTTCTTTCATAAATCAACACAAATTGAAACAGGGGAATATGAAGTATCATTGGTTGACTAGTTTTTGTACCAAAAAGTTTGTAATACACTTGATTGAGGCCTCACGGGCCCAACAACATTACCACTACATAGAACGTAACCCTGGGAAGAAATGCCCAGTAGGCGTACTAATTATGTTCCGATAATACAAATCCGGTCAGCGTGATTAACAGCTGGATCTCACAAAACAAAAAGGCACTTCATATTTTAAGTATGAGTTTGAAAACATCTAGACACGGCACCGAACAGGTACCGGATACAGCGAGAAGAACAATCTAGCAATAAGGCAACTATTCTTTTTCATTTATTGATACACACGTTAGAATACGCATTTCCATTAACACCTATTCAGAAAAACCTAAACGAGGATACAGAGAGGCCTTGCAAATATAGAGAAAAGCTCAATCGCATTATGGTTAGAAAACTCCAAGTTAATCCTAATCGTATGCGGTATATCGAATATTTGAAACCTGAATGCGTTAGGCCACAGGTTTACAAAGCACTTAAGTCATAATCACATAAGTCATAGTTGGGTCTCATTAACAGATAATTTTAAGAGACAGAACGAATTGCACCATGAGAAAATACAGCTAGCCATTGTTGATGGTAGGGATATATACGACTCAGGTATCAAGGCTTTATGATCACGCGTCCAATGCTAGTAGTTATTTCAGAATAGATACATCTAATATTGTAAGCTGTTCCACCTTCATCCTATCATCTTATTGTTGACCTTACATCAACATACGTAGATTCTGTAAGAATATAGAAAACTTACAACACAATTCTCAAAAGATGTCAAATAAGAACAGTCAGCGTTGTCATTGTGCTAATATAAGCTTTTTTCGTCCTTTAAATATTAATACAATCGCGTGCGAAAATCCATCGTTTTTGTTTACTCATGGTTTATAAGTGTCGCACGGTGTCACTTTCTTGGTTACCTTTGTGAGAGATAATCGAATTATTCAAGACCGAGAAGATATATTTTGATGATAAACGCCCCCCTCAGAAAGACTGATTGATGACAATTAACAGTTAGAAATCAGAACACTATTTCTTGAACATAAACCATTAAGACAGTCGAAGATACAACCTATATACTGTAACATTATGAGGTACAAAAAAATAAGAAATATAGGGATACCACGTTCGCCAAGTTAGTCCTCATCACAACGAAGTTAAAATAAAAGAAAGTATATAAATATTTAAATGAGTTTCTTGTTTGGGGGTTTGCTGTTAACTCTTCTACGGAAGTCGGTACGACGACGGTAACAACACCCTACGAACAACATTACTTACGAACAAACGAAGTTCTAACAAAATTCCCTTTTGATTCAGTGTTCGTTAATAATTTCTTAAAGGCATAACGCTACACTCCATTCAATCGATGCATTACTGTACGTTAATGTGATGTTTAAGCCACCATCACACGTTACCTGTAAATAGTTAAGCGCTCATTCATCAAGAAAGTGTACATTGAGATAGAAAAGATAGTATATCTAATAGGAATTTACAGATATAATTCTCTTAAATATTACAGATAAAGGTCTTTTTAAATTCATTATTTTAGTATCAAGAATTAATACATCTAATTTTATTATGAATAGTTGCTATGTTAGTCTAATTCCTAATTTTAAGTTTTTGTTCCAAAAGTATATTTTTCTATTAGAATAATGAATATAACTGTATAGAAGATTTAAGTTTTAAATTTGTTTGTCAATACCTTTTCAGTCCAATCAGAAATAGTAAGCAACTTATTTGATATTCATAAATTCCGTTGATTATTATGAAAGTCAATTAAGCCAACGCTCATTCTTCTCTCGACTAAACCTCAGGGGGCTTACATACTTTTATAATTGAAATTAATTAGTGCCTACTATGAAGTGAGATGGTCTCATTTTATTGAGTTATAAGAGTAGTAAAACACTTTCTCCAATCGCCATGTTAAATAATTATCTTTTAATTAACAATTCCTCTCAAACACAGATTCTAGTCATATATTAATCCGCCAAAGTCATTCAAATTCATGTGTGTGTTCCTTATCATACTCTTAAAATGTGAAGTGATCACCATAAATGCAGGTCCTGAAATAGGGGCTGTATATACGGATGTTTCAAGTACGTTGTTTTTAGCAGAAAGCACTTTAACGTAATAAGCATGTATTTTGAACTTGGATACAGCAAGTGAATAGTGTGACCGTAAACGCAAAAACGTTGCCACTAGTTTTTCTTTAACATTAACCCCAGATAAGAGATTGATCCTATTTAATGTAAATGTTAAGATTTTACCTATTAACTAAAAGATGAACACATGATTCCTGGGTGTAAAGTATAACAAATTGTATTTAAATGTATACACAACAACTGTTTATTATGCTACCGTAACTACTGAATTAAATTCCCTAAAGTCCTCTAGGTTTTGAACGTCATAGAAACATTAAATGACTACAACTTTTGGAATGTTGTTTTTTAACATTTATCTTGCACAAAATACTTATCAAATTGCTGGTTAAAATAAGATACGATTAAACGCCTATGATAAATTCAAGGGTTAAAACACCGTGATATTTTTATAAAATTGTTTCACTACTGTTGTTGAGCGAATTGAATGAACGTACAATTCGCACAACTATATAGTTGGGATGAGAAAAATGTCATTTCTTGTAGTGATAGGTCTTCCAATAGATGCTTTAAAAATGGGCATTCGACATAATTTTCAGAACCAATAAAATATTTTATACTTTAAGTATGGTAAGAATTTCAAACTTCTCACCTTCCTGATTATTTATAACACACTCATTCCTTCTATATTACTCATTGATTAATGTTAGCTGTAAACAATTAGACAAACTCTAGGTACAGTCTTTATCGTGTAAGCATCCAAAACGTGTTTAAAAGATTGTTTCTACTCAGCTTAATATTTAATTCATAGAAATAGTAATAAAAGAAAACATCACATATGAGAAAATAATTTATTAAAATGTGTATGTCGACTCGAAAGATAAAAACTTACATTTTTTAAATAGTTTATATAAAATCAAGTATATGTCCAGGTGATATGTTTCATTGGAAATTAGGAAACCAAAATATAGAAAAAATGTTTAAGTGAAATTTACTTAAAGTAGATAATTCGTTTGAGTGGAGGTATATTCTTATGTGTGAAGAAGTATATATTCCGCAAAACTTTTTAACGGTTCAACAAAGGAAGAGAGGGGCAAAATGATGAATTACATTCAAGAGAATTTTGTTTTAAATTAGTTCACTCCAAACAAGGCAAGTTTCCACTGTAGACGTAAAGGGCTACTGAGAATTAGGCTAAAAGTCTCTAGAGGGTCATCTTAAATTTGGAGCTGTGCAGCGAGAGGCTTGTTCAAATTAGTTTTACATTTCTGCACGTCGGTATATTCAAGGAAATGTGGAGCAGGGATAAAGTTCCAGAGTCCGGCAGCTCGAAGAAAGTTATTGGAGTAGAAGACATTCCGTTATATGGGAACCTCTACAGTAAATAGATGGGATTTAGCTGATTGTCGGAGTTGTCAAGTGTATTTACGTCGAGGAGGCACCAGAGCAGCAAGTTCATCGGAGCACATTCCATTGAAGTACTTGTAAAACAAGCACAAGAATGCAACATTGCGGCGATGGAACAGGGGCTGAGCTTGGTGGAGTGAATCAATTATTAGATTAGAGATTCGTTTTTGGACCTTGTCTAAGAGGGAGAGACTGGTGGATGGTGCAGCAGCCCATATGTGACAACAATACTCCATGTATGAACGGATTTGGTTTTGTAGAGATATAGGATACTGGCAGATGTGAACAGTGTTCTAGCACGCTAGAGGGGCCCACTTTCATTGCAGCAGACTTGGAAATACCTTCACTGTAGTTGTTCAAATTGATATTACTTGTGAATGTTAGGCCGAGGAGTTCGAACGTTAGACTCTCAAGTAGGTTGTTATTTTCCATGTGGTTGAAGAAGTTTCTTGTAGTTGGTGCAGGAAAAGAGACTTGTCTTAGCAGCATTAAATGTTACCATCCATTAATGACCAAATTCCACTACAGACTGGAGGTCACTCTTTAAGGGTACAACTAATTTATACAAATGTAATTTTATATATTTAATATAATTAAATATATTTACTTACATGTGCGAATGTGTATCTATCAAATCAAATTTTAAATTGCATAATAAAATTACATATAAATTTACCATCAATAAATATTTATTAGTAGTTATTATCGTGAAAATATGTATTAAACAATATTATAGTTGCACTAATTTACCATACACAATATTTTTCGAGTTTTATCGATTACCTTTTTAAGATTTGGGTGTTTTCTCAGTCCGGCTAATAGAGTTTAACTATGTCTCTAAAGCCGAAACTATACTATCACTAATATTAATTATACTATTGTTTAATGTTTAATAAAATTCAGACTAGTGTATTATCTTCCAATGCTCCATAAGGGTTGTGTAGTATCTGTTAATTTGTCACGATATCATCCGTTCAGCCATTACCTCTTCTTTCATGGCGGGTAGTGTACATCAAGAAGACATTATAACAATTGATTGTTCATTAGTAAGCTCATCACTTACATTATATATAGTAGCCAAAAATATGCGACCGCGAGAGGATATTTTTGCTAGTAATTAATGAATCATATACTTTTAATATATTCTCGGGGATTTATGTCAATATTTCAAGGGAATGTGTTATAAATCGTAATTAAGACAATTTTAAATGGGGGGGGGGGGGGTTATAAGAATTACGAAAAATAGTTTTCCTTGATTTTTAGATGTTATATATCTACTATTTACTAAAACATAAGCAACATATGTGGTTTTTCTTATCGAACGTCGATTCGAAATTATTCTGCCAGGAAGATATATAACTAATTAAGACAGAAATGACGCAGCGAAACAAAAGCAACAGAGTTGTTCTTCAGAAATGAGCAAAGGGAGACCAAAGGTTGATCGTTCGCTTTAGTTCGATATACGATGTTCGAGGCAGATTATATTTCGAAGCCTCGTGCGAGTGAGCAATTTCACAAAAGTCAGCCTGGGATACGTAATGAGCAGAACACGGTTACGCTAATTCGCTTACAAGAGATGTATATTGAAATCAATGTGTGGGTGGGCAAAATAGTGTTATTTCTTACTTCAATCTTATACTGAGACTGGTATAAGTTTTTCCAACTGGGGGAAATATAGACGACGCGACTACTACTACTACTACTACTACTACTACTACTAAAACAGACAGTGACCAATGATGCAACCGTGAGGAATTGAGACTACTGAAAACGCTTGCTATTCGTAATGTTACAGAAAGTCGAAAATATGACGGTCCACTATGAGTATTACACATTTAGAAAAGCAATGACATTCAAGGTATTTATTTAATCCTAATTACTAGAAAACCGCAAACTTTGATACTGAAAAATTATTTTCTTTAATTTAGGTTTCCTTTATTTGATGTTATACTGGTTATGTTTATAATCAACACAGCAACTAGTTAAGCTATTTGAATGAATGCGAAATACAAAAGAATTCTAGCCAATGAGTTTAGAAATACAGTTAGGCAGGTTAAAGAGACAGGAAATATATATTACATTTAACGTAATATGATTGAATTAACAAATGCTACCTGACGATATACTCTATATGGCGTCCATCTTTGAAATAAGTTTTAAAAGTTATGTTTTGTTGCTTTACCCGATGACAGTGTTCGTTATTTTTTGTAAGCGGTAGGTAGAAAGTAAATAGTTTTAAATATCTAAATCGTACGTATCTGGCCAGAAAATATCCTTAACATCCGGATGATGACTTATCCAAGTCATCATCTTCGATTATAACAATCAACACGATATATTTTTTATTTGTCTCTATAATTAAAATATATTATTAGACATGGAAAAGCTGATGGAAAAAAAGCAATGGTACTCAATTGTGTTTCTTGCAATATATATATATATATATATATATATATATATATGAGAAGAATGTTGTAGTTCGCTTGGAGCATTGTGTATAGAGTAAGAATATTATTTTTTTGAAGCCGGCCCCGGCTTTTGGCAAAAAAAAAAAACACACTCCAACGAGTGGTAGTATTTATTTTATTCTGAGGATGAGGGATACCCTCGAAAATTAAAATAATGAAAAGGACACACTCCAACCCAACACCACGGTCACGATACACTGGTAAATAAAAAAAAAATTTTGAAAATTATTGACTTTTCAATATTGTCACTTTGTTTTGTTTTTACGATTCCACGTGTCGTATGTGTCACTCTAACAACGCATTGTTATCGCCTTCAAATAAATAATATTCTTATATATATATATATATATATATATATATATATATAAATCAATAAGTGTATTTAAGTAGTCAGGTACATTTGTTCTGCACAAGGATCTTTGACATGTTTTGCATTCTAACACATGTGTTAAGACTCAAAAGTAATAGAAACAAACAACTTAATAACGTAATAAATCCGTTTCATGAATCGTCATTTACCTGGTAATCTTGAAAATTCGCGATAAGTGTTGAACATTACTAAAGTTAACAATATTGTACTCACTAATATATAATAAATAATAGCGTATCTTTCACCGTTACTGCAGTTACTTGACACATGCGATGGACAAACGTGTATTAATATCCGTAACGTTTTTATACATTTAGAAACAAATTCAAACTAAAAACTGTCCTATTTTTTCAAATGCATAAATACGTTAATATTACACAGATGACGATCACATGTACAGGGAAACAAAGTAAATTTGTTATATTAGAAATATTATAAGTCTCTATTCAAAAGGATATCAAACATTTCTTGTCTACAAGCTGTGATTTTATGATTGCACTGTTTTGATTCTGAGATGTTTCAGTTGCTTATATTTATTTATTAACAAAGTGTTATTATCTACATACATTAGAGGCATTACATATAAACACTAAAATGTCAGAAATTAATTAAATTAATTCCGATAACAGTGAAGATGACAACGTCTTAATCAAATATGCATAGTAACACTCAATTGATAAGACAACTAATGTTAACGGTTCCCGCCAAAACTATAACTAAAACATTTAAGAGCACTCAGTATCAAGCATTCTGAAGATAATTCAAAACGGAACTAAAACAGGTGTACTGCGGTAGCCTACTAGTACAGCAAGTTAATCTGCCAGTTCAATCCGTGAATCAGAACATTAATAAGGCATCCAGAATGATGAGCAATAACATATCAAGACAATACATCTGAACTATATTACCATACAACCTAAGTGTAAGGATGTATATTAAACTAATGAATTCCGAAAGAAAAATGTTTTTAAATAGAACTCGGCAAAAGAAATAGGCAAACAAAGAAATAACTGGCACAAACCAGATGTTCGATCACAGAATGGCTAACAGAAATATATCAAGTGATATCCCCTACACGGACAGAAACTTGTCTGATGGATACGAGGCGGGAATTGCAATCGCCATGTGCTGTGCATTCTGTATCTAATAAACTTGATCAAGTATTACTCTTTTCTACATCCCCTGCAAGAATCAAGTTACATAGTTATAAAAAGAATGCCAATTTTACTCTGAATGTATTTGCAAAAGTGTTAGTTCCGCAATTCATACATATTTAGAGTGCACAAATATTTTATTATTCGTTTGTTTTCCTCGTCTTGTGATATACATTTTCTGTGTTGGCCTTTGTTATTCACCTTCATCAAAAATCGTCTGTTCTGTGTTGATTTAAAACCATTTTCTGTTAACATTAAGTAACACCTGCATTGAAAATTGTTTTTTTTATCCGTTATTAAAAAGAAAAGTCAATTTCTCCAAAAGATTGTTTGTGACGCAGAAAATTTAATGCAACAAAATTCCTGTTGGATTTTATCATTTTGCAAAGGTATTCATTTGTTCTATTTCGAATGTAATTATTTTCTTTTCACCAGCAAAAAAGTTGACTCTTGGAAATACAAGTAGTATAATAGCTAATAACTCTTACGGTGAAAAACAGAATTTTTTTATACAGTGTATATGTACTTGTGAAAATGCACTGCCTGTTTTAGATATTATATAAAGCCAATGTAAGTTGATTGAAGTATATTTGAAATGTAGTGCGTTTGTGGATTAGGATAATGTTATAAGTAAATAGTACAACAATATGGTGTGGTTTTGATAAGTATTGTCGGTGCTATATAATTGTAGCTTTGGTTTCTTTTAAAGAAGTTAAAAATGTTTCATTTTGAGATGGTGTCTTTGATGGGTAGGCAGATTTTTTAATAGCATAGTAAGCGTTGGCTCATCATATAATTTCTTTAAAGCCGATTAGAATAGGCTTTCTTGTGAGCAGTTGATAGCAGGAAATACACCAATGTGATGTTTCCGCGTTGAGTAATATTCGATTTTTACTATGCTTTATGGTCAAGTCGATCAGATAGTTCCAGATTTTTTATCCCAGCTTATATTTGTATACCTTGTTGTTTGGAAACATTAAAGTTGTGGAGTATACGGCGAATGGATAATCACGTCATAAGAACTAAACGGAATTGAAATGTCTACATTTATGTTAGTATGCTATAAAACAACTTTCAGTAATGTTACAACGTGTGTGACGGTGCATTTAATTATGTCGTTTCCAGAATTCTGAAGTAATAAAGTTGTAGTATCGACTAGAAACTTATGATTATGTTGTGTAAAGGCTCATGCTGGAAAGCCTATGTGTTGTCGCCTTCAACTAGTGACATCTTGTTCTGTTTTTAAACATGTCATTGGGACTATGGCGATCCAAGCAAATGTTGGTTATTCCACATAGTCGCATTTATTTCCTTTTCTTGCATCCATGGAATTGGGTTTTGGTCAATTAACTGTTCTTTGTATGTTTGTTGAGAATATCCTAACTTGCTAACTCGTAGAGTAACATTTTAACTCGTACGGGAAGAATTCTCATTTGTTAATGATCACTGCACTAATTTTCCATTGTGTATTGACCGTGTAACCCTGTTTTCATTAGGTATTTATAGAGAATTCTTATATATTAGTATTTCCCATTTCCACTTATTATAGTATTGCGTTAAACAGAAAATATGACAGATATAAAGGAAAGTAACACAAAACGGCTAAACAAGACAGTAACCTATTGTTGTTGTTACTTGACTTTCTAAGCATACAACATATATTGTTTGCGATTGTCCTTTCTTGCATTATATGACCTTCGACTATTAATCTATATGTAGAAGTTCAAGAATTGTCACTTTCTTGGAAGTCGATTAATTTTGTTATTACTAATTTATATTAAGCCCGGTCAAAATCACAACTCAACCCTAAGCATGTAAGGGTAATTCGAACTCCATGTTCCACTCTCTGCCATGTTATGGCCTTCAGAAACTGGTAGTGAATTTAATCTAGGAAAGTAGTTATTTCTATAGTTATTGAACGTTGTTGAAAATGTAATTATTTTTTTTCTGAACGATAGTAATTTTTATCTTTTAGAAATTTGGGCTAAATTTCGCCGTTATTTCATTAGTCAATTTTTATCAGTAATTTGTTTTTCAGTTGGTTTAACTTAATCGCATATAATTGTGATTTGTTCCTTTATTTACATTGGTATTTTTTGAAGATTCTGTTGTTGAGCTTATAGATAACTTTTCCAAGTTCATTTAAGCAGACATTCTCATGACCTAGTAAGTGTATTCACGGGTCTTTTTGAATGTTTGCAAGTGATTCATTATTGTTGACTGCTTAAGTATATATTATTTACCTGTTTTTGCTGCTTTTCTGAAGTCTACTAACACCTAAGGGAATAGTTTGTTAATGTGATTTATATACTGGGTGTAAAGATTGTCTGTATTGCTACGAAAGCGCGGGTGTTTAGAAGACAGTCACTAGTCATAGAAAAAAATATATATATATAAAATATATATATATAATCTATAATATATATGATATATATAAAACATAAAATAATATATATGTAATATATGTGTATATATATATAATATATAAAATAATATATATGTAATAGATATGTATATATATATATAATATATATGTATATATATATAATATATACAAATATATAAAATAATAAATATATATATGTATATATATATAGATTATATATAAAATAATATATATATGTATATATATGCATTATATATAAAAATGTATAAAATAATATATATGTATATATATAGATTATATATAAAAATGTATAAAATAATATATATACAATATATATATGCATATATATATAATATATTTGTATATATAGATATAATTTATAAAAATATGTAAAATAATATATATAATATATGTATGTATATATATATAAAATATAAAATATATGAAATAATATATACATATAATATATATGTATATACATATGAAATAATATATACATATATATATATATATATGTTATATGTATATATATATAATTAATACAAAATAATACATACATATAACATATATGTATATATATATAATATATACAAAATTATATATATATAATATACAAAATAATATACATGTATATATATATATATGATATATAAGATATATGAAATAATATACATCTATATATATATATGATATATAAGATATATAAAATAATATACATGTATATATATATGATATATAAAATAATATACATGTATATATATATAATATATAAGATATATAAAATAATATACATGTATATATATAATATATAAAATAATATACATGTATATATCTATAATATATAAGATATATAAAATAATATATATAATATATGTATATAATATGTAAGATATATAAAATAATATATATATAATATATAAGATATATAAAATAATATATATATAATATATAAGATATATAAAATAATATATATATAATATATAAGATATATAAAATAATTATATATATATATATATATATATATATATATATATATATATATATATATAAAGATAGATGAAAGAAGAGTGATAAACATGTACGAATGTCCAGATTTATTTAAAACTTCAATTATCCATTGCCAGGTATATTCTGTAATAAAATAATGTTTATTATTCTTTCCTTAAGCCAAGGCTTTTCAAAGATCGAAATCTTATCATCACAGGAATTATATAGATAGATAAGTGTGCACTGGAAAAGCCAACATACAACATTTGAAAAAATATTAAGAAATGTAGAGTGAAAAAAACGTTCGTGTAAAAAAGATATGGGGGTTGTCCAGTTGGTAATTGTCCGTTGATAAGGTGTCCAAGTAAAGGAGATTTAGATGGAGAAGAAAAGTTTTTCGTGAAGACAGGATGGGAGAGCGTTAAAAAATGAAGTAACTCCAATAGTGAGATGTTGAGTTCAGATCGTTGGTGGAGCGTACTTAATCGGAATTAATGTGAGAAATCGAGCCATTTTAAAAATATTTCCTGGGCCGGAGCTGAATTGATTAAGTACGCTCCACCTACAGAATATAAATTGCATTGAACAGTTGAAGTTTGAAATAACTCTGGATATTCGTACATGTTTATCACTCTTCTTTCATCTATCTTTATAATTGCTCTATCTTGTATATTGAACTTAAACCATTTCACTATAGGTTCCATCTACTAAAAGTTTACTTCTAGTGTAATATTTGATTCTATATATATAATATATAAAATAATATATATATATAATATACGTGTATATATATAACTTTCTTAGTAAAGATGGTAGGTGAAAAGCCATTAGAGTGCTCGATTAATTGAGAAAATAAAAATTAAGAGCGTAATAGTTATTTATTATTCAGTACAGAAAATCAGTACAACGTCAGTACCATTGCCTTCAACTACCTTCTTGCAAAATAAGTTATACAGACCCTACCGGGAGTTACAGTGAACCCCGTTAGCCTTTTAGTCGAGTACTCTCAACAGAGATACAGAAAAAAACGGTTAAACAGGGATGTCACACCAACAAGCCTGAGGAATTGAAAAACGCACTCTCGGATACACAACAAAAAATATCCCAACACTTAATAATCAAACATACACCAGGATACTCCTGACTAAGATAGTGAACGTCATAGGAACGATGAGATTGAAGATCTTAAACACAGAACAAACGAAGACGGTAAAAGACCACTACGGATTTACATCTGGTAAATATCGACCTAAGGTGGAGGTTTTGGACGGTTTCGAGAAAGATCGACTTATTATTACCCACAACCTAAGATTTACAAATAAACGAAACTCATTCTAGAAGACACTAGTCGCCGACATAAACAACTTAAAAGAGGGAAATGATGCACTGGTATTCTCTGACAAAACCAATAACATATATAACATGACGAAAGATATAAAACAGCACTAACCAGAATCTCCACCATCGATAAATCTCAGTTAGTAAATAGGAATGCATATAGGGGCATTAATAACGAAGCGACTGAAATAGCCACAAAATGAGGAGTCGAATACAGAGCTAACTACCTAGTAAAGAGAAATGTCTTTGTTACCATACAATACCGCAAAATAAACTTTAGAAATGAGCCCTCCTGCACAATTATCAACCAAGCTAAATGTTAAAAGTGTAATAGGACCAGCAAGTAAATAACTAGTTAAAAATATAGTCAATTAATTTAAAGTGGTAACACATCTCAGTTTATTGGGCAATACAGATTCAGTCTTAAATTGGTTTAAAATATACAGGAAAAACATAAATGCAAGTTCATGCAATTACACATAGTAGACTTCTACTCATCAATAACAATAGACACACTTGATAAAGCCTTAACCGTTGCACTTTCACACACAGACATTAGCGAACTAGAAGGGGATACAATCTAACAAGCAATAAACTCTGCTTTTCTTCGAGGAAAAGGCCTGGGTAAGAAAATCGACCCAGGAGACCCATTTGTATGTAGCAATGGTGACCTATGACAGTGCAGACATCTGCGAATAGTCGGATTGTTCATATTGTAAACGCGCTTAACTAAATTCTCAGAGAATTCCTTAGGTCTATACAGAGATGCCAGACTTTGCTTGTCTCGAAACACAACGGGAACACCCTAGATAGATTTCGAAAAGACTTAACAAATACCTTTCAAAAACACGGATTAAAAATTACCATCAAAACTAACTGAGACCAGGTAGACTTCAAAGACACGACACTGAACCTTGCAAACAACACACGCCTTTCAACAAACCCACCGAGACAATTCAATACATCAACAAAAATTACTGCCACAGCCTCCGTTTTTAAAAACTTAGTTAACAACATCAGTCAAAGAATACTCATCTAGCCCCGAAATCTTCATACAGGCAGCATCCTATTACAATGTGTACGCTTCGCGACAGTGAGTTAAAAGATTAAATCTCATGAGAAGTCAGTGATTTTGTTAACACCCTTTTGCCATTAACACCGGGACGACAGTAGAGCACCTTTTCACAACTTACAAACTCTTTTACAGAAATACAATCAAGATTAGCTACTCTACCACGCCATCTGTAAGAAAAAACATCTCTACTGGGCCGGGATCAACAGAAAACACATGCTGCTCAAATTATATCTGAAGTATCAGTGTGTGAAATATTGAATGCAAAATCATAAAGGATTTCTAGGGTTATTTCCTTACGAGAGTTTAAATTATTTAGACTTTTAAATTATAATGTTTAAGTGATAAAACATTTTAAACTCATTAAATTTAGATTTTTTTAATTTAAATTTTAAATTAAAAATATGTTTTTTTATTTTGTCAATTTAATTCTCTCCTTAAAAATGATTTAGACTAAACTTCAAACTATAAAACGCTGTATAAAAATACTGAAAATATATTTTTAAATTGTTACATTTTTTATTCTAAACTTTTATATTTAACCTCCTTTGTTGGACTTTAAGTTTTGTAATGAAATATATCTTTCCTTAACGCAGAATTTTGACGATTCTAATTACACACTTAACAGCAAATAACGAATCAAAACAAGAATGATACGAATTTATATGCATTTTAAAAATATACGTAATATATGATATATATATATATATATATATATATATATATCATATATATATATATATATTAAAATATACGTAATATATGATATATATATATATAGATATATATATATATATATATTAAAATATACGTAATATATGATATATATATATATATATATATTAAAATATACGTAATATATGATATATATATATATATTAAAATATACGTAATATATGATATATATATATATTAAAATATACGTAATATATGATATATATATATATATATTAAAATATACGTAATATATGATATATATATATATATATATTAAAATATACGTAATATATGATATATATATATATATATATTAAAATATACGTAATATATGATATATATATATATATATATTAAAATATACGTAATATATGATATATATATATATATATATTAAAATATACGTAATATATGATATATATATATATATATATATATTAAAATATACGTAATATATGATATATATATATATATATATA
>OY744527.1:104464066-104481566 GCA_963556195.1 Sepiola atlantica
TTTAAATTATTTGGAAAGAAACTATACAGTGTACTTATTAAGAATACTGCATTTAGAGATAATGAAAGCTAGAATTGGTTGGTCAGGGGTGATCTCAAAACATCTACCTGAATGGCAGCCCAGGAACGAGCCACCCGCACACGGTCTATCAAACATTACATTGACAAAACAACAAAATTACCAAGATGCCGTTGTTGTAACGAAAGGGAAGAAACCTTAGCGCATATTGTATATGAATGAGCAATACTAGCACAACACCAGTATAAAAAATGGGGACACGACAAAGTCGCTCAGGTACTACACTGGAATATATGCAGACTTTATGAATTGGACCAATATGAGAAGTGGTATAAGCATAAGCCAGAAGTGGTGCAAGTAAACGACAATTTCAAACGTATTTGGAACATGCGCATACAGACTGATAAGGCTAATTGTCACCCAAATCTCAGTGAACAATAGTCGCTGCCAACGAAAAATCATTGGTAAGCGGCTGTCGCGATAATGCAAAGCTGTTTGCAAGGGTTATCGAAAGAGTTGGAGAGTACTGGAAATCTTTGGAGAGTTGTTCTTACCCAAACTTCAGGGAAAACTAGCGGTTATTATCAGTGAGTAATCTTTGATGATGACTTGGGTGAGAACTCATAGTAAGTAATAATAATAATATAAAAAGAAAAACACTTACCTTTATTCATGCATATCTTAGCTATATATAACAAGATTTAATTTTCGAATGTAATATAAATAGAATTGTGGTAGTTCCCCGCCCTCGGTTACCGGTACGCATTACTATTATTATTTGTACTCACTAGTTCTCACATAGATTATCGTCAGTGATTGCTTACCGACAACAACCAGAAGTATTTCCTGGAGTCTGAGTGACAACAAGCCTCCCCAGATTTCCAGTATTCTTCACCTCTTTTCGATAACCACCGCACATAACCTTGCGGACTCTTACCATTGATTTTTCGCTAGTGAGGACAATTGGTCTTCTCTGGGAGTGTGGTGGCAATAAGCCTCCTCAAGGTCCCAGCATTCTCCGCACTCTTCCAGTGGCGGTCTGGTTTTTGCTGTCTTTCCTCGGTCTTCTCATCCTTCTTGACACTCTTCACCATTTGTTTATTATTATATTATGCTATATTATATTATACTATATTATAACATATTATATTTTTTGGGGGGAAGGGGAAGAGTCTATGGTGTTTCTTGTAATTTCTGTTCATTGGTTTATTTTTGTGTAGTGTTTTCTGAGGCTGGCGTAATTTGTTAGGGGGGAGATTATGAAGTGATGTTTCTTACAGTTTCTGTTCCTTGGTTTGTGATGTGGTGTTGTTCGTGTGGTTTTGTTTTCTTCTTCTTGTAAATTCCATGTGACTGGTTATCCTTTGTGGCTTTGCGGGTTGGTTTCCGCATTCAAGGATTGTTATTAAGATTGCAGCGTTTTTGATCATTGCCGTCATTAGTATGGGTTAAATAATCCCTTTGATTCGAATTTCTCCCAATCTTTTTTTTTTAATTTTTTATGGAGCGTTCACTAGTCTCTTACGATTATTGGAATTATACTGACTTTTGCATGCTCCATATTCCTTTCAGTTATCTGGGTAGTTCTGTGTATTTGCTTCGTTTTTCCGTGTCTTTGATCTTCACTCTGTGGTCTGCTGGAACGGCGAAGTCTACGATTTTGAAAGATTTTTCCTTCTTGTCGATTATAATAACATCAGGTCTCCTTGCTTGTATGAGTTTATCTGTTTGTATATCCATGTCCCAGTGGATTTTATGTGTTTGGTTTTCCAGTACTGTTTCTGGTTTATTATTATTATTATGATAATAATAATAATAATAATAATAATAATAATAATAGATCTAGATATAGATTAGAATGCATACGACTATTTTACACTTTCTTGAAATGTTGTAATACACGCTATCGTCGTATCAGAAAAAAGAAAAAAATGATTTGATTCTCGGCGGATAGAAAAGGTGATAATTTTCACTAAGAGCAAGTTCTCAGTTCAGCAAAGAAAAGCAGATATAAAAAACTGCCTACAAATATCAGAATCATCCTACTTTCATTGTCCATGTCAACACCGACAAATATCCATTAGACCTCACCGTCTACATATGCGATTTTCTTCCCCGCCACTACTTACTAAATTTCTGCAAAATAAATGTTTGAATTGTCATCTCCGGGTTTTCGTTTTTATATTGTTTACATTTTGAACATTTTCATAACCGAATTTTGAATACACAAAAGTGAACCGATAAAATGATCGCAAATTATTCGTGTTATTTCACATTGCGCTGAACAAAGGATTCAACAGTATTTTGTTGACAACACCAAGACATTTATAGACGGGAAGGGAGTGATAGTTTGCATCATACTTTATGTGTAACCATAATTATGAAATTATTTTATTTAATATTCGCATACTTAATAATTTATGGCGAAGTTATTTTCTATAGATCTGAGACTTTGGTTGATAATCTGATATTAATAAAATGTAAAGGACCAAACATAGACCCTAAGTTGAGATGTAGGTATTACAAAGTTACCTCCCTTGAAAGCTATATAGTTTGGGGTTTCAGGAGACGTTAAATCTCATGAGAGCACGTGACTTTGTCCCGGCAGTCATGAGGTCCAACAATGAGACTAAATGTCTATCTCCTTTGCTTGCTGTTCACCGAACGAAGCCGATCTGCTACGTCCTGTACCTGCTCCTACTTCGTGCTCCAATGGGCTGATTCGAAGTAAATCCCGTGTCTACTTCTTTGCTTGTGTTACAATTGTTTATTGTCTCGGGTCGTGTATTGAATATGTTTGTTTACTTCTTGTGTTGCTATAGTTTGTGAAGATAACCTGAATAAAAAAATATTTATTTAATCAATCCTTTTTGTCGTATGTTAAGTAACAAAAATGTGGGGGGGGGTGCTTCCATTACTAACCACCATTTGCCTTAGTAAAATTAGAATATCCAATATTCTCGTTTTTCAGAGTAAAGATCACACCAGCCCCATTGGACAACAAAATAATTTTATTTTTATTCGAATTATTTACAACGTCTTTGTTTCGGCAATTTTCTGAAAGTTTTAGCTATTGTACTTTCTAACGTTCTTGAGATCCGTTTCATATTTCTCATTAATCTAAACATTTTAGCTGAATCCGTGTTTATGGGGTATATTGACATCATTCGGTATGTCATTCTTTTTAAATATCTAAAAGTTACGAAAATGTTCTTAAGTTTGAAGCATTTCTAGCATAGTTGGCACCCAACTTTCTTGCGGGGTGGAAGTATCCGAGAGGTAGAAGGGCTTGTTTACAAATAAAGACTCGGAAAAAAATCAAAGCAATATGATTGGATTACTTTATTTGATGTTACAATGATTTCTGACGTTGTATTTCATGTACCATCGGTGTATCCGAGACCAACTTAGTTGGAGCAAGCACGGAAGACGTTCACGCTATACAGTCACAAAATTAGCTCACATTTTTTGTGTTCTCTTTCTATTGTTTGCCTTGTCCATATCTTAGCTAACTAACAAATTAGTTTAGTTTTCAAATCTCACAATATTTTATTCGAATTCTATCAACGCATTTTTCACTAAATTCCAAACATAACCTAGCCTACTTTTCGTCACACTTAGTATCAACCTCGCTAACCACCATCCTAGAAGCAATCACGTTACACATCAAAATAATATGATATTACTTCATCCCTTCTCGAATGTTTAGCGGTTAATTTTCTGTTTCTATATAAACCTTACAAATATAAATAAAAAGTGGCAATTCTCTATGGGTTATGTTAAATTCCAAAACAGAGAAAATCAACGGACTAGAGCATTAAGCGCGTATATACAGAATTGAAAACACATTTATAGAATCTCACGGATTTTCGAGTGCGAGAACCAAAATAATACCCCAACCTCCGAGCAAAATACAAAAGTAGATAAAACATTAAAATTCCTTAAACGAAACCTGTTCAAAACAGCCGAAAGACCTGATAATTCATTTAGAAGGCGTTGCTTAAAGCGTCCGTAGTTTCGTTGCTTAAAGAACCATAAGTTCATTTTTCGCATACACAAGAATTAAACATAGATCACACCAAAACGTACATGGTTTGCTTTGAACAATATGGCATATTCTATTTCGTAAAATCTTAGAAAGAATTCTATCACTTTGACGGATATATTCAGGTTTCTGTGGGAATATAAGTTCCCTGGACGAAAGATAAGGGAAGCGAACATCCTTATGAATTCCTTATTTTCTACGAACGTTATTTCCTCAAATAGAAAATGTTTTTAGGACATCCAGTCCATTCGCTGCACTGGTGAATACCTTCCTTGGCTAAGGAAAGGCAGTGTTCGCTGAAGAAATCAAATAAAGAAACGCCGTAAAGACAGAACATACATACAAGGTTCTCAGGATTACGTATAAAAAATCCCAGAATTTCGAACCGACCAATCAGAGAGGAGGATGATGTGGCATATTCTTTCTTTCTTTCGCCGAAATAAATATAAGCCTACACACAAGAAAGTATAAATTCATTAACAATTCTCATTTTAATTTTTAAAGTAAATTTTTCTATTTGAAAGCATTATTTACAAGTAATTCCACCGAATGTGCTCCGACAAACTTATTCTCCTATTTATCTACATCCCACAAAGTAGAATGTGACACAAGGTCGGAAAGTGGGAATTTGCCCTCTAGAAGAAGAGTACGGAGTTTCTTAAAAAATTGCCTGGGCAGGGCGCCTCAGACAGTAAGCAATACACTTACTCCTCCCCAAAGAAGGGAGGCACAGCCTGGGAGGGGGTTAACCTCCCAGAACTGCACAGGACAGACCCATTGACCGGCATAAATCAAGACCCGAAGGCCAAGACAATTGCAGTATGGGGTGCAGTATCCATCGGAACAGATACTACACTTTGATCTTGGCCAAAAAGCCAAGAAAGCGACCGAAACTACTATTTATCTACCTCCCACAAGGTAAAATGTGACACAAGGTCGGGAAAGTGGGATTAGACAAGCCAGAGCTCGAGAGGTGAGCAATCTGACCATTTAAAAATTGCCTGGGCAGCCCCGTCGGCATTCCCCGGTAGGGGCGCCTCAGACAGTAAGCAATAAACTTACTCCTCCCCAAAGAGGGGAGGCGAAGCCTGGGAGGGTGCACCTCCTAGAACTGCACAGGACCAGACAACCCCCAATAGACCGGCGTAAATCCAGACCCAAAGGCCAGGACAATACCAGTTCATTAGGTGGAAAGCGACCGAAACTTATTCTATGTGTACCCCTTCAAGATTAACACACCCGAGCAACTCGACTATAGCAAAATCCTTTCACTTTAGAGGTTCCCTGATGCCGGAAAACTTTCCACCCTAATAACTTATTTCCTAGGACAGCTTTTGAATCAATTCAATTCTTTAAAAGCTGAAGATTTCAGCAAATATTCCCTCCTTTAAGCAAGACTTCTTTTTTTTCTTTTCTGGTATTAACCTTAGGAGGAACCGTGGAAATAGAACAATATACGTGCATATTGCTGACGCGAGCACAGTCTGTTATTTTTTTTAAATAATTGGAAGCTGATTGCATCTTAAGGAACATTGTTTTCGTATATTTTTTTATAAATTTGAAAACCACAACAATGTAATTTTAAAAAGTGACTACATTCTTTGTTTTCATGGCTGGTATTTTCGGCAAAGTAGGCCATACCGGCAAAGGTAAAATAGATTTTTTAAAAAGGCCTTGCTCTTAGAAGGGCGTATTTTCCGAAAATCCAATCGTTTAAAATAAATGAATTCAGCGATGTAATATCCAAAAGAAATTTGGATATTACATTGTCGTGGTTTTCAAATTTCTATAAAAAATATGATACAAAAACAAGGTTTCCTCAGATTTGACCAGCTTTCTTTATTCGTAATAATATGTGTTTAAATAGTTTAAATGTGAATTTACTAAATAAACATACTTACAGATTGGGTATGAAAAATGAAGTGTATATAGGACATTCCAAACATCTTAAGCATGAGTGGGCGGACATGCACCATTAGCTTTATTATATAATTAATTGTTATTAGTGATATTATCTTAAAAAATAACGGCACTACTTTTACAACAATTGATACTTTATTTCACATGGTTCAATATTTTAGTAATTGTTAATATGCCTATGAGTGTTTAGTTTAGTTATTTGTATTCATAAATTGATATGAATCTTATAACAGGCGTTTAACGGAGTCCTCCAAGGGGGTTCTTTTATGTCTCAGCCCGGGGGAATATATGAGTACTTTCATATGAGTAAATATAGCATATGTATCGCTCCGCGCTCATACATTATTTGATTTTTTGTAAGCATGAAATAATAAAAATGAAATGAAAAAGTTTGACCTAAACTCTTATTTATATAGTAAATGTATATGTGAGGGGAAGCGGGGGGGGGGGGGCGGCGGGAAAAGTTAAATGGAAATTAGTCATGGAAAGCAAACATTTTGAACAGCTAGTCAGCTGTTAATATTGAAGTAAACATGAATTATCACCTAACTGTTACATTTCTAAATGCACAATTTCGTAGATCTGAAAAAGTACATTAAAAGGCGTCAGCCAATCAGTAAATAAACCTTTGCGGCCATTTTGACAGTTTTTGTGTGCATAACAAGTATTTTATTGGTGAACTGATAGGCATAACACATTTTTAAATTTATTTTTTGGATAAAATTCTGCCATTATTTTTATTATAAGATTGTTATTAAAGTTAAATATATAAATAGTAATAACTACAGAAATGGTTGTTCCTATACCAATTTAAAAAAATCTTTTTTAAATGGGTCTACATCTATCACGTTTCACCGCGCTAATAGGCATGATTTTATTTTTCTTTCATATCACACTCAGGATAAACCCCAGACAATATAAAAATAGGAAAATATTTTTCATTGACAAAGTAAATTGTATTCCGAAAGGCTAATTTTGAAATACATTTTTAAAAATAACATTGTTAATGGTCTTTCAAATTTAAGAAAGTATTATCATATGAAAACAATGTTTAAAAACATATGTCTACATCTATCCTTAAATATATATATATATATATATATATATATATATATCAAATCCAATTGCCTGAAATTGGCTGCTTGGAGCGGTGCGGGTAAACTGCCGGGCCCTTTCAACTGGTTGGATGGGTAGGTCTGATCTTTAGCGTATGGTTCAGACCGGGCCTCCAACTTCAGTGAGTATTTGGTTTCGAAAAGGGCTCTCCATTAAAGGTAGAGCTTAGGTGTGTACCGCTTATATATTTCCTTTCATTCTTTACGAGTGGCTGTACTACCTCTGCATGCGGACCGATTGGCGACTTATACACGTCAGCTGCTTTCACTTTTGTGGCAGGGCAAGAAGCCGCTTGTCCAAAGACAGTTTACTACCCAACGTCTGAATGAGGGGATTTGGGAATGCATAGAGAGTGTTATTACTGAGCCGAACCTTGATAGAAGTCTGCGTGGGGCCCAGAGTGTGAGAAAGCCTTTCCCAACCTCATCCCCGACCACTTAATTGAAGGCCGGAGTAGACCAAAGGAGCAATCGCAGTTCTTCAACGAATGTCGAGCTGCGCTCAGATCACTGCCAGGGTCCAGTGATATTGCACGGTCTAGAAAAATAACTATATGGGGAGCTAGTGGCGGGGACCGCTACGGATGCGCTTAGGAAGCGGCTGGGATGGTCGGAAGAGGAACTCCACTCTAAGTGGAGTTTGGCGCTAGGTCGGAGTCATCTCCATAACTCTGAATGTTGTGACCTGGCGATTTGTCTGGGGTGCGTTTTCCCTTAATGCCAAACTCTTCGAAGCCAAAACCAGCCTAAACCATTGTTGCCTGTCCTGCACGGATGTTGAGGAAGAAACAGCCGAGCACGCTTTCTTTAATTGCAGCAAGCTGCATTAGTTTTGGAAGTATGTACACGAGATGACGGCCTGCATTGTTTTTGAGCATTTGATATCCCTAGATGTAACATCTGTAGTGTAAAATGTGATACAGTCGTGGCCCAAGGAGAAATAAACTATGTTTCTCACGATCTCAGCTTGTAGCGTGGACCTCACGCTTAGGCATTGGGAACAGGGGTGAGTTGCTTTCTGATTACTATCTGATTTCTCACTTTAAACATCAGCTTAAAGTCAAGATCAGATGTGATAGGAGGAGACTATACACTTCGCTGTTTAAAAGAAGGTGGTAACACACCACTAGTGTATGTGTGTTTGGACGAACAAAGTTTTAGTACGTGTTCCGTGCCTAGGCATGGTATGCACCGACCTGAAGGCTTATCATACCCCATCTCTTTTAGCAAACTCTCTCAGCTAGTGGTACAAATGAGTCCTACCCCCCTCCCATTTTTCCTCTCCCATTTAGAAATAGTCTTACTTGTTTTCGACTCTTGAAACAAAACGGAAAACAGTGGGTAACTCATACTTAGATAGAGTTAAGATGGTCCAACTAAGCGTCACACTTATTTTTCAGAAATATCTGTTATCTTTAAGCAATCACCCCCACCCGCCGACCGATGAATTTGTACATATATTTTTGTAAATAAAAAAGTCAAACCATTGGGGATAATATTAAGTAGGTTTTACCAATAGAATGAATGTGGTATTTTGATGACTGAAGCTAGTTTAGTAAATTGACCAAATGGACGACAGCCGACACCCAGCCCACCCCACCCAATTTCGGTCTTGTACCACATCTGATTTTATAAAGAAAATGTGCTATACTTTGAACTTTTTTGTAAAATGTTTAAGATAATATATATATATATAAGAGTGTGTGTGAGACAGACAGAGGAAGAGAGAGAGAGAGAGCAAGCGAGAGCGAGAGGGAAGGAGAGAGAGAGAGAGGAAGAAAGACACGTAACCAACGGTCCCATAAAATTATTTTTTAAAACGTATTGTTAATAACCATTACGTACTATTTATCGCTCTCGGTTGTTATACCGAACTGTTTTTTTATTCCCCCCCAAAGAAAAAGCATATTGCCACTGGGACTAAAAGAGTTACTGTAATAAGGACCATATATATATATATATATATATAGGGGAAAACCTAAGTGGGAAGTTGAGCAGCAAGATGTTTGTGCACATTATATTTAACTGCCTACATATTGGTACAGTCGGGGAAACATGGAAAAGGAAGGGAATTCCAAAGGCAGGCGGTCCGTGAAAAACTATTAGAATAGCGTATTTCCGGCATCTAAAGTTCTATACAGTGAAGGGCGAAATTTTGCTGCTGGTTGACTGGGTCGGAGTGCAATTAGTTCATCGGAGCACATTCTGTGAAAGTACTTATAAAACAAGCACAGGGTTGTAACAGGGTTTCGATGTGACAGCGACTGGAGCTTGACAGTCCCCACTATGTTAGATACTCTTTTTTTTACCTGCTCAAGAGGGAAAAACTAGTGTTTCATGCACCAGCCCAAATGTGTTAACAATACTCCGTGCACGAGAAAATGGATTATTTATAAAGATATAGCATATTGGCAGGTGTGTGAAGTTTTCTAGCTGGACAAATGAAATCAACTTGTTATGTAGCAGACTTGACAGTAGCTATGTATTTATTCCAATTAATATTGCTTGAGAATGTCAGCCACAGGTGTTTGCACATTGGACTCTCGGGAAACGTGCTATCGGCCATGGCAATTTGTGATTTGAAAGGTGTATTATAATTGTTAAAGGAAAAGAGCTTTGTCTTGCTAGCATTGAATGTTACTATCCATTTTTGACCCTCGTTCTTCTACAGACTAGAGGTCATTTTCTAAGGATTCAGCCATTGTCTTGCATGTATGTGCATCCGATTTGCGCATATGTCGAGAATACAGCATGTTGCCATCAGAAAATAAACGCATTCAAACGCGATTACATCAGGGCGGTGGTTTATGAAGATCATGAATAATAAAGGTGCAGATATCGATTCCTGGGGCACACCCGCATAAATGTTATGTTGGTTAGATGTACGGCCATCGAGAAGACCTGTATATTTCATTTAGCTAAGAAGGATCCGATTATATTATATATTCGTCCAGTAATATCTTACTTGCTATTTCTGGGAAGACTTTAATGCCAAGCTCTGTCAAAGGTTTTGGAAATAGCAAGCGCAACCGCCCTTGCTTAAACTGTCCTATTCAGTGTGTTGGCCGTTAATATATCTACAGTAGAAAAGGATTGCCTAAATCCATTCTGTTGGTCATGGAGAATCTTATCATTTTCAAGGTGGTTAACTATCACTACGTTGTTAATATATTTGAATCATTAATAAAAGAGCGGAAGGAGACTGATGGGGCGATAGTTTTGCGGGTCAGTTCTTTCACCAGAATTCTTGAAAACTGGTAAAACGAATATAATTTTCCAGCTATCAGGAAAGCAAGATTCTGCAAGGCATTTGTTATAGAGGTTTGAGCGGACAAGGGTCAGCTCAGAAACGCATTTTTTTATTACTATAGCAGCAATATGGTTTGGCCCATATGCTTTTGAGTTGTCGAGATTTGTCATGAAAGCCTGGACCTGGGAAGGGGTGATCTGATCTAGTGCGGGTTCCGCCCGTAAATAGAAATTGAGAAGGAAGTGTGTTTCGTTGTCAAAAAGTTCAGTGTAGGGCAAATCGCTGGGCAAAGAAATCAACGTTATTTTTTAACATGCAAGCGATGTCATGGTGGAATTTTTGATTGACAATTTTTCACCACAATATGATATGTTTCAGAATTTTTTGGATGAGGGTTGATAATTTGTAGAATTTGGTATATTCGGACTACTGTCGTCATCTAGGGTATTTTTATCACAACGGCTGATGTACCTTGTCGAACTCGGGAATCTTTTTGTCGAACTCGAGAAGGACCCGTGGAGCTGTGGATATAGTACTAAGTAAATTCAGTTCTATGTGACAGTCACTGAATGTTGAAATACGAAGAATTGCGAATTAGTGAAGACTTCTTCCCAGTCATGGCAGATGGAATGAGAGCATGCTACTCCGGTGGATTTAATAAATGTATCCGTTCGAAATTCAGTCCAGACTCCCGAGTTCGACAGAAAGATTCCCGAGTTCGACAAAGAAGAAGGTCGGAGGTTTCATCGGCCGAAACGTTGTGATAATAACATCCAAGATGAGAACAGTAGCCCGAATGTACCAAATTCTACACAATATGATATATTTTCGTATACTAAGATGAATGAAACATTCATTGTTGTAGTAGTGATTCATTTTACGCCAAGCGTTTCTCTCACACCGCTTCGAGCTTGCAATTATCAGTCTTTACCAGTTAATTAAAGAAACTGACAGCAATTGCGTCACGTGAGCTAGTAGGTAAATTATAATAGAAACGTACGTTGATTAGAAGATGTGCGTTCTTACTTATAACAGGATACGGACATGTCAATGTTCATTTTTATTTATACATTTACTTTTTCATTATTATTTACGTCTGCTTTAATTTGATTTTGATTCCATCAGAGAACACATCAAAGACGCCCTATTTAGTGAAACCTTTTCTCTCCCTGCTTATCAATGCGCAAATAAGGTAACCGAATGAGTCTAAGCAGGGATTGAAGCGTATGTCCCCATGCGATAATTCTACAGCAAGCCCTACTCTACACAATGGTTCACCTGTAACAGCACAACTGCTATTGCTCAGAGGCAGCAAGCATTCTGACAATTCAACCACCATAAGTCAACAACGAATAGACAGAATTTGTAAAACTGATAGACGAAGAAAAGAGAAGTTATACAGAGATAACCAGGAAACGCATTCAGTCACAGAATCTCGGTACTTGCGATTTCTTGAAAATCTTCTATAGTGTGGTGAGCAATGGGCACTCAACAATTACCCCGCTATCCATTCACAATGATGTCGTTTTCACGCCAAATTATAAGGCGTTCGCCTTAAACGCCACTTTGGACTCTGCAAAACGCTCCCTCCGAAATGTTCCCATTGCGCACTAAAGCCACACTTGATGACCTGTCCATAATCCTATCTCATGTTCGAGACATAACAAAACATTGATACCTCCAAAGCATGTGGGTCTGATCTTATATCAGTAATAGTAATAAAGAAATGCTCTGCTGAACTGGTCCCAGTCCTCTCCAAACTCTACAACTGAATCTTACTTGCCGAATCTTACTTCCCTGATAGTTCGAAAATTGCCTATATGGTATCAGTTTTAAAGAATTATGGAGATAGAACTGATCCTCAGAATTATCGCCACATCAGTTAAGTCCCGCTCTTCGCTAAAATCTTTGAATCACTAATCAAACTAGCGATAGTCCAGCACCTCGTTAATGCTAAACTTCTTTCTGACCATCAGTATGGATTTAGACAAGCACAGTCTACTGGGGATATCCTAACGGTCATCTCTGAACGCATATGCCATACACTGGACAAGTCAAGTTAACCTAGGGCGGTAGCGCTTGATATATCCAACCATTTGACAAAGTCTAGCATAAAAGGATTCTCATAAAAAATAATTAATATGGTATTACCGGATGAATATTTAATATAATTAGATCCTTCCTTACCAAAAGAAAGATTCAGGCTGTCCTTGATGACCATTCATCCAAGCAATATGATATTATTGCAAGTGTACCTCATGGATTAGTCCTTGAACCTTTATTTTTCCTGATGTTCATAAACGACCTCCCTGATGACATTGTGTCTGAGATGAGCATATTTGCTGACGACACCACGCTCTACTCCCGTCATGCGGGTAAAACAGACTCGAACATATCCGAGGCAATAGGTGAATCCTGAGATAGTGACGTCCTGTCTGTAGTAGAATGGGGTCATAAATTCATAGTAACGTTTACTGCTGCTAAGACAAAGCTCCTTTCCTTCAACAACTACAAGAGATATCCACTGATTCACATGGCTAATAACCCCCTACCTGAGAGTCCTACGTTCAAACTCCTCGGCCTAACATTATCAGCTAACATGAATTGGAACAAATACATGAATAAATTGACAATACTGCTGCAAAAGAAGTGGGCTCACTCTAACGTGCTAGAACACCTCTCACACCTGACAGTATCGTATATTTCTACAGATCTACCATCAGTCCATGCATAGAGTATTGTTGTCACATCTGGGCTGGTGCACAATCCACCAGTTTTTCCCTCTTAGACAAGATCCAAAAAAGAGTATCTAATAGGTCCCTGACAATCTACCAAGCAATAGTCCCTGTCCCATCGCAACAATGTTATATCCTTTTGCGTGTTTTAAATGTTCTTCAATGGAATGTGCTCCGATAAACTTGCTGGTGTGGTGCATCCTCGACGTAAATACACTCGACCCACCCGACAATCAGATTTCATCCATTCACTGTGGAGGTCCCCAGATGCCGGAGTACCTTCTACTGCATTAGCTTTTTTCGACGAACTGCCAGCTTTTGGAACCCCCTCCCTGCTCCGTCTCCTCGACTGTACCGTCATGCAGAAATTAAAAACTAATATAAACAAACACCTCGCTGCACAGCTCCACCTTTAGAATGACCACTTAAACTTTCACCCTAATTCTCAGTAGCCTCTTACGTTTACAGTAGTAACTTGCTTTTTCTGGGTTGAGCTCAGTTTGAAAAAATAAAAAATAGTTCAAATATGTCTACATGCACACACATACATATATACACACATACATATATAAACACACACATATAGATATATATATAAAAACACATACATATATACATATACATATATATAAACACATACATATATACATATACATATATATATAAACACATACATATATACATAAACACATATATACATAAACACATACATAAACACATACATATATACATATACATATATACATATACATATATATATAAACACATACATATATACATATACATATATATATAAACACATACATATATACATATATATATAAACACATACATATATACATATATATATAAACACATACATATATACATATATATATAAACACATACATATATACATATATATATAAACACATACATATATACATATATATATAAAAACATACATATATACATATATATATATAAACACATACATATACATATATATATAAACGCATACATATATACATATGCATATATATAAACACATACATATATACATATACATATATATATAAACACATACATATATACATATGCATATATATATATAAACACATACATATATACATATGCATATATATAAACACATACATATATACATATGCATATATATAAACACATACATATATACATATACATATATATATAAACACATACATATATACATATACATATATATATAAACACATACATATATACATATACATATATATATATAAACACATACATATATACATATACATATATATATATAAACACATACATATATACATACACATATATATATATAAACACATACATATATACATATACATATATATATAAACACATACATATATACATATACATATATATATATAAACACATACATATATACATATACATATATATATAAACACATACATATATACATATACATATATATATAAACACATACATATATACATATACATATATATAAACACATACATATATACATATATATAAACACATACATATATACATATATATATAAACACATACATATATACATATATACATATAAACACATACATATATATACATATATATAAACACAAACATACATATACATACATATATATAAACACATACATATATATACATATATATAAACACATACATATATATACATATCTATAAACACATACATATATATAAACACATACATATATATACATATATATAAACACACACATATATATATACATGCATTTATATATATACACACATACACAAGATGTTGTATTTATAAACACACATTTATTTATATATACACACATACACAAGAATATATATATATATACACGTATTTATATATACACACATACACAAGAATATATATATACACACATACACAAGAATATATATATACACACACACGTACTTATATATACACACATACAATATAATATATATATACATACTTATTTATATATATACACACAGACCCAAGTATATATATACACACAGGCCCAACCATATATATACACACACGCATTTATATATACACACATACATACACAAGTATATATACGCACACGCATTTATATATACACAGAGACCCAAGCATATATATACACACACGCATTTATATATATACACATACACAAGTATATATATACACACACGCATTTATATATACACATACACAAGTATATAGACATACACACACGCATTTATATATACACACATACACAAGTATATATATACACACGCATATATATATATATACATACACACACGCATTTATATATACATACATACACACACGCATTTATATATACACACATACACAAGTATATATATACACACGCATATATATATATACACACATGTATTTATATATATACACATACATATGTATACATATACATACGTATTTATATATACAGACCTACATAAGTATATATATATATATATATATATATATATATACACACATGTATTTATATATACACATATACACAAAAATATACATATATATATATATACACACACACAGACAAGTATATATATATTCACATGTATTTATATATACACACATATCAGGACCGGTGGGACAGTTATAAAAGTGGGGGGGTCTCCTAATAATTGGGGGGCGGTTAAACGCATGCATATATTACTTCATTATTGATGACCGTAAAGTGGGGGGGGCAAGTCAAAACGTGTGTGTGGGGGGGACCTCCCCTGCCCCCCCCCCCGGTGCCCCCGTCCATGCATATACAGGTATATATATATACGCACACATATATAAACACATACACGTATAGATATACACACACATACACATGTATCTATCTCTCTCTATATATATATATACATACACATGTATCTATCTCTCTCTATATATATTAATACATATATACACACATGTATCTATCTACATACATATATATATATACATATATACACACATGTATCTATCTACATACATATATATATATACACACATGTATCTATCTACATACATATATATGTACATATATACACACATGTATCTATCTACATACATATATATGTACATATATACACACATGTATCTATCTACATACATATATATATACATATATACACACATGTATCTATCTACATACATATATACATATATAAACACATGTATCTATCTACATACATATATACATATATACACACATGTATCTATCTACATACATATATACATATATACACACATGTATCTATCTACATACATATATATATACATATATACACACATGTATCTATCTACATACATATATATATACATATATACACACATGTATGTATCTATCTACATACATATATATATACATATATACACACATGTATGTATCTATCTACATACATATATATATACATATATACACACATGTATGTATCTATCTCTTTCTCTCTATATATACACATGTATCCATCTATATATACACATATGTATCTATCTATACATGTATATATATACACATGTATCTCTCTCACTATATATATATATATATACAAGTACACATGTATCTATATACACATGTATTTCTCTCTCTAGATATATATTATACATACACATGTATTTCTCTCTCTATATATATATACATATACACATGTATCTATATATATACATACAAATACGCATTTATCTATATATATATACATACAAATACGCATGTATCTATATATATATATACACACATACATATATATATATATGTATAAATACAAATACACATGTATCTCTCTCTCTCTCTCTATATATATATATATATTATATATATATATATATACACACACATACACATGCTATCTATCTATCTCTCTCTCTATATATATATATATATATACACACATACCACATACACATGTAGCTATCTATATATATATATATAGGTATATATATATACACACACATGTATCTCTCTCTGTATATATATACATACACATGTATCTATCTATATATATATATATACACATGCAGCTATCTATATATATACACATGTATCTATCTATCTATTTACACACATATGTATCTCTCTCTCTCTCTATATATATATATATATATACATGTATATATATATATACACATGTTTTATCTATATATATATATACACACATATGTATCTCTCTATATATATACATACAAATACCCATGTATATATCTATATCTATATATATACAGGGTGGGCCAAAATAAGGGTCCTATCTTTAAATTTGAATAACTTGAATTTGAATAACTTCCACAAAATAAAAGTTAAACTCACCAAACTTTATGTGTGTGTAGACTGACCCTTCCGAGATTTTTTGAAATAAACAAAACAAATTTTAGCCGAAAAACACTTCTTAAAACTTACAAAAACTAAAGTATTGTTTT